>JAPFFF010000027.1:1800000-2238950 GCA_039105265.1 Tritrichomonas musculus | reverse complement strand
GTTCAAATTGCATTTGCAGCTGAATCTGATGGTTCAATTGCAGTTGCAGTTTAATCTGATGGTTCAATTGCAGTTGTAGTTTAATCTGATGGTTCAATTGCAGTTGCAGCTGAATCTGATGGTTCAATTGCAGTTGTAGTTTAATCTGATGGTTCAATTGCAGTTGTAGTTTAATCTGATGGTTCAAATTGCAGTTGTAGCTGAATCTGATGGTTCAAATTGCAGTTGTAGCTGAATCTAATGGTTCAACTGCAGTTGTAGTTTAATCTGATGGTTCAATTGCAGTTGTAGTTTAATCTAATGGTTCAAATTGCAGTTACAGCTGAATCTAATGGTTCAATTCCAGTTGTAGTTTAATCTGATGGTTCAAATTGCAGTTGCAGCTGAATCTAATGGTTCAATTGCAGTTGTAGTTTAATCTGATGGTTCAATTGCAGTTGCAGCTGAATCTGATGGTTCAATTGCAGTTGTAGTTTAATCTGATGGTTCAAATTGCAGTTGCAGCTGAATCTAATGGTTCAATTGCAGTTGTAGTTTAATCTGATGGTTCAAATTGCAGTTGCAGCTGAATCTAATGGTTCAATTGCAGTTGTAGTTTAATCTGATGGTTCAATTGAAGTTGTAGTTTAATCTGATGGTTCAAATTGCAGTTGTAGTTTAATCTGATAATTCAATTGCAGTTGTAGTTTAATCTGATGGTTCAATTGCAGTTGTAGTTTAATCTGATGGTTCAAATTGCAGTTGTAGTTTAATCTGATGGTTCAATTGCAGTTGTAGCTGAATCTGATGGTTCAATTGCAGTTGTAGTTTAATCTGATGGTTCAATTGAAGTTGCAGCTGAATCTAATGGTTCAATTGCAGTTGTAGTTTAATCTGATGGTTCAAATTGCAGTTGTAGCTGAATCTGATGGTTCAAATTGCAGTTGTAGCTGAATCTGATGGTTCAAATTGCAGTTGTAGCTGAATCTGATGGTTCAATTGCAGTTGTAGTTTAATCTGATGGTTCAATTGCAGTTGTAGTTTAATCTGATGGTTCAATTGCAGTTGCAGCTGAATCTGATGGTTCAATTGCAGTTGTAGTTTAATCTGATGGTTCAATTGCAGTTGTAGTTTAATCTGATGGTTCAAATTGCAGTTGTAGCTGAATCTGATAATTCAATTGCAGTTGTAGTTTAATCTGATGGTTCAATTGCAGTTGTAGTTTAATCTGATAATTCAATTGCAGTTCTCGTGGAATCTGTTTCGGCTCAAAATTTGATTTGAAGATTGGATTCGGCTTAGAATTTGGTATTAAGAACTTTTTGAATAGCTACGAAATAAACCTTTCAAAAAAAAAGTGGGGGATTCCCTAGATAGATTCTCTCAACCATTAAAACTTCTTGTTTGAAAATGTCGCTTAACTAGATGCATCTGCTGTAGAGTTTGATGATCTAATACAACAACACAGCCAACAATATTTGATTATATGATAAATTTTCTTTCCAAAATACCGCAACTACCGCAAGATGATTGAAAAAAAAAAAATATTATAATATATTGCCTAAAATGCAATAAATCTCAAAATACACAAAAGATACATCTCGAAAAACGCATTTTTCCAAAATTAGGAGAAAATAAATATTGGCGAAATTCTCTTTAAATATCACGATTTCTATTTCCAAATTGTTCATTTATTCCATAAAATTATCAATATTTTCTATTTTTAACCATTTTGCACCAAAATATTACATAATTTTGAATATTTCTCAAAAAAATTTAATTCAATCGGAAAGGCGCAAATATAAATTTTAATTTCTCTGATATTTTGGAACACTTTTTAGCAAATTCTTACTTGGATTAAATGATGGAAGACATTTCTTTTCATCTTTTTTATTTTTCATTCAATAAAAAAATCTTTTTATTCAATTTTTTAATTTTTTTTGCATTGAAAAATGCAAAATTGAGACGAATCAAAACTCAGACCATTAATTGAATGGAAAAGTGTTCTAAATTGAGAAGACGAAAAATAAAATAACCGCTCAAAAGGCCAATATAAGGTTGAAAGTGGTCCGACTTTTGACTCCCAGTTTACATAATGCAAGGAAAAAAGAATTTTAGATTAATTCACAGGGCAGAAATATTGCAGATCCCATCTGATTTTCCTTTCCTAAGTGATGTTGATCCCGACATCTATAAGCAATTAATCACAAAAGGTGAATACAATGTCAAATCAAAAGTAGAGATGTTTATATTTCAATCATTTATTGATTATTGGGTGTCTAAAGAAGTGCCACTCTTAAATAGATCCAATGTTTTCGAATACAGCCAATTAAGTTCTGAATTTGATATAATGAAAAATATTATTCAAATTTTTCAAAGACAAAAAGAAAATGTTGAAACATCTTCATTAGCCAAGAACAATTATTGCATTGAAAAAAATCTAAAAAAAAAAAAAGATGAACTTTTGAATAATTCTAAAAAATATCATCAAATAATTTACACTTTATTTAATAATGAAAACGTTATATTTCCAAATAACCAGGAATTATATTATGCCTGCATTAATTTTGACACAGTTATGGCCGACTTATTAACAAGAAAAACAATGATAGATAATGGAATATTATATACTTTGAATGATATTGACAAAACCGCTGGTGTATTACGAAGTATTTCGTCAAATGAAAACATATTTATTCCAAGGTCAGTTTTTTACGAGTCTCAAGAATACATTGTCACAATTATTCATTTTAAAGCTTTTTACAAACAAAAAGTTATTAAATCTATTCAATTTTCAGAGGACTCAGAATTACGAATAATTGACGATAAAGCTTTTGAAAAATCAAGTATTGAAAACATCATAATTCCACCTCATGTTAGTCGAATAGGTGAATCTTCATTTTGTTTTTGTTTCAATTTGAATACCATTGAATTTTCACAAAATTCAGAACTTGAAACGATTGGAAATGATGCCTTCTTCAACAGCAGCATACAACAAATAACCATTCCATCCAGTGTAACAGAAATAGGTAAAGAATCTTTCGGTGGATGTGATTTATTAAAAAGTATTAATTTTCAGAGTGATTCGAGACTGAAAACAATACCAAACGATTTCTTGATGTGCACAACAATTTCAGAATTCACGATACCGCCAAATGTTGAGAGTTTTCAAGATTATTGGTGTTTTGAGGCAAATGATATTAAAATGATAAAACTGATGCCAAATTGCAAGAATTTTTTATGCTGTGACAATAAATACATTATTGGAAAAAGTGACATAAAAAGTGACAATTATGACACCCTTGTTTTTGTACATCGAGATATTGAAAAAGTCACAATTCCATCTTTTATTAAATACATTGGTCCTTATGCTTTCCAACTCTGCAATAATTTAAAATCAATTGAGTTCGCTGATGATTCACAATTGGAAATAATTGACACTTCTTTCTCAAATTCAGCCATTGAAAGCATTTCAATACCAGCAAGCGTGAGGATTATTTCACAATCTTCATTTTGGAATTGTAATAAATTGAAAAATGTTGAATTTAAAAGAAATTCGAATTTGGAATACATAGGAAGATGTGCATTTGCTTTTTCTAGCATTGAAAGTATATCAATTCCTTCAAATGTTGAAGATCTCGATGAAGTTTTATGTAATGGAACAAGTAAATTAATTAACATCAACGTCATTCCAACAAATGATCAAAAAATCATTAGTTATGAAGATAAGTTTGTCCTTGGAAAATCAGATAAAAATAGTGACATTTATGACATTCTACTTTTTGCTCGTCGTGATCTTGAATCAGCAACAATTCCATCATTTATAACTAAAATTGCAAGTAATGCGTTTTCTAAATGTTCAATAAAAAACATTGAATTTCATGATGATTCTCAATTGGTTTTAATTGACAATAATGCTTTCTATAGTTCTCATCTTGAAAGCATTTGTATTCCATCCAATGTTGTCAATATTGGCCAACGTGCATTTAAAGAATGCAATGAACTTGAAACAGTTGAATTTCAACATGATTCAAAATTAAAAATAATTGATGAGGATGCGTTTATAAATACACATCTCATAAACCTTTCAATTCCATCAAGTGTTACAGTCTTAAAAGAAGGATGTTTTTCATTCGATTTCGACCTAACAAATATCAATGTGTTCCCAAATAATATTCATAACATCATATTCTTTGATAATAAATATATCATTGGCAAATCCGATATAAAAAGTGACATTTTTGACGTCCTTCTTTTTGCTCGTAGTGACATCACATCTGCCAAAATTCCTTCTTTTATCAGAAAAATAGGACTGTTTGCCTTTACCAATTGCAACAATCTTATAAATATTGAGTTTTCTGATGATTCTCAATTGACAGTTATTGGCAAAAATGCTTTTGAAGCAACTACATTGAATAGCATTTCAATACCAAGGCATGTGACGCGAATTGAATACTGTGCTTTTGCGGGATGCAAAAATCTTAAAAATATTAGTATTCATAATGATTCTGAATTGATATCAATAGGTGATAATGCATTTGATAATACGATTATTGAAAGCTTTTATTTCCCTCCTAATCTCACTCATTTTAACCATGCCTTCAGTAGTTGTTTTTATTTGAATTTAATAGAAATTGACGAAAACTCAAAGTTCCAATTAATGTATTATATTCCATATTTAAATAGATATTCAAATACTATTATGATTCCTAGGAAGTTGAGACAACAATTTTGCCAAGTTAGCATTGATCAAAGCTTTTTATATTCAGAAGTTTAAACCTTTTATTTCTTCAAATTTTATATATATACAGCTGTTTCGGAAATAGATTAGAATTTCTTGGAAATAAAATAGCATGATTTGAATGGTTTATAAAACCGCTAAAATATTTTTGGAAATAAAATTTTTTTTTTGGAAATAAAATAGTGAACGATTATTTTGCATTCAATTTCCAATATTTTTGTTTAATGAAAAACATTTAAATCAGAAGCAAATATTAATTACATCTAAACAATCTTTTGCCAATTTAATATATTTTGACAGATGTTATTAAAAAGATACTTTATAATTGATATTTCACCGATTGCATAATATCTTTTTAAATTATATCCTGGATAAAACAAAAAGAAAATTTCTTTTCATATTCGATATAATAATCAATAATAATCATAAATAAAGTGATTTTTTCATTAATGAAAGAGTTTTTTCAAAATATTCATTTTCATCAATTTTCATATTAAAAATCATAAAAAATGCATAATTATCGATAAATTGAAGATTTTATTGAGTAATTTTGGATGAAAACAATATTTTAGTAATATCATATTAAAAACACAATAACATACTCTATGTTTCATATTGAACTGTTAAAAACAAAACTCATGCATATATTAGCATAATAATGTGTAAAACGCCATAAAATTTCTTTAATCTATCTTTTAATTCCGTTTTTGAGTATGATAAAATTGAATATAAAATGATCGTTCCTATTTTATTTCCAAAAAAAAATATTTATAGATGCCTGAAAAAGTTGCCGACGGTGGCCTTAAAAGCATTTTTTCAGCATTTAAACAATACGATATAAAAAAGAAATCATTGTTTCATTATTTGTTGCATTTTAAAATATAAAATGATGTTTATGTTTCATTTTTTTAAACAAATTTTGTTAAATTTTTTAAAAATTTTTATGTTAACTTTTTCTTAGCATTTCAATTGAGCATTGAATATAAGATATATATATATCTTCATATTTTTTTAATTATTACTTTTTATTACATATTAATAATATTTAATATAATTTAAATATAATTAATTATAACTTTCATTTAAATATATCCTTAAAAAGGTCATCGTTGGCAACTATTTCCCGCCGTTGGCAACTTTTTCCCGCCACTTTAATTTCAAAAAAAATAAAACGGTTACTATTTTATTTCCAAAAAATTCTAATCTATTTCCGAAACAGCTGTATATATATATATTTTTATTTTTTAAAACTTTAGTTAAAAAAAGATTTAACTTATTACTAAAGTTAAGAGAAAAGCATGAATTTTATTTTTACTTCAACTTTATTAAAAATGCTTTACACCAATCCAAATTCACAATCTTGAATTGCAATCAAAAGTTTTTCTTTCATATCATCTTCACTATCATATTGAGGCAAGTCAAGTCTTTTAAAGCAAGTGTGAGCCACTGGAAGTCTATTTTTCTCACCGCCAGGTGCAATTAAAATTGGCTTTCCTCCATCTTCAAAATCTTTAAAGCCATTTACTGATACTTGAGACGATCCTGTTAAAAAGAGGAGGAACTTTGCCAAATTTTCTTGATCCCATTTGGAAATCATATTAAAGAACATTACAATTGTTGGGTGTTCTTTGTGATAAGGTGGCTCATAATGAGTATACCTTTGCATATCTTTTACATCAACTTTTGGAATTCCACAGATCATTAAATCAAGCTCAGATGGAGAGAAAATCCTAATGAATTTTGATGGAATAATTTCATCAAAAGCATCACAAAAGGCAGATATTTGCTTTATAACTGACTTTCTTAGTTTATAATTAGCATATAAATTCACATATTTCATTCTATTTTCATTTGTCACTTCAATTTGCTCACCATTCTCGATCAGTTCAATTGTAGTCATTTTTCCAAATTGATCGTCGTCTATTGAAAAAACTAAATCAAGATCTTTAACATCATCTGCATCCAGAACCATTTGTAATGAATTAAAGAGAGAATTATCAAAATCTTCTAAATCTTTTAGTTTAATTTTTTGATGTAAAATTTGCCTATAAAATGCCATTGATAAATGGGCATTAACACATTGACCTTTGACTAATGCCAATGCAATAATTTCGCCAGCCAGTTTGAAATATTGGATATGATTTTGGTTTATGTATGATAAAGGGTTTGGGTGATACTCATTACTTTCATTTTTCAAAAATAACCCAAAATCTGGATTAAATATCTCTTTAACTATATATGTGAACCATTCTCTTGTTAAACCTCCAGCATCAGCACCTATTTCATCAGCAAAATGAACATGAAAATCACCTAATAATTCTTTTGGCTTTTTATTTACTAATGAATTAAATGTATCATTTAATATATTAGAACGAGACACATTAATACTGATAATATTTCTATGATTTTCTAGAGTTTTTAAATATTTTCGGAAATATGAAGAACGAATTCTAAATGGTACCAATTCATGATAAACATGAAGGAAAGTTAATTTTTCGAAATTTAATTCGTCTTTTTCAATCAATTCACTAAGAAAATGACGATACTTTTCATATAATTTTACCCAAAATTTAGATGAAGATGATTGAAGCAATGATTGAGGAGCAGGCTCTAATAATGTACTTTGAATAGGTTCATTTTCTAATTTGAGTTTACATTTTTTATTTGATAAAGTTTGAGTAAAATCAATCTCAGTTGATTTCGGTGAATAAATCAATTGATATTGATCTCTTTCTGGAGACAAAAAGTTAAACAATTCGCATATCAAATCACGAAGATTATCATCTTTGCATTCATCTTGTTTATATTTAGCGATGCTTTTATTTATCAAATTGTATAAATAAGAAATATCATTTTTGGCCAAAGATGGGATTACTTCTAAATAGTGTTTCAAGTTAATATAACTCGGAATTTCTTTTTTGATTTCATTCTCATACGACTTTTTAATAATTGGAAATACGTTCGATGATTTTTTTTCACCTAATTTGGAGTACAATCCTAAAGCATTTGGAATACATTCTGGATAATACTTACAAATAAATCCAATAATTTGAGTAGCACGAATTGGAATTTCACAATTTAAACAAATTAAAATATAAGCTGCATTTGATAGATTCAAAGTATTTGTCATTCTAAAGCCAAAAGAAATATCAATAAATTGGTTTCCACAAATTTTAAAGAAATTTTCATCAAAATCATAATTGCTTCGCCAACAATTGAAGATAACTTGTGCCAACCTACTTAAAAAGATGGATTGTCCATATGGATAATCAGATTTTAATTTTGAAATGAATTCACCTATTATATTAAGAAAAGTTTTCATACTTTTTGTATTTTGGGTATATTCAATAATTAAAGAATACAAGCATTGGGTGTTTTGTAATGTATTCATTAATTCATCAATTATTTTTCTAAATAGTTGCTCATTATAAAATAAATCAGAAGTGTAATTAAATGGACCAATTTTGTTCGGTGCTTTAACATCCTCTTCACTTGGATTTGTTTTAGAATTTTGTTCTATTTCTTTTAATTTGGATATCGTTTGATATAAAGATAAATGATGCTCAGGAAGTTTTGGAAACGGCATATATTTTTTGATAAAATTGAAAATCCATTTAGGTTGGGCATTATAATAACGTTGCATTTTAATTGTATTTGGATATGGAGGATAAGGTAAAACTTCATCTATATAAACATATTTTTCATTTTTAAACAAAGTTACAAATTTGGAAACAATACTTTTCTTATCAAGTATATAATTATGACTTATATTAGAAATCCAGAAAGGCTGCTTTGTATTAATTTTATTCATGAATTCCACAATCATTTTTGTAGATTCATTTTCAATTGGAAACATAATCTGAAGTTTTAGTGAACAGTTAGATGAAATGATTGAAAAATTATTGAACATTACTTCAAATGGATTAGTAATTGTTCCATTTTTAATTTGATCAATTAAGAGAGCATCCTCATAATGACTGATTTCTATAATTGATTTTATGTGATTTGTTAATATTTCATAAAGACTTCTTTTATATAATTGCTCAAATTTTTTATCAGAAATATCTCTAGATAAAAGATAAATCATTTTTTCTAAGAGGTTATATTTTGCAGCATATCCTAAAACAATTATATTAACATCTTTCATACTTAAAAGTGAACAAATGATTGGTGACATACAAATAATTTGTGAATCACTTAAATGTTCAATATTTGCAAAAATCCATTGAACAAACTCAGAAGTAAATTGGGTCGAATTTAAACATGAAAATAGAAAAGACAAAGCAGAAATTGCTTTTTTATAATTGTCAACTTTTTCTTCTGATAACTCTTGATCATCATAAATAGTTGATAAACAATTAAACGTTGGAAGAACTAATTCAACAACCAGTAAATAATGAGATTTGTTCTCAATTGAAGCGTCTGGAAGGAATAAGAATGGGAAATAAGAAGCAATATAATGAAGACACATAAATGATTGATAACTCTGATCATTAATTAATATCCCAAGAAAAGAAAAATCAATATCAGGAAGATTTATTGGTTCAGCATCAATTTTTCTAATGAAAGATGCATTTCGAGGACAATAAGCATATGCCTGTTTAAGTACCAAAATCAAGATATCATTATATTGATTAAAAACGTCTGTTTTATGTTCTAAAATAAAGCCTGGTTTAACTTCCATTTCAGATGATATTTTCTCGATTGATGATAATACGTATCTATATGCAATTGACAGTTCTTTCATTAATAAATCAAATATTTTTTCAAATAAATTATTATGTAATTCAATTTTAGGATCATTTATAATATGCATTATTAGATTTTTGATATTTTTAAAGTCAGGATATTTCATTAGTTTTTCTGAAATATTAAATGGAATGCTTTTTTCTTTTAATATTTCAAAATCCACTGGTATTTTCATATTTTTCATAAACTGAACAAATAGAATATATTCATCCCATTTTTCACCATCTATTATTTTGCGACATATTTGATTTAATAAATTAACAGTAGTTTCTAGAATATTAAATTGTGGAATATTTTGGCAACATTTGGTTATAAAACAAATTAATTGGATGATTTCTTCATCAGATTTTGCTTTTTCAAGTTCATTTAAAATTGTATTTTTTAATTCTATTCCATCAAACAACTTTAAACTAATAGAATAATCATTAAATCGTTCATCTTTAATGATCATGTTTTTGCATTTAAGTATTGATTCAAATAATTGAATTCCATATTTTTTAGCAATCAATAAAATATTATCATATATCACTGGAGTTTTTTCTCTGATTGACAATTGGAAAAGAGTCAATATAATTAACAATTTATCAGCTTGATACTTTTCATTGATAAGAAAGCTACATAATAATTCAAAGATTTGGAAGGCTGTTTTTGATGGGAAAATGGATGAGCCAAACAGAAGTTTGTTATTTGAAAGAATTGAATTAATCGATTCATTCATTAAAGGGATTTGACAGCTATTTAAGCTTTTGCATGCTTCAAATAATAAATCTAACATTTCTGTTGATGATTTTATTAAGTCTCCCTTCTTCTTTTGAGTTAAGTAATTTAAACATATAGCATAAAATGGAAGAACATTTTCTTTTGTTAATCCAGAAATATTCTTATGCTTTTTTTCGCTTGTATATATCAAAGAACATGCAATTAGAGATAATGTTTTTTCATTAATATTTCTAATTATTGCAAAATTATTATTTTGATTTATAAATTGAATTAAAACATCACTCATTTCATCACTTCCAGGTAAAATTTCAAGGTCACAATGTATTTCATCATATTCTCTATATTTTGAAAACTCAAATATATATAAGTTCTTTGGAGTTGGACTTTTTCCAATAAGAGACGTATTTAAATAAAATAATTTGCATAAAGATGGGCATGGTATTGTTTTTTGTTTAATTACTTTTGAATTTCTATTTGTACAGCTTTCCCACTTTGTTAGTTCATCGTAGTACTTATAATTCATTGATTTAATCAATTTAAAGAGAAATTCAGATTGTTTATCATCAGGAAGTGAATCATCAAATATCAATGAATCATAAATATTTTCAATGTCTTCAATTTTGATGTTCTTTTGAAAATAAGAAGCAAACTTTGATATTAATTCTTTTGAGCATTCTTTTTCTGATGATGAAACAAGAGACAAAATGTGCTTCCAAAATTCCAGTGTTGAAAATACAGATGAATTAATTTCACTTGAAGAAAGAACTTTTTCATAGATTTTAAAATCTTTGGCTTCTTTAAGTGCAAAAGAGAGGAAATCATCAGGAAGTTTTTCTGGATGCTCAAATAATGTCAAAATACATGGATATTTTGAGATATCTTTTATTTGTGATGCAATTTTCTCTGGAAGTTGAATTTGGTATTTAATCAAATAATCATAAACTTTTGAATTGATTTCAATTGTTTCAATTTGATTGAATAGAATTTGAATTGAATTTATTTTCACATCAAATTGAATCAGTTTATTTATAAGAACATTACAAAAAGATGGATCTATTTTTTTTGATGTAGTAATTATATCTTCAATTCGTGGTAAAATTTTTCTGAAGGTCTGTTCGGTTAATAAAGAGATTAAATTAGTAATGTTTTCAAATGATAAATTCAATATTAAACAATCTTGGCTTAATAGTGACTCCAAAATTAAGTTCAATAAACCAGCATCAGAAACTTTTTTTACAAAATAGTTTATTTGCGAATTCCCAATTCCTTTGCAAATAATATATTTGTGAAATTTTGAAACAAGCTCTTCAGTTGGCTTAGATAACAAAACAATTGACATAATAAAACTGTTTTTAAATTCTCGAGGAATCTCAACCCCAAATACTTTTAAATTATCATCTGGTGATTTTTCAATTTGTTGTGAAATTTGTTGAAATGAATTGGAAACAAAATCATCATAATTTTTTAATGGTATTTCTGGAAAAAATATAGCCAAATTAAAAAATATTGATGCTGAAACTATTATATGATATACAGTTATTCTATCCTTTTGTAAACATTTATCGAGAAGCTTTAATGATTGCTCTGGAAAAAACGAAAAACAACATAACAAAAGATTAATGAGCTCTTTTGTAGTATCTATATCTAAAATATCATCTAGGTAAGAAATAGCTTCATTTACTAAATTAAGAACATCTTCTTCTTGAGAATTATCATTTATATCTATTATTGATTGCCTTATGCGGTCAATTAAATTTGAACCATCAAATATTATTGAATTTTTAAACAATAGCGATTTTTCTTTATTAATTAATAATAAATTTACTCCATCTTGGATATTGTAATCTTTTAAGGAACGTTCATCAAGACAGTTTTCACCATTAAAAATAATTTTTTGCTGATTAATTTCTAGTCCCTCTTTTTCTTGTATTTTCTTTTTAAGTTCACCGATTAAATCTGTAGGATTTGCTAATAACGATATTTTTTCACCCTCTCTTGTTTTAATTTGAACATTCATTAAATAAATAAAAAGCAATATAATTTTTTTTATCAAAAAGTTTGATATCAATCTGACATGTCAAAAAAATAAATTGAATATATCTCAGAAAAATTGAAATATAAGCAATAAATTGAAATGTTCTTTTTGAACATCAACTAAAAAATAATAAAATTAGTATCATTAAAAAATATTAAACCATTTTATAAAGTAGTATGAAAAAGTGGGCGTCACATAAGTAGTAATAGTAAGGAGGGCTACGTGTCTGAGACCCTCCGCACATCCTTACACCCGAAAAACAGCTACTTCTAAAATGAAAACATCCTCCAAACCATGTCAAATTCGTGAATTCTGAGGAGAAGAATCATTTGTGAATTTTTTGTTTTTGAGCTCAGAAACAGGTTTTTCAGCCGATTTTCATGAAATTATACATCTGATAAAAAAGTAAAAAAAAAAAAAAAAAAATATTTTTTAATCTGAAGAAAACAACCTCAAACTTTTTTTAATAAATTTTTTTATCCGGTATACAAATAATAAAATGGCTACAAGAATTGAAAAAATTAATGAATTCATCAACGATTTTTACGAATCTGTTGAAATCAATAAAATAAATTCCGTTGAAGATATTTTAAATAATTTACCATTTGAAGAAGAAGAAGATTACGAAGATGCTGTTGAAATTTTAAGATTTAAATACGGCATTGATGATCTCAACAAAAGATTAACTGCAGCATATAACGATGATGAAGCAATGGACGAAAAAATAGCAACCATAGATGTAATACTTGCATCATTTGTTTAAAAAATTATTTTCATAAAAAGGAATTTTTCAGTTGATTTTTCATAAAAATGGAATTGTTATTTTTGCATCCGACCGTTTATGGAATTGTTATTTTTGCGAAATTTTCATGAAATTATCCATCTGATAAAAAAGTAAAAAAAAATATTTTTTCATAAAAAGAAATAACGTCAAACTTTTTTTAATAAATTTTTTTATCCGGTATACAAATAATAAAATGGCTACAAGAATTGAAATCATTAATGAATTATGTGAAACTTTTGAAAATGAAGAATATTTATACGATGAAACATCATACGATGAATATCAAGAAGATGAGTACCAAGAAGATGATTTCTTTGGAGTTAATACAATCATTTTTGATTTTTGGGAATCTGTTGATATCAATGAAATAAAATCCGTTGAATACATCATGAAAAATTTAACATTTGAAGATGAAGAAGAATAAAAAAAATGTTATGATTTTATAAAAGAAGAGTATAATATCAATAAAATCAACGAAAAATTATTAACTTTAAATGATGAAAATAAAGTAGAATTCATAGAAAAAATTATTCACACGATGCTCGGATAAATGATTTTTTCGGTTAAAATTTACAACAAACGGAATTTTTATTTTTGTGTAGTAAACTTTCCTTTCCTAAAAAAAAAAAAAAAAAAAAAAAAAAAAAAAAAAAATGTTTTATAAAAAGCAGGCTCACAATTGAGGAATCTTTAAAAGTCATGAATATACAATATAATAAAAAATAGAATAATTTCTCAAACTAAAGTGTCAATTGGGACATTATTATCATGTATTTATCTAAAAGATTTTGTTGGAGTATTTAGCATTAGTCTAGCGTAAGAAAAAAAAGAGTATCATTATGATGAATGCCTTTCTTTATTTGATCTAAAAGCCAAGGAATGGAGAATATTGTAAGCTAGCAATACTAAATATTTCCAAGAAGTCAGCAAAAGCATAAATATTTTATAAATTTCATTGCTTTTCTTTTGGGAGGAAAAGAGATAATATGATTTTGAGACAGTAAGAGATTGCGCGCTTTGGACTTTTTTGCAGTTTGAACATTTTTAGAAGCTTATTTAACCTGATTTCTCAAAAAGTAAATTGAATACAACAATAGAGTAAACCTTTTCAATACAAATTGCACTATATAACAGCCTGTAAGTCTAAAATTCAAGCTTTAGTGATATTATGCCTTATACATTTTATAAAAAGTATAATATATTCATTTATTTGTATATTATTTTGTTATTTTATTTTATCAGCAATTTGTTTATTTTTTCTCAAAATATCTAAGTTTTTTTTTATTTTTTGGCTTTCACAAAAAATTGAGAATAATGTTTGAATATTTGTATACATATTGAAATTATAAATCATGATTATCCTTATTTATGCTTAAAAAAATTAATTGAAAGTTAAATTATACTTTTAGTAAACATGTTCATATATGATTATATTAGTGAACCGTGAGAACTCTTTTGACTTATTAATTTAGCTGTCTTTTTTTCAATAAAACACTCATTTTTTTAAGGAAATTTTTATGAATAATATATATATTCATTAAAATCAAAAATTTAACAAATAACTCGCTTTGCAGCAAAAAGACAGACATTTCAAAAAAACATTTGTTTTTCAAAAAAAGTAAAAAACAAATATATCTCAAAAAATAAAAGTATGTATGTTTTTATTATTTTTAATTTATCCTTATTATAATATTTATATTTTAAATTTATATTTTTATCATTTCTTACTTTTCAATAAAGAAGGATAAAATTATTTTTATATCAAATCAATCTTATACTACATTCAAAAAAATCAATGTGATTTCACAAAATTGTAAAAAATTTGTTTATATTTTAACCAAAATAAAAACATTTTTATATCCTTAATTTCTCTAATAAAAGGCATAAGATATATATAAATTACCAAAGTGCATCCATTTGTTTAATATACTTCATTAAGATCATTTATTGATGAAAAAAAATTTTATGAATTAAAAATACCTATTTGAACATTTTCTACAAAATATAATTTCCAAATTGATACTTATTTCGAAATTTAATACACATATACATTTAAAGAATAAATTAAATCTTCTTTTTCAAAATCTGATAATTATTTGATCCTTAATAATAATATATTTTATTTAAATTTTTGCTTTTTTTGATTATATAAATAATATAAATGAAAAAATATATGTGAAAACATAAAAATAGAGTTTTTTTAAAAAGTCATATATTTACTGATTTTGAGTTTTTGTTGAAAATAAACTAAAAAACACATTCATTTAAAATATAATTTTTATATATTAATTTCATTTTTTAATAATAGATATTAATTTTTTTAATGCAATATAAATGTTCTAATTTTTAAAGGTGGGTGGAGTTTGGTTTGGAATAAAAATTCTTTTATTTGATATATTATATTTATAATATAATATTAATTAGAATTATTAATTATTTATAAGTATTTATTCGTTGATCGCAGCTAAATATATGTTTTTATTTTTCAGTTGTCATTGAATTTTTTTAATAGGAATCATTGAAAAAATTAAAAAAAAAATAAAATATGTTTTATTATAATACTCTTGGGTTTTAACTGTTTACATACGCAATTGATCATTTTCTTTTTTGAATGGAATGCCATCTCTTTTCAATTTGAGAATTGGCTCATAAAAGTTTTGATTATTCACTAAAAACTCTTTTTAGAGTTGCAAAGTATGATTTTTAAACGATCATTGCTTATGGTTCATTTTGAAATTTTGAATTTCAAAGAGAGTTTTCTTTTCTTTTAATTGTGAATCCAGAATAAATATTGGATTCAACAAACATGGATTTTTATCTTTTTTTCTGATGTTTTTGGCCTTTTGATGTCTTAATATGCGTTTTAAGAAATGAATTTTTGGACTTTTGTCGATTAAACATAGAATTAATAGATTAGATTCTGTTGGTTAATTCAAAATTAAGCTCCTTAGAGGTGAATATTTCATTTTATGATAATCTCAAGTAAGTTTAAAAAAATAATTTCTTGTATGTTTTCATTTATTTATGTATATTTATAGAATATGAAAATTTACAAATTGAGAAAAGAATCCAATATCTCACAAAACTTGTATAATATCATTGAATTATTTAATAATAAATACTTGATTATTTAATATGTTATATAATATAATTATTATCTATTTATTTGTATAGTTATTTGTTTACATTTTATTTCATTTTTAAATAAATATTATTAAATCATCAATAAGATATAATAATATAACAAAAAATAATATCAAAATACAAATTTTAAAACAAATATATTTATATTAAAATAGTGTTTTTATTTGATTTATTTGATTATATATTGTTTAAATATTTATTACAATGTTATTATAATATTTATATATTTATATTTCTGTTATATATTGAGATAATACATTTTTTAATAATACGGTTTGAATTCAAAATTTTGAATATATTTTCTGAGTACCATTTTGTATGGTTTATTTTTAATGTAAAATAGTGGTTATATAGAAAAGAGAAAAATCCCCTGAAAAAGCATTCACTTTTTCTAGATATAAATTTTATATTTTTACAAAAAATTCATAGAATAACGTATAAACTAAACAAAAAGAAAAGATAAACTTATCAATTTTTATAATTCAAAAATACTCCAATCACATTCAAATATTTTTTGAGTGTATATCTTTTTATAATAATTATAAATGAATTTTTATTTGCATATATTATTATTAATATACTACATATATTAATAAAAAATAAAAAAATGATAGCTATTGTCATCATATTAATCCAAATATTTGTTTCAATTTCTAAAAAAAATAAAATATAAAAATAATGGTGATGCTCGAGTAAAATGTGAATTTTATTTTTTTAAATTGACTAAAAACAAATATAAAGATATATAATATTATATAATAAATAAAATATAACTGAATTGCTAAATTTTTTCCAAAATGTGACAAAAATCACCGATTTCACAATTTTATGAAAGAATCGACGAATTATTAATTCTAATTCATATTCGGTAATAAATGCTTGTATATATATTTGATTTGCTAATATTTAATTTTATTCATTGCTTCAAAAAACTTCATTTGATGTAAAAATCACTACTCAAAATATTTGCAAATAAATCATTATTTACACTTATTATTCATAATACAATTTATTATATAAAAAAAGACTAATTTAAAAAATATAACAAACATAAAATATTATTATATTACAAATAAAATTTCGAAGAAAAAGATTCAATATTTAGCCAATCAAAAAATTTTTTGAGTCCCCACACATTATAATTTTTATTTTTTTGAATGAAAATAAAAACCTGGCGTTTTTGAAAAAACGAGTTTTTTTAATTTTACCTGGCAGAAGATCAAATGTGGCGTTTTTGATTTTTTTAAAAAATATTGATCAAAAACGCCTTTAGAAAAAGTGAAAAATTGAGTAGTTGGAAAAAAATTGAATAGGCGTTTTTGATTTTTCTCCCTTTTTTTTATTCTTTTTTTTTTTTTTTTTTTTTTTTTTTTTTGATTATTTTGATTATCTAACCAATTTAAGACCTCTTTCAATGAATTCTTTCATTTAAAGTTAAATAAAATAGACAAAAACAAAGTTTTAAAAACTTAGTGGAATTGGAAAAAGGTATACAAACTCTTTTCTTTCAATTTGTTGAAAGCAAAAAGTTGGTGATTTTAAGACTTACTAAAATTATAATAGCATATTTTAAATCCTTATCATATGTATAATTGTTTGATACTATTTACAACCTGTTTGGTTCATTACAGAGGAAATTAGAATTTTTAATCTTTACTTTTTGAAATATTTAAAAACCCTAGAAAAGTGGTGATTAAAATATTATTTTTTTATTTTTGAACTTATATTTTTCTATATTATTATATTTGTTTGTTTATAAAATAAAAATATATTTAAGGTACAAATCCAGTACGTTATTTTTTGAATAGGAGAACGTTTATTATTTGAATAGTTGCATGTCTCTGAAAAAGTTTAAATTGACTAGGTTTGTTTTTGACACTTATTTTACAATTTAAATAAACATTATGGCATGTTATATGAAATGGAATAAAATAATCGTTTTTTATTTAACATGTCATTTTATTCTTTGAGAATGTCAAAAAAAATTGCGGTTACTAAACGTACTGGATTTGCACCTTAATTAATTAAGAATATGTGGAGATACGAAAAATCAAAAATCGATATTTCAATAATTTCCAAATAATTTCTAATCCCTTCGATACATTTTCCTGTAATGATTTTATCGTTTTATATATTTTATTTTACATGATATATCTCGCTAATTGGTAGATCTATCTAGGATTTATTGAGATAAAGCTAAATATTATTTTTTTTGACGGTTTAAGGTAAAAAAAAGGTTAATTTTTTTTTTCTGAAGAGGTGAAGTCGTCAATCTAAGCGAATTCAATTTTTTAAAAAAAGGTGAAGTTGAAATGTATGGACTGTTTTTTGAAATATTTTTATCTTTTTATATAGTAAATATTGATCGGTAACATTGATTATTCATATCATACTTATGATGAATTATATATATTTAACTTTATAGACCAATTAATTTTTTCTCATTAAAATGGAATATCTGCATGATACCATCATATATGTGCATTTGTATTTGCTAAACATATGTTTTATTGTTTTTGAATGCTAGTTTGTATTTTATATCACTTATTATTTCACTAATTATGAAGATATTATAAATTAAATTTTCGACAAAAAAAAATGTGATTTTTCTGGAGAGATTGGCTTAACCGTTTAATATAATTTTCGGATATGTTATTATATAATAAAATTAATGGTTTTTTATCGAGGCAAAGAAACTTGATATAGCCATTAAAAAAAGATAAAAATGTTTGAAAACCAAATCCTCTCAAATAAACGTCTATTTTATTTTAATATTCATTTTTTTGAATAAGCACGTTTTTTGGTTCTCACAAAAAATCTTGAATATTCTGGAAAGACTGGAATAATATTACAAGCTCTAAACAATATATACCTTATAATATAAAATATAATGAGGTTTTACCGAGCCAATTAGGTTAAATATGTTTCTATTTTAGGATATTTATGTTTGCATAAATTTTTACATAAAAGCTCTTCAAATATTTTGTGAGTATAATATTTGGATTATTTATTTATATCTTATTAAAACAATTTCTTAAATAGAATATATATTAAATATATGATATAAATATGATAAAATAAATATAAAATGAAACACAAAAATTATTTACAAATAAATACATATATAATTATAAATCTCTAAATGCATTCAAAATTAAAAACTCATCCATAATTCAAAGGTATAAAAATATTTTGATAAAGCATTCATAAATAATTGTATGAGCTATTTTAATTTATCATTATTAATGAAAATAATGATAGATTTTTATTTTCTCAAATTATTGTATGTAATCATTCAATAAAATTAATAACATTTTATTGAAATTAAAATCATAGTTTAAATTTCCAATATCTTATTTAATTTTTCAAAACCTAAATTATAATTAATAATTATATAGATAACATTTTATATTCATTCATATTTCCAATGTATAATAAATTTTTATTGATTTTCATAATGGATTACTTGAATCGTATTTTTGAATACTTAATAGTTTTAATTTATTCAAAGGGGGATCAATTTTACGATTTTACTAAAGTGAAAACTAAGTAATTTAAGTATAAAAAATGAATTAAATTAATGGAATAATATAAAAGTTAAAGAATATTCAATAAAAATTATAGTAGGGATAAAAAGATAAATGATGATTTTTAAAATTTCTGAAAAAGTTTGTATTTTTCTATTAAAAAAATTTGGTCGCATTCAAATTTTATTTTTCTACATTCAATTTTTATTTATAAAAATTGAATAAAAAATGGAAAAATGTTAATATTTTAAAATTTTTATCTGATTTAGTAAATATGTATAGTTTATTTTTTACTTATACTAAATATTATACAATTATATATATAAAATAAAAAACAAACTTTCTAAACTACCAAGATATATGAATAATACAAATATTTTATCTAATTTATTTGAACGTTATTTCATATAACGTGCTTTCAATAGACCCGGAGCATTTCAGTAGACCCGGAGCAAGGTCAATTTAGCATAAATTGGCCATAATTTGATCGTTTTTTATAAAAAAGAAAACCAAATATGATCAGAAATATTTCGATCAGAATTTTTTTTATTTTTCACTATTTTACAAATATCTCCAAATCAAAAAAGTAAAACAAATAATATTTAACAAAAATTATAATGTAAAATAATAATTTTTATATAATTTATCATCAAATATTAAATAAAATAATTAAATTGTATGAAAAATAATAAAAATAAAAATTAGTGCTCTGGGTCTACTGAAATGCTCCGGGTCTATTGAAAGCACGTTAAAGAAAAACATAAAAAAATAAATCAATACAAATTAATAGAAAAGATATCAAGAATAATAATAAATAATTACTAACTATACTATTCATAAATTCTGGTTTTATTAAAAATATTTCAAAAACTAAATTTTAATCATATCTTATATGTATTTAATAAAAACTGATCAGTAAAGATATTAGAAAGTCTTTAATTTTTAATATATCTTTATGAATGTTACCAAAAAAGTTATTATATTAGCAAAAAAAAGCTGAAATATTCAAATTTATTGATTATTTGTTTTTCTGAATTAAGAGATAATCTATTTTATTTAATGAAATTTAAAAATTATTTAGATAAAATAATCTAATTAATAAATTAAAAATGCTAAAAATATTTCTTATGCTTGAAAAAATCTAAATAAAAATATGTAGGAAATATCTCAAAAAGTGAGTTGGAAATAGTTCAAAATTATAAATTGATAATGATTAAAAAGTTTAATTTATAAATCTTTAAATTTTAAAATATTCAAAAAGTGAGTTGGAAATAGTTCAATTTTTTTTTGAATAAACGCTCTCTGAAAAATATATTTCTTTTATATCTTTTTATTTCTACTATAAATATTTTTCATCAATAATTAAACAAAATTAAATATTATTGAATATTTATTAAATATATAATATGAAAACATAACTTAATCATATATGGGAAATATTGAAAAATATATCAAAATCCATATTTTCAATTAGACTATTAACAATTAACTTATATCATAAACTATATATTTTTATATAAAACTTTTATATATAATTTAATTGTGAAAATATATCTTAAATTTTGATATAAAACAATTTTTTACTTGAAAATAATACGTTAATAATTGATAAGGTAATTCCCCTTTATTTATTCAATTTATATATTTTGCATATATCTCACAATAAAATTTAAATATAATATTTTATGGCTATTATAATAATATAAAATTCAATATAAAAACATATTATAAAATATGATGATTTAAAAACCACTAGTTATTTCTATTTCGATTTTTTTGAGTTTCCATACATTTTGAAGTTGTCAATCTAAGAGAATTCAATTTTGAATGCATTGAAATCACGATCAAAATTACCTAAAGATTTAAAATAATAATATATTTATTTATAATCCAATTTTTTGAGAAAAATATGGAAAATTAAACGAAAATTATAATTGAGAAGTGAAAATTTTATTATAAAGAAAAATCAGAGGTATTCATGTAGAGAAATTGACGAAATATTGTAATATTGATCATATTTTCTTTATTTTTATTTTGAAACTAAGAAGGAACTTTAATGGATAAGAATTTTATACTCATATTTTTGAGATATTTCTATTTTTATTTTTCTGAATAAGAATCGTTTTATAATTGAGAGGCTATATAATTTTTTTTATATAAAAATTGATGAAATATAAATATATATATAATTCTATTTTATTTATTATTATAGTATATATATATTGATAACTTATTAATACTTTTATGTTTAAAAAATATTTATTTTCTAGAGATACACTTGTTTTTATTTTTTTTATAAATTTTTAACTTTTTCAGTTATTATATTTTTTATATTGAAATAATAAACATTTTTTATCCTAGTAGAATTTTTATTAAAACTTTATTTTATTTTATATATATAATATATATTATATTTTATATACTATTTAAATTTTATATTTAAGTTTTACATTATATATTAAATAGATAAATTAACAAAAAAAAAATGAAAAATTCAATCAAACGATGATTTTTAATTGAATTTCTAAAAAAATATGTTGCTTTGTATTGTGATTATTTTTTGGTTTTCAATATATTAAATATTATAATTATTTTTATAATATATTACATAATAATTTTACTTTATAAAAAATATTTTTAATGATATTTTTAAGAAGATGAGGAAATTTATATTTTTCAAGAATCACTTCACTATTAACTTCACTTCACCGAAAATAATCATCTCACGTCACTAAAAAATAATAACGTACCAAAATACGATGAAAAATAATTCAAAATAATGCAAAATATAAAATTACATTTTTCTTTAAAATGAGAGTATAAAGTAACTTATTTACATAATAAAATTTATTTAAATATTTATTATTATTATATTGTACAATTATTATATAATTATTTCGTAAATCAATTGAGAAATAAGTTATTTTCTTAATTTTTTGATGTAAATTTGCATTTAAATTTATATATGGCTAATAAATTGGATATATAACAGATAATATATTTTATAAATAAAATACAAAATATTATTATTGATTTATAATACATAAATATTTTATTTGACTCGAGATATAGATGAAACATTATTTTTTAAATTGTTTTTAAATTCTCAACATCCATTAAAACCAATTATGGCAAATGTCAGTATTGTATATATAGAAGTAAATAATCTTAATATTTTTTTCATAAGATAAAATATTCATTCAATTAAAGTAAAAATAAAAAAAACAAATAACGAGTTTTCACTTCACATGAATACCTCTGAAAAATCATTAAAATTACGAAAGTTTTTTTAATGAGAAAAAAATCATTACTATTATTATTTAATTTTAATGATTTTTTCTTATTATTTAATTTTATTTAATTTTATTATTCATGATTTTTTAATAATATTATTATTTAATTTTAATGATTTTTTTTTTTTTTTTAATAATATTATTATTTAATTTTAATCATGAATAATAAAATTAAAACTTTCGTATCATGAATAATAAAATTTAATTTTAATGATTTTTTTCTTTATAATAAAATTTTTCAGTAAATTAAAATTCAGTTACGAAAGTTTTTTTTAATTTACTGAAAAATTCTCGATACAGTTAATCTAAATAGGCATTTTAGATATTCATTGAGTTTAACATAATATTCCATATTATTAAATCATGTATATTATATTGTTGAATATAATATTAATTAATTGCATAAGATATCTACACAATATTAATTTTATATATTCAGAATGCATTCAAATAATAAAATATATTTATCTTATTTTTATAAATTACATTTCACAATATAAGATATTTTATAGTTTTAAAATGTATATTAATATATATAATAACAATAAAATTATAAAAGGCAATAATTAAAATGATAATTTTCTTAGATTCTCAAAAAATAATCAAAAAAACTATTAATAGCAATAAATATATATAACGTTTGTTATTTAATTCCAGGATGTTTATTTTATTCCAGGATAACCGTTTAAGATGGTTTAATATTCAACCATGTCGATTATCAACCAAAATATAATTCAAAAATTGAATTAAAAACGATCAATCATCCTGGGATAATAATTGAGAAGGAAAAATTTGAATAAAAAAGGTAAGGAAAAAATCATAATTTTTTAAAAAAAATACGAACTTTTTATATGAGCTAATTGAAATTTTATTATTAAAAAACGGTTATCCTGGAATAAAATTAAAATTCTTGAAAAAAATTATAAACGTTATATAAACGAGGGATGTTTATCGATAGTGTCCGATAACGGTTAAATACGTTGCCAATATTATCGATATTATCGGGAGTAGAGTAGAATAACCGATACTATCCGATAATAAATATCATTATCGATAAAAACGGTTTTTATCATGGCCAATAATGACCGATATTTTTAATTTTTTTAAGGTAAAGAAAAGATATTTACTAGAAATTATGGTTATTTAATTGTTATATAATTATATAAAAGTTATTTTTTCAAGTAATGACATATAAAAAAGCTTGTATGTACACATGATCAAATTATTAAAAAAGATTTTTTATATTTCATAGGAAATTAACTTTTACTATAACAAGGAACGCCACTTTTTGAACTACGTTCAAAAAGTGTCTAGTACACAGTTTTTTTCTTTTAGAAAAAAGACAATATCTATATAAAAGGCATTCAAATAAACAATACTTTAGTCAAAGTTTTATTCAAAAATTAGCATAGCATAAAAAACTTTATTAATGCTTTCTGTAAAAAAACTAACAAAAGTTTGTAATTAGCAAAAACGCGAATCAGTTATTAACATCAATGTTTGTCTGTTGTTAGCATAGATGTTTATCTGTTGTTAGCATAGATGTTTATCTGTTGTTAGCATAGATGTTTATCTGTTGTTAGCATAGATGTTTATCTGTTGTTAGCATCGATGTTTGTATGTTGTTAGCATCGATGTTTATCTGTTGTTAGCATCGATGTTTGTCTGTTGTAAGCATCGATGTTTATCTGTTGTTAGCATCGATGTTTATCTGTTGTTAGTATCGATGTTTGTATGTTGTTAGCATCGATGTTTATCTGTTGTTAGCATCGATGTTTGTATGTTGTCAGCATCGATGTTTGTATGTTGTTAACATCAATGTTTGTCTGTTGTTAGCATCGATGTTTATCTGTTGTTAGTATCAATATTTATCTGTTGCTAGCATCAATGTTTGTCAATATTTAAGATAATATTATCTGGCGGTAGGATTATCTGGTTGTGGAATTTTGATCAACTAAAGTATAGTTAGTCTTTTCTGAAGAACCTTCAAAAAGTGGAAATCATTCAGAAAAAATAATCTAAATAAAATAATTGAAAAAAACAAATCTTTTTATATTTTTACATTATTTTTAGACTACATACCGCCTAGCGGACGTCGAGCGAGGCTGAACGAAGCGAAGCCGAGTCGAGACCCCGCGGCTGGCGGCAAGAATCGGTAAAAATTTTGTAACATAAAAAGATTATTTTTTTATTATTTTTATTTGATTATTTTTTCTGAATGATTTCCACTTTTTGAAGGTTCTTCAGAAAAGAATAACTATATTTGAGTTGATCCTGGAATTTATCTGGCTATGAGATTAAACTATTTTATTTCTTTTTGATAAATTAATTAAAAAAAAAAAAAAAAAAAAAAAAAAAAAAAAAAAAAAAAAAAAAAAAATAAAAAATAAAAAAATTAAATTCTATGAGCTTTATGAAAAAAATAACTGAAAAATTTTTTTTATTAAAATATCTTAATCAAAAAGAAATAAAATAGTTTACAATTATAATTACAAATGCAAATAATAATATACTTAAATTAATTATTATCCAAAATATTTTAAAACAATATGATGGCTGGATAAGTTCAGGTCTTATTTTTTTGGGGTTTTGTTTTATTATATTAAGATAAAAGATAAGTAATATATTATAATTCTAATAATATTTAAGTATGAAATTTAAAATCAATAAAGATAATTTTATTTTGGCAAAAAAATTAATTCTCGCAAGGCCACTTTTTGAATACTTTGAAAACATAACTTTTTATGTTAAAATAATGTTACTTATACAACTTTTTAATAAAAAATATTCAAAAAGTGTCCGCGAGAATTACAGTATCACGATTAAGTGGTTTACGACACGAATTAGTGGTTAACGATGAAGTGAATAATTGAAAATTTGAATTATGTTTTCAATATATATATATATATATATAAAAATACGGTAGAAAAAAATATACGGTAGAAAAAAGAACATAAAATTTTACATTTTCTTTAGTAAGGCTCTTGTTATTTCATTAAAAAAAAAGAACAAAAGTTTATATTTCGCTAATTATCAAATATCACGTTACTAGTTCTTTTAATATTATCCGATTCTCTAAGATTTGCATTGTTAGTACAAATTTCATTGTTACAATTATAGATTGTTTTATCCAAATTAAGAGTACAATAGATATTTTCGCATTGTTTTATTGATTTATTTATTGTATCGTCTTAATTTTAGCTTTTAATGGAAATTATCTCGAAATATTTTTAATCTCTGTTTTATTGATTTATATAAGCTAATAATGATTTTTCCAATAATAAAACGTTTTTTTAATAATACAAATCAATACTATTTACATTTTCCTATAAACCAAATTTCAATATGCATGATGACTTATTGTTTACCTTTCAAAACAGGATAAATTTGCTTTTATTCGTTATAAAACAATTGTATTTTTCATTTAATTCAATTTTTATTTTTTTTTTTTTTTTTTTTAATCATAAGATATTAATAAAAATTAAAAAGTGGATTTTTATTTATTTTGCATTTTTTAGGAAAAGTTTGGGATTTTTATCCTATAATTTCTAGGAAACACTCCATTTCTTCTTTCTTCCAATACAATCATTTGTGATTCTGATAAATGAATTCCGTTTCTGATCAGATTGTCAATATGGCTAGCTTGGTAGTGTCGTACTGATTCGCAACAACTTCGAGCAACTTTTGCTAAAATCAATGTGTTGTCAATTGATGCTTGAGGTATTGGAACGATCCCTGCACAACGAAAAGCTGAAATTACGCAATCTGGTGCGCTTGCTTGCCACAATGAACGAATTGTGTTAATAGTTTGATTTGTTTGATTTGAGACATCAGGATGTTTCCTGAAATTTGAGCAATATCGTTTTGTTGGACCAAACACACCTAAATCTAATGGTTGTGTTTGGTCCGACGAATGTGGAGGTAGAAATATGACTTTAATTCTGTATAATGCTAAATCTATATTTTCAATTACGTTTTTATGAGCAAGTAAACCATCCATTATAAGTACACAATCGCCAAAATAGTTATTCTGCATTCTTTTTGCCATTAAGTGTGGAATAAATTGATGATCAAACCAATATTTGAATGAAACGGAGTTGACGTAACCTGAAGCAGTATGAACTGGTTGGAAGAAATATGGTGATACATATTTGTAAATCTCAGAATCAAAAGTAACTCTTTTGGCCACTATTTGAGGACTCATCCATGTTCCATCAGCAGAAATGCAATGGAGGGCTGTAGAAAGTTTGCCACTGCGTGAGACACGATAAGGCGCTCTTCTCTTGCATCCATCCAATCTTCAAAACCGCACTCATCTAAATTGAAAATAAATGGTGTAGGAATTCCATTTATCGTTTCATCTAATTGATTGTAATAATCATCTATTTTTTCTTCACTTGCATCCAGCCTGTCTTCATCCATAGCAATTCCTGGACATGATTTGAATTCGTCAGATAGCTCTTCTTGAAAATAGTTTCTTAATGTATCTTGAAGGAGATATTTATGAAAACGTAGATATATCATATCTGCAATTTCGTCATAAGTAGGATAACGATTGTTTAAATGGTACTTTCTAATTTCACTTTTAATTATATTCAATTCAGCTTTGCTCAATTCTCTTGGTCTGCCATTTGGCCTTTTTCCTCGATGATATTTTTTTATTTGTTGGTGTACTGATGCTTTATTTTTTCCAAAAAGGTCAGCAATACGTTTTATTGACACATGATAAAGATCGTTTCGAACAGTATCAGCAATTAACCCGACCTGCTCTCTGAAAGTTGTTGCATTTTTATATTCTTCTGAGTTGACCAACCTTTTAAAAGCTTCTATCTCACTGTCAGTTCCTGTAAAATCTGTAACAAATTCAAGAGGTGGCTGTTCATCTTTGAGTCTTGGGTCAGGATAGTGTCTATTCATAAATTTATTGATTTTTTTTCAATTCTCTTAAAATTTGAACTATTTAATTGAATTTTTTTATCTTATTTATTCAAAAATGGTAAACCACATACATCATGTATTGTAAATATTATTCAAATTTTCAATTATTCACTTCATCGTTAACCACTAATTCGTGTCGTAAACCACTTAATCGTGATACTGTACAAATTTTTCTTCACTTTTTGAGCCTTCAGCTCAAAAAGTGAATTGCAAAATTTGTTAAATTTATCAAAAAGTGAACAAGATAACTTTTTGTAAATTAATAAAATTCTCTCCATTTCTCTAAATATTTTTAGACTTGATATTCTTTTAATAAAAAAAACGCAAATTATTTTAGTAGCATTGCATTAATATTTCATTACATATAAAGATTCGTTAATTTGCAAATATGGAAAAAATTTAATACTGAGAAGATATGAGGAAATTATCGTCTTATAACTTTGTTCTTAATCATAATCTTTTTTTGTTGGCCAATTGGTTCTTTTTTAAAAATTTTGAAAATAATCTTTTTATGTATTAATCAAAACCCTGATTTTTTAGCTTCTCATTATTATATTGGACATATAATGCACCCTGACCTTATTTCGCTTATTTCAGCATGCACTATTGAAGTACAATTAAAAATATAAAATTCCAAATTTTAATCAAAAATGTAAAAAAAAGTATGGAAATTTTATTATAAAATATCGGAGAATATCGAACCGTAACCGTCCGATAGTGACCAAATATCGGCGGTTTTGCTTAACGTATTTATCGATAATTATTGGTTATCGAACAAATTTTTATCGATATTATCGGACTATCGATAATGAGCCGATAATCGATATTTATCATCATCGATCGACAACCCTGATATAAACATTTATTTGTATATATTTATTTAAAAAATGTTAATCAAAAAGATTTTTTATTCAAATTTTTAAAAAAATCATTTTAAAACCTTTTCAATTTTGTAAATTTGTAAACTAATCAAAATTCGACAAAATTAAATTTCTGTTTATACTGGAAATTATTAGATAAATATTTAATATTTTTAAATATAAATATGATTATTTAAAAAATAATTAAGTAATATATAAAATGTATTGTCCGAAAAAATAGAGTTTGGGTACCTTTAATTGGAATTCATTAAAAATTTTGATACCTAGAAAGCTGAGTCTCAAATGTTGAGAGCGCAAATATGTATTGCTAAAATTGTTCAAATCCTTTTATATTCAGATAATTAATATTTTTTTCTTGAAAAATTTATAAAATGCCCTATTAGTTTTGTCACAGCTTTTTGAATACATGCGATTAGGTATACATTCAAAAAATTGAATAAAAACTTTGTCTTAAAAAAACCATCACATAATGGAAATACAACTTCAAAACTTAGCAGGAAAAACTTATAAACAAACCTTTCCTGAAAGTGCGACTGTTTCAGATGTGACTTTATATTTATCCAAGAAAATGAAATCATCTGTAAATAAAATTTTTATAATATCTACAGAAATGGATCATCTTTTCTATCCAAACAACTATAATCTTCAAAAAATTAATGAACAAAATTTAGTCTTTATAAATTTTGATGATAATAATCAAAAAGATGATAATCCTGAAAAAAAATTGATTGTTCCATCCAAACAAGCATTAAATTCTTTTTGTTATTTCTCAAAACCCAATAAAAGTAGATTTTTTGAAAAAATTATTCACTCTATATACACATCTGTTTTAAAAAATATTCCAGATGATTTTGATGATAAAGTCAATGAAGTACATCAACTTGGATATGATATTGAAGACTGTAAAGAAGCACTTAGATCAAATAATTATGATGTTAATGAAGCAATCAATTATTTGATATCCATTAACAGCAATAGTTTTTACCACATAACAAGAAGAAGAATATCGCAACCAAAAAATAAAAACAAAGAAAAAAAATCTCAAAGAAATCCAAGCAATAGAATTTTAATTATTGATCACAATCAAAACTCAGAAGAAAGGGATGATTCTACTCAAGAAAATCAAACTAAAAAAGAAGGAATAACAGGTAATACACTAATTTCTGATAAAGTGCCACAATCACCAACACCATTGCTGCAAAGAGCTAAACCAAATTATACGTCACCAAGAAATAGAAAGGTACCTCTAATACAACCTCATTCACAAAGGACAAACAAATAATAAAACTTATCAAATTTTTTATCTTTGACTAAAATATAATTTGAAATAGTAATGATAATATGTAAAGTTAATTATAGTAAATACGTTTTACTATATATCTGCACTACAGTTACAGCAGTTATAAAGAGTAAATTTTGATTATTTTTTATTTTGATTATTTTTTATTTTATATTTTTTTTGCATATTAAGGATCAATCCCATGTTTATCATAGATATTTGTTCAAAAAAAAAAAAAAAAAAAAAAAAAAAAAAAAAAAATGGAACACAATCTTCTCAAAATTCTTGTCATTTTTACTTTGTATAATCAACTAAAGTATAGTTAGTCTTTTCTGAAGAACCTTCAAAAAGTGGAAATCATTCAGAAAAAATAATCTAAATAAAATAATTGAAAAAAAAAAAAAAAATCCTTTTAAATTTTTACCGAGACTGCATACCGCCTAGAGGGCGTCGAGCGAGACCGAGCGAAGCGAAGCGGAGTCGAGACCCCGCGGCTGGCGGTAAGAATCGGTAAAAATTTTGTAAAATAAAAAGATTAGTTAATTATTTTTATTTTATTATTTTTTCTGAATGATTTCCACTTTTTGAAGGTTCTTCAGAAAAGACTAACTATATTTGAGTTGATCCCATATTAATTTTAAAATTGAAGAAAAGCTTGTTCTTCGATATCGAATTTTATTTCAAAATTATTTTTTTGAATATAAACCCACTTTTCAATAAATATATTTATCAACCATTTGTTTTAAAAAGATTTTGTATTTTTTGAAAATAGACTTGTTATTTTGAGAATCGATATCAAAAACGTCACTTTTTTGCATCTGATACTCGATTATCAGTTTAAAAATTTGATATCGAGATTATCGATTATCAAGATATCAGATATGAAATGTGATATAAAAATAATTGTAAACTTGATATCAATTACCGAGATCTCGAGATCTCAAGCAGATTTATCTTTTTTTATAATTGGTATTTGTGATTTTATAATATTTAAAAATATATAATATAATGTATTGATGTTTATTTTAAGATAAAAATCAAAAAATACATTCTTTTTTATGAAATATTTGAGATTAAAATACGATCATATATTTATCAAAAAGTTTAATTGAAAATTCTGATATCAAAAGCTGAGAAAAAAAATTCTCGATCTCTGAAATCGATCTCGAGAATCTGTGTATATTTATGTATTGATATCAAAAAGTCAATCAATTATCGATCTCGAGAATCGGAGAATAACAAGTCTATTTGAAAATAAAGTCAAAAATAATTGAAAAATAAGTTTAAAACCAAACTTTTTATGATAAAAATAAAATTTTTTGTCTTTCAAACCATTCACATAATTAACAATAAATATTTTATATATTCATAATTAAAAATTTTAAATTGAATTAAAATATAGATAATTATATTAATATTGAATTATATTGAGGCAAATATGGAAATTTAGTTATATAAATAAAATATTAGTTTTTTTTTTAAAAAAAAAAACATTAAAAATGAAGAAAAGCTTGTTCTTCGATATCAAATTTTATTTCAAAATTATTTTTTTGAATATAAACCCACTTTTCAATAAATATATTTTTCAACCATTTGTTTTAAAAAGATTTTGAATTTTTTGAAAATAAAGTCAAAAATAATTGAAAAATACGTTTAAAACCAAACTTTTTATGATAAAAATAAAATTCTTTGTCTTTCAAACCATTCTCATATTTTACAATAAATATTTTATATATTCATAATTAAAAATTTTAAATTGAATTAAAATATAGATAATTATATTAATATTGAATTATATTGAGGCAAATATGGAAATTTAGTTATATAAATAAAATATTAGTTTTTAAAAATTTTAAGAAAAAAATGAGAAAGATATTTTATTTAATTAATAAAATAAAAATATTATTTTTTATATTCAAAATTACATAATTTATATTAATTAATTATATATTAAAATATTCATTAAAAATATATTAATGATAAAGTAAGTTTTTAGATTGAAATTTAAAAAGATACTAATAAAAATAATATTCTAACGTTACTATTTTGTATGGTGGAAAATGATATTAACACTCTCCTATCAAACCCCAAAGTGCGTTTAATTGATATTTTACTTTCACCTGCATTATTATCGGAGATTCGCTCTGAAAATCCAAAGTTATTATATTATCTCCAAGATAATACAATCATAATTGAGCTTGCTGAATGGGCTTTCTCTACCAAGTATGCAGATAACACTAGATTTATTGAAGTTTCTGATAAATCTGTTTCCGTTATTCTTTCATCTATATCTTTTACTGAAATATTCATAGAAAACGAGTCGTTTGCAAAAATCCTTCATAATTTTTTAATCAGTGACGATTCAAAAGACTCAAGACTATGCGGACATTTTTTACGAGTGATAGGATTCCATATAAAACTGGATATTCCCTTATTATTTATTAGTTATCTAGATATACAAGAATTGTTATTTAACAGAATAGATATGTACTCAATTTCTGAACTAATAGCCCTAATCATTTCCACAAACCCAGACAACTTCATCAATTCTGAAAAAATGATTAGGGATTTAAGCTATTCAGCCGATGTTAATAATGATAAAAATTCAGTTTATTTGTTAATAACCATCCTTAAAATAGTTATTGCAAATCCAAATTTATCATATTTATTCAAAGATGATAAAGTTCTAAACCATTTACTTAATGCAGCAATTAAAACAGAATCGGCTTTAATTCAATCAGATCTTTTTACTTGCTTGTCATATCTACAATATCAGCCTTCCAAACTATCTGACCAAATAACGATTGAAAACCTCACAATTACAGAAAAGAATATAAGCGATCTAACGACGTCAGCCATTGATGTATTACAAATACCAGTTTTCAATTTGATACCTTTATTTTTTGCTGCAAATGCAACTGAAAGGCTTCATTCAAAAATTCTCTCAAAAATTGAATCGATGAATTTGAGAGAATTCATAAAAGTGGCAAATATTCCCAATTTTATAACAAATATCATTAATGCTTTTGGTACCGATCGTTGGTGTCCGCATTGCGCCCAAATTACCATGTATTTTTACAGCATTCAAGATTGTTGTAAGCCTCTCAAAAGTAAAAAGTGGAGAACGTTTGTTTTTTACAAATTTAGACCATTGATAAAATTATTGGACCACGAATACGGCGGCCATCTGCCTTCTCAGTGCGGGGATTGTGAGGAGGATTTCTCAGATGGAAGCTGCGACTCGTCTGAAGACAATGAAAATCGATTCTTCGAAGAAGAAGAAGATTTTTATGATTGTGACAGTTTTGCTTATGAAGAAGAAGGGACTCTGGTCGAAAATCTTGATGATTGGGATGATAACGGAGAATATGACATTGGCCTGTGAATATTCTAATTTTTATTTTATTTTTTGTATTAAACGATTTTAATTTATTCTTTAACTTCAAAAGAAAAATGATTTTTCATACTTTGTTTATATGTCACAAGCTTAAAAATAATCTGTAATAAGCAGTCATCTTCGAAAATTATAAAAATAAACGTTCTTTTTTCTATATAAATTACCCTTTATAAATTACCCTTGTGCGAAATTATGAGGGTAAAAAGAAAAATGATTAATAATCAAATGATATATGGAAAAAAAAATATAAATTCTCAATGAAATCTCTATAATGGATTCAATCTCAGTAATAATAAAAAAAATATTATAGAGAATAATCAATCAAAAAGAAAGAAAAAATTTTATTAAAAATTTTCCTATCAAAAAGTTGAAAAGGCAAAGAAATTGTTAATAACTTTTTGATAGAAAAAATTTTAATTAAATTTTTTCATTTGAAAAAAAAGCTCTTTATGATTTTATTGTAATTCACTTCATTTTATAATGAATTCAAATGAAATAAATGAACATATAAATACATCCAAAAAAATATGGGAAGAAGAAAACCCAATAGTTAAAAGCATCGAAGAAATTCAAATTTTAGCAGAACACAGTGAAGAGTTGTCAGGAAAAGTTGTAACAATTGAAGGAATTGTAGTTGATCCTAAAATTAAAGAAGCCATATATAAAATAACAGAAAACGATAATTTAGAAAAAATTCATTTTAACGAATGTGAAATCAATGACACAAGTTTCAGTGTTTTTAGCGGTTTCTACTTTTATAAAACAGCATTAGCGATAACAAACTGCAATCTCACAGCATTCCAAGGAAAAGTCCTTTTTGATGGATGCTTATGTCCATATTATTCATATGAGGTAGATTTTTCGAACAATCAATTAGGAGAAAAAGGATCCGACTTTCTAGAATTCTTGAGCAACCGTGTAGAAGAATGTATTGTATCATTGAATTTGTCAGGGAATGGATTCAAAGCAGAAGACATTTCCAAATTTTTGGAAACCAGAGTCTCAGAATATGATATTTATTTTGACGACATTCAAGAAATAGATAAATAAAAAATATAATTCATGCTTATTTTTTATTTTATTATATCGATTTTAAACTTTTTTAAACAAAGAATATGACCATTTATGGAATTTAATTTTTTCTTTTTTCTAGATTAGAAGAGATTTGATGAATTAGAAACTACAGGAAATGTAAATTTTGGGAAAATTAATGCGAATTCATGATAAAAAACAAGCAAAATTTATACTGCAAATAAAATCTTATTTCAAGATAAAAGATTCAAAGAAACTGTTTGATGAGGAAAACAATTCCATGGAATTTTGATAAGCATACTTTGTATTTTTATTTTGATAAACATGGCGTAAGAAAATATATCTCTAATCAGAAATTGTTGAAATATTATTAATAATCATTGATATATATTAAAAAGATAAAAACATTTTTGCGAAAAAGAGAGTTCACATTAACTGAAATAAGTAGCAAAAAGTTTGTTTTTTTATTAAATGATTTTGATATCATGAAACTTCTTTAAAAAAACTTTTATGAATTATCTTTATTTTTTATTGTTTCGCAAATCCATTGAAGTCCACTATACAAATCTGCTTTTATATATGCACAACATTCAATGATTTTGCATTCATGCCTTAACTTTTTTATTTCTAGTTTTTGCTGTAGCTGATCTGAATTCATTGAATATTTCGAATCTCGCTTGTTTGCAAAAATGAGGAAAACAGAATTTTTCAAAGCTTCATCATCATCAAATCTGAATAAATAATCTCGTGCCTCCTCAATTTTATTGCGATCGCTCGAATCAATCACGAAAATGACACCATCTGAATCTAAAAAAAAAACTTCTGTAAATTGAAAAACAGTCGGCTCCACTTCCAATTCTGAAGATTTTCATTGAAAAATTTTTGTATTCAAATATTTTCCAATGAAAAAAACAACAATTTTCTTCTTTGATGAATTCATCATATCTGAGTGAGTTCAAAATTGTAGTTTTGCCTGAATCAGATTGGCCAACCATCAGAAGTTTTGTTTTTCGATTTCTAAGCCATTTTACAATAGTGCTGTTCAAATCAAAATTCATTTTTTTATGAAATGTTTATTCGACCAAATTGATTTGGCAATTGTAAAAATGCTATGAATAGCCGATTTTAATCCTGTTAATAACATTTTTCAATTATTTATAAATTCAAAAAGTTTATAATCTTGTCATTAAGAGGATGCATTTTTTTTTACAAAAGTACAAAAAAATTCTTGCCGATTTTTTGTGAGGTACGATACAAGGTCAATATTGACCTTAACAATTGAAGCAAAAATTCGTTTTTTTTTTTTTTAAAATCCTCAATTTGATGCAAACTATCTTGTGCTTATTTTTACATTGTGCTTGTAGCATGTTTTAAAAGATTTTTTTGGGTTATATTTAAATTTACCTGAGCATGGAAAATAACGGAAAATTTTTTGAATGAAAAATTTTGAAAAGTGCAAGTTTCCATTTTTTTACCATGAGAAAAGATAGAACATTTTTTTTTCCAAAATGATTTCATTTCTAATATTTACAAGTTCAAATAATGGGAATTGATTTTGTTACCATATTAAATGAATCCAATTCTGATATAAACAAGGAAACTGGGGAGATTCTAATTACGTCCCCAATAATTGAATCTAATGAAATTCTCATTATTAAAACTCCCTGCAAAATATATTCAAACTGCAATACCCATATCAAATGTAAGCATTTAATCGTAGAATCATCAGGGGTATTTTTAGAAAACATATTCTTTGAGACAACATTAGAATTTGTTTTTTCAGATGACCTGCAAATATCAAATTGCAATTTGGAAAAAGAACAAACTGACAAAGATGGGGCCATTCTTATTAAAAAAAGCAAGAATGTACAAATTAATAATTTGATAATATCTAAAGTGCAAAATGCATCAGGAATCTTCATCACAGAAAAAAGTTCAGTGATTGCAGACAATATTTCAATTGAAGTAACAGACAGTTCACTTATAAAATGCAATGAAGAATCATCATTAAAAATTACAAATTCAAAATTTGATCATTCAAATTGTAATGGTATATTTGCTGAAAATTCAACAATTGAAGTAGAAAAATGTTCTTTTACAAATATGATTTTTCCAGCAATTTGTGCTCACAATTGTAATTGCTCAATAAAAAACAATGAAATTAGAAATATAGAAGAAAACGGTATAACTATAGTAAAGACAAAAAAGAACAGTGATGGATCAAATATAAATTTCGTTAACATTATTAAAAATAACATATTTTCAGATATTCAGGGATCTGGAATATCAATCTGGGATGAATCAGTCATTACAATTGATGAAAACAGCATATCAAATATACAAGGCAATGGAATATATATAAGCAACCATTCAAAAGTAACAGGAAGCAAAAATGAAATATATGATTGCAAACATCCAGCAATTGCTATTTTGTTAAAATCAGATGCTACATTAGAAAATTTTAAGATTTCAAACATTAATTACAGTGGAATTTGTGTTCGTGATGCTGGAAAAGTCACTATTGAAAATTTTGAAATTAAAAATTGCAATGACAGTGGAATTTCTGTTTCAGACACGGATGAGTGTATAATTAAAGGATCATCTATTTTAAATTGTAATATTGCAGCTGTTGAAGCATATAACCAATCAAAAGTTAGCGTAAATAATTGTAATATATCGGAAATCAAAGAATATTCATTTCTTGTATATACATCTGCGGAATTAAAAGCGGAGGAAAACAATATTTCAGAAATTGGAAAAGCAATGGTTAGGTTAATTCATAAGGGAGGAGGAGACTTTATTAAGAACAAAATTTTCAATTGTCCAATTCAAAATGATGGCCAAACATCCTCTCAATATTTCTTTTTCCAAAATGGCGAATTCTCTTCAGTCACAAACGACGAATCAAGAAAAACAGATTTAATTTCATTCGATGAAGTTTATGATGATACAAATTTATTGTGTTTCAAGTGCCACCAAAATCCTCGAGATTATTTCTTATTAAATTGCGGACATAAAGTTTACTGCCAAACATGTGCACAAGAAGCACTTCAAAATCATGAGAAATGCCCACTTTGCCGCATGCCAGTTTCGAATATATCCGAAGGCTATGAGATTACTGATGGCATATGTGGCGTTTGCCGTGATGAAAAGCCCAAATGCTTGGTCATTCCTTGCGGGCATATTGGATATTGTAAAGAATGCATGATGCAATGGTTCCTTGAAAGACAGAGTTGTCCTTTCTGCCACAAAGAACCTGTAACTTTCAAAAACATCCAGCATTTTTAATAAATTAGAATTTCCTTTCTTTTTGTAAATATTTATAAAACAAATATGATTTTCATGGATGGCCATCATATGTTATCATACCGAAAAAAAGAATTACCCAACTCAATATCTTTCAAATATTATGAATCTTTTTTTTTTTTTTTTTTTGGTTCATTTCGAATTTCAATTGCATCAATTGTATGCGTTTTACATGTCACCGGCAGACCTTGAAAAAGAGAGAATGAATTTGAAACAGCTATTCGAATGGCTTTCTTTTGTAAAATTTGTGTCTTACCCAATTTAATAACTTTTCCTTCAGTTGGAGGTTTCGAATAGTCTAGAAATTCAACTTTCATTTTATCAGAAATAAGAACATATGTTGGATCATTCATAATAAGATATTCTAGTGCAATCAAATTTATTGGAAGAGGTAGCGTTGTGGTCCATATTCTTTTTTTTCGTTGAATAACCAGGTGTTGGCTAAGAACGCAGAATAAAAATTAAATCGATTTTTGGGCCATTCATTCTTCTGCTTTTCTATTGTTTCAAGCTTGTGATCAAGATTAATCTGTTCTCTTTGACATTATATTTTTTCAGCAATATACAAAATTTTGTGATTAATATGAATAATTTTCTATGTAGTAATTCGATTCAATATAAATAGTGTTTAAAATCGATTTAATAAAATAAAATAAGCATGAATTATATTTGTTATTTATCAATTTCTTGAATGTCGTCAAAATAAATATCATATTCTGAGACTCTGGTTTCCAAAAATTTGGAAATGTCTTCTGCTTTGAATCCATTCCCTGACAAATTCAATGATACAATACATTCTTCTACACGGTTGCTCAAGAATTCTAGAAAGTCGGATCCTTTTTCTCCTAATTGATTGTTCGAAAAATCTACCTCATATGAATAATATGGACATAAGCATCCATCAAAAAGGACTTTTCCTTGGAATGCTGTGAGATTGCAGTTTGTTATCGCTAATGCTGTTTTATAAAAGTAGAAACCGCTAAAAACACTGAAACTTGTGTCATTGATTTCACATTCGTTAAAATGAATTTTTTCTAAATTATCGTTTTCTGTTATTTTAAATATGGCTTCTTTAATTTTAGGATCAACTACAATTCCTTCAATTGTTACAACTTTTCCTGACAACTCTTCACTGTGTTCTGCTAAAATATGAATTTCTTCGATGCTTTTAACTATTGGGTTTTCTTCTTCCCATATTTTTTTGGAAGCATTTATTTGTTCATTTATTTCATTTGAATTTATTATAAAATGAAGTGAATTACAATAAAATCATAAAGAGATTTTTTTTCAAATGAAAAAATTTAATTAAAATTTTTTCTATCAAAAAGTTATTAACAATTTCTTTGCCTTTTCAATTTTTGAAATTTATAAAAAAATTTTTTTCTTTTGTAACCACCAAAATTTTTATCACTTAACTTTTTGATTTTATTTCCACTTTTGTAACGAAAATTTCCACTTTTGGTAGTTAATTTTTTCGTTTCCAGAGTGGATTTTGTCATTACAAAAGTGGAGCAACTGTATAAGAATTTTCAATTAAACTTTTTGATAAATATATGATCGTATTTTAATCTCAAATATTTCATAAAAAAGAATGTATTTTTTGATTTTAATCTTAAAATAAACATCAATACATTATATTATTTATTTAAAAATATTTAAAAATCACAAATATCAAATAAAAAAAGATAAATATGATTGAGATCTCGAGATCTCGGTAATTGATATCAAGTTTACATTTATTTTTATATCATATTTCATATCTGATATCTTGATAATCGATAATCTCGATATCAGATTTTGAAACTGATAATTGAGTATCAGATGAAAAAAGTGACATTTTTGATATCGATTCTCAAATAACATTTTTACTGGAAAAATAAAAAAAAAAAGTAAAATTGTTATTTTTTAATAATGATTTTTCACTAATCCAACATTTTAAAATAATGCTTAGTAGAGATCCTCTGTGGTTTAGTTGGAGAGAGTGTCGGGGGAATGCCCCGAAGTCGTCTCAGAATTTCCTTCAAATATCCAAAATCAAAAAAATCAAATGGTCTTGGTGACCTAGAAAGAAATTAATAGTAAATGATACTCTGCTATTTCTAAATGTGCCTTATGTTATTTTCATTAAGTAAAAAATTACAAAATAACAAGCCTACATTTGATTATTAATCTTTTTTCTTTTTTATCGACGGTGGCAAAATAAAAATTATATTTCTTTTTTACTAACATGAAAAATTATAATTTTATTGAAAAAAATGAATATTCATTTAACATTAGAAAACCAAAAAAAAAAAAAAAAATCGACCATTTATATTTTCAAATTTTTTATGACATAAATATCCAAAATGCCTAAAACATTATTATTTCTGGGGAAATTTGATCATGATATGCTTTCATTGGAACAAAAAGTTATAGACATTTCAGAAAAAGCAAATCCAAAGTTGAACTCAATAAAAATTAATTCTCCCGATATAATCAAGTATCAAATTAGTCAGTACCGATGCGATGTGTGGGTCACTTTAGGAAATGTTAAACCAACTTTTTTGTTGAAAAATATAATTTCAAAATCCAACATAATTCTTTTTGTTTTCAATTCTACTAAGCCAGAAACTTTGACATTTTTAGAAGAAGGATGGGAGCCAATTATTAGCAGAATCAGCCCAAAATGCGTGCATAATCAAGAAAGAATTTTGGCTTGTACCAATTATCGCTCAAATTTAAATCAAAAGGATTCCATTCAAAAAGTTCTAAATAAATTAAAATGCACACAATTTTTTACAGATTCTATTTCAAATTTAATAAAGAGAAGTGTAGCGATTTCACCTTTCTCAGATTTAATCAGACATCTTAAAATTCAACTAATGAATGATAAAGCTGAAGAAGAAGAAGAAGAATTTGCAATTTTTAATAATATTAATTACAAGTTGCATCATGAAAATTTTACAGCTGAAATAATCGAATCTCCAAAAGCTAAAGATGGCATTTTTATTAAAAAGTTTATTAATTTTGAGAATAATGAATATATAATTACGAAAGTTGGCGATAAAGCCTTTCAAAATTCATGCATAAAATCACTTTCATTTGACCATGAATCAAAAGTTACAAGCATTGGAAATTATGCTTTTAAAAACTCCAAAATACAAAATATTTACTTTCCAGCATCGCTCGAAAAAGTTTGCGATTACTGGTGTGGCGGTGCTGATGAGCTTGTACAAATAAATGTCGATCCAAACAACTCATTTTTTTCAACAGAAGACAAAATTCTTGTCTATCAAAAAGAACAAAATAAAGAGATACTTTTTGTTTCGCGACCGTTTAAAAATACATATAAAATTCCTCCAGAAATCACTGGAATCGGATGCTATGCCTTTTTCAAATGCAAAGAGATCCAGAATTTGTGGTATTCAAACAAAGTTGTCAAAATTGGTGATTTCGCATTCTTTGGTTCAAATTTGGAATCAATAGATCTCGAATGCGATGACTTGGACATTGGCAAAGGCTCTTTTTACGGTTGTTCATCTCTTTCTAAATTAAACTTTACTGTTAGAAATAGTGCACGGATTGGTAGTTTGGCATTTAAAGGATGCGATTCTATAATTGATTTGGAATTGTCTGCTTCATCAAAATTAAATTTAGATGAATTTTGCTTTTCTGGATTGAAAGACCTAAAACGCGTTAAATTGATTAGTAACGAAAGTATAAAGATTGGTCGTGGCTGCTTTAAAAATTGTTCTTCTTTATCATATTTTACATATCAGGATTTAAATGAAACCGTTAAAAATCGAACTAAAATTGTCTGTGAGAATTTTGCTATCGATGAAGAATGCTTTGAAAACTGCTCTTCATTGGAGTCTTTCATATTAAGTAAAATACGAAATGTGAAAATCGGATCCAAAGCATTCAAAGGATGCAATAAATTAGAAAAAATCACAATATTGGGTGAGTTAATTGAGTTGGGTGATAATTTAATAAATGATTGCTCTTTGCTGTCTTTCATTGATATTGATAGTAACAGTGATTTGACAATCCTGTCTGACACATTTCAAAGCTGCAGCTCTTTAACAAAAATACTTCTTGTTTCTAAATATAAAATAACTTTGTTCAATAATTCTTTTTCAGAATTGAGTAATCTTTCTTCAATTGAAATCAATGGACAAGATGTCATAGTTGAAAACGAATGCATTAAAAATTGTCCATCACTGTCATCATTCGTGATTAAGAATGCATCAATGATTTCAATTGGCTCAAATCAGTTTGTAGGATGTCAAAAACTTGAAAATCTTTATTTGTCATCTTCATCTAAAATTTCACTTGCCAAAAATTGCTTGTCTGAATTTTGTTACATTAAAAAAATAGGAATTGATAGTGATGAAGTTTTCATTGATAATGAATGCTTTTGTGGTTGTTCTTCGCTTATTTCAATTGAAATTAAAAAGCCAAAATTGATCACTATTTCAGAAAACGCATTTCAAAAATGCAACTCTTTGGCAAGCCTCACTCTTGTGTCCAGCGATTTGATTGTATTAAAAGGATGCTTTTTTGATTATAGCGATTTCATAAGAGTTAAGATTATTGGGAAAAAAGTTGAAATGAGTTCAAATTGCTTAAAATATTTGAAAAAGCTTCTAAAGCTCAAAACAAAATTAGAATTTAAAGGAAAAGTTACTGTTAAAGACGATTTTTAAAGTTTGTTTGTTTTAATAAAAATTATTATCAATTGCTAAATATTTAATTATTTATAAAACTAACAAAGCAACTAGTGAAATCTACTTTTTTTCGCTTGTTAATCTTGAAAGTTAAAGTCGTGAAATCCACTTGTTGATAATGATTCATCATTTATATATAAGTGATTTTTAAGTTGTGTTTCAATGACCATCTAAGTTACATATTTTATTATTTAACGATTGTATGTCATTTATTAGAATTACTATTGTTATGAGCATAAAAATAAAATAAAATTTTAAATTCAATGAAATAAATTGTTTATAAAATCTATCGGCCCTCTGAAAAAATTTGACAAAATTTTTTACATTTCCAAACTTTCCCTTTTGATTTTGATATTTTTAAACAAAACTCAAAATATTTTTTTCCAAAATACAAAGAATCTAAAAAACGTCAAATAAATCAACCTTTTAAAAGAAGAGGAAGAAAAATTAATTAATCTTTCAGATGAATCAATTCAGGCATTTATCAATTGCTGCCAAAATCAAATGTGCCTAATTAATATGAGAAATGTTTTTCAGCTTCAATTTTTATTATATAAATATGAAGTACAACCTCTTCCATTAGCCCTTAACAACTATATATTAGACAATCGAGAAGATATTTTTTTTTCAATCAATATTATTTAAATCTAATTACAATGAGTTTTTAATAACCCAAAAAGAAGACCCTAATGACGATCTATTTGCACTTTTCGACACCAAAAATGATGAAAAAATTCTTGTTTCACATTTTAATGAATATATAAATAACGAACAAATTTTGACACTATCAATTTCCACTCTTGAACGCATTTTAAGGCAATATTTTTCAAATACCAAGAACAACAATACAGAGTTTCAGCAGCAAATGATTGAGTTTCTGTTTAAAAGTCTCGATAAATACGGAAAAGATGCATCCGTTCTGTTTTCCTTTGTTGATTTTAAAGAGCAACAAATTTGCTTAATAAAGCGTTGGATTAGTGACCATTACGATACTTTTGACTTTAGCATGATAAATTCTACTCTGGTTACGACAACTAGTCAGCTTCTAAATGAGCTTTGTAGGCTCAAAGAGGAGTGCATGAACGCTGTTTTAGAAATCAAAAGAAATTCAATTGAAGCTGAACAAAAGAGAAATATTCGCTTCAATGAAGAAATGAATAGAATGAAAAAAGAAATGCAGACTTTTTCAAAAAACAGAAAGAAGAAATGTAAACTGTCATTTAGCAAACAGAAAGATGAAATACAGTCATTCAAAAAGCAACTAGCAAAAATGCTAAAGTCATATATTTATAAAGGCAAAACTTTCCCGTTTAATTTTGATATTTTTAAACAAACCTCAAAACATTTTTTCCAAAATAGAAAGATTCTAAAAAACGTCAAAAATATCAATCTTTTAAATGAAGAGGAAGAAAAAATAATTAATCTTTCAGATGAAACAATTCAGGCGTTTATCAATTGCTGTCAAAATCAAATGTGCCAGATTAATATGACAAATGTTTTTCAGCTTCAATTTTTATCATATAAATTATGAAGTACTCATATAGAAATTCATTGAATCATTCAGTAGCCGTAAATTTAGTAATTTTTCTTTTTTTTTTTTTTCGCATTATCAAAAACAAAAAAGAGATGATATGAAAAAATAAAATAAAAAATAACGAAGTTCAAAGATAAAAAGTTTTATTTGTTCAGATAATTAATAGCTCGATCATATCCAAGGTCTGCTGATTTCTTGATATATTTATATCCCTCTTCTTCATCAATATCAACACCTTCTCCATCTAGAAGTTTTAAACCATAAAAATACATCGATTCTTTATCGCCTCTATCAGCTGCCATCTTATAATATTTTGCTGATTTTCGAAGATCAACTCCAAATCCATTATCTTCATCATCATAAATAGTGGCTGCAAAAAACATCGATTGAACATCTCCTTCATCAGCTGCTTTCGAATAATATTTAGCTGCTTCTTTTTTATTCTCATCAATACCTTCTCCATCATCCAACATTGATGCATAACTTATCATTGATTCGACATCACCTTTATCTGCAGCCATCTTATAATATTTTGCTGCTTCTTCTGGATTTGCGTCAACATTTTCATCTCCTTTCTCTATAATTTCAGCATATCTGAACATTGCATCTACATCACCTTTATCTGCTGCCATTTTATAATATATGGCAGCTTCTGCTTTGTTTTGGGGAACACCGTCTCCATTTGACAAAATTACTGCACAGTTGAACATTGAAAGTGAATCACCTCTATTGGCAGCCATCTTATAAAATTTGACTGCTAATTCATTATTGACGTCAACACCATCTCCATTTGACAGCATTTCTGCAATTCTAACCATTGATTTTAAGTTACCTTTATTTGCAGCCATTTTATAGTATTTTAAGGCTTCTTTCTTATTTGTTGGTATGCCATCACCCACTTCACAATTTGAGGCATATCTAAACATTGCTTTGATTGACCCTTTATCAGCAGCCATTTTGCAATACTTAATTGATTCATTCATGTTAACATCTACACCATCACCATATTTCAATAGTTCTGAGCACTCAAACATTGCATCAACATCTCCTTTATCAGCTCTATTTTTTATAATTTTGAAATTGTCAATTTCTTTTTCATTTTCTGTTTTTTCGTTCACTTCATTCTCAACGATTTTTGGAGGAGATATGACTTTTATTTCTTTCTTAGGTTGTTCATTTGAAACTTGAAATATTAAATCATAATTTTCACTTTTTGGAATTGATTGACCAGGTTTATCAATATTATATAACTTGAAATCATGATCACAAATTATTCTAACATAACATTCTTCTGTCATTTCACTTTTACTTAATCTATGCATAGCAATAGTTATTATTTGATCAGTCTTTTCAACAGGATAAGTGAACGAAAAGATTTCACTTGTTAACGTATAACGATAAGTGTAATTAATAATATCAGGCGTTAATTTTCTACCTTTATGCTTTCCAAATAATATAACATATTTTGTTTTGATATTTGGACCTGTTAAATTTCTTTTTTCTATGAGAATTCTTATGATGCATTCATTACCTGGCTTTATTGGATCAGTTATTTGTAATGCATAATTTGGTCTTTCACTTACTTTGGCAGCAGGACTGGTGAATGGCTGCCCATCATGAGCACCAGGAGTAAATCTATATGTGAATTGTCTAACAATCCAATTTTTTTGAATAGGTTCTGATAATTTTAAATAATTGAAATATTTGAATAGATCTTTATCAATCATCCAAAATATTCCATCATTACTTGCTTTTGCACCAAGTTCTTTTCTTAATTGTGGTGTCCATAAACTTGAATTATCTGAATAATCACCTAACCATTCATTTTCAATTGACCTATTACTTCGTAAGCACACAAAATTCTTTCCTTGGCATTTTTGAACTTTTAAAATTGGATAGAAACAATGTTCAAGACCTTTTGAAACAAATTCTTCATGTGAAACATTTAATGGTTCTGAAGAATATGAAATTACAGACATTAAGATCATGTCGTCTTGATATTTTAGCATTTGTGCGAAACCGTCACCTTCTATTTTGGTCAACAATATTTGATCAGTATAATAATTAAAAAGAGTATAAACTATATCATCATAACATATTTTGCGAAGATTTGTAAAAGATCCAAATAACTTGGCCATTGCTTTTTCAATAAGACTAAACCATGCAGATTTACTTATATCTATTGGTCTACAAAATAATGATCTTCGTTTTCCTTTGTAAAATGGAATCAGTGTATCAATTAAAACTGGTATTTTACGACCAAATGCATATAAATTGATGACAACGGCACCACATTTTAAATTTAATGAATCATTTTCTTTCCCTAGAATAGACTCTACTAGTTCTATATCAAAAAAAGAATGAACTGTTTCTGGCTGTTTTGCTATTTGTGTAAAAGCAGAAAGTAATGTAGAATCAGAATAATCACCTTTCAAAATAAATTCTGGTTTTATTAATTCTTTTTTAAATAATGGCGCTTTGAATATTTCATCAAATCTCATCCATTTATGTTTATCATTAGAAAAAGTAACATCTTTTTCTTGAATGTTTTTGTTAGGATGAAAAAAACTATCTGTAAAAACTTGGCCTTTTTCTCTATAATTAATTAAAATCTGTTTGTATTTTGATGCTTCATTAGCAAAATCATCAAAAGATTTCATTTCAACAAAATTTTATGATAAAAAAAAATATTAGTGATGTTAAATAATTATTTTACGAGAATTTTATTTTTGTGACGGTTTTATGGTTGAGAATTTTATTTTTGTGACGGTTTTATGGTTGAGAATTTTATTTTTGTGACGGTTAAGTAGCTTGAATTTTAATTTATATAAGTGTTACTTGGTTGAACATAAGATAAAAACAAAAATAAATAGTAATATTCTTGGCAAAAAAAAAAAAAAAAAAAAAAAAAAAAAAAAAGTTTTATGCAATTCAAATTTGAATTCTTAAATAAACCAGAGGAAAATGCCATTTTTCTAAATTCAATTCAATATTGGTTATTAAATAATTTCAGAATATTTTGAAGGTTTTTATTCAATTTTTTTTTTATTTTTATTTTAGTATTAAATGAAAAAATATGATGATTTTGCCAAAGAAGCATCAAGATATAAACAAATATTGATTAATTACAGAGATAAAGGGCAGGTTTTTACTGATAATTCTTTCCACCCACAAGGAAAAGTTTCTGAAAATAAAATTAATTTTTCTGGTTCAAACTATGAATGGAAAAGAATTGATGATGTTTACAATGTTCCTTTATTCCAAAAAAAATTAATTGACCCAGATTTTATTCAACAAGGAGAAATAGGAGACTGCTATTTTTTAACTGCTCTAGCATATATCGCAAGAAAATCAGAAACTGTCAAGCATTTATTTGATATCGAAACTCCTGAATCAATATTAGGGAGTGAAAAAGATTCAATTAATATAAAATGTGGAGCTGTAGTTATTTATTTCAATGTTTTCGGCCGAAGAACACCAGTTTTAATTGATACATATATTCTCTTTCTCAAAGGAAGAAGACTCCCTAGATTTGGTCATCCATCAGATATTAATCAATCTCCATGGCTTTGCCTTGTTGAAAAAGCATTTGCCAAATTGCATGGATCATTTTCTAATATTATCTCAGGGGGAATTGGATATGCTATTTATACTCTTTTAGGTTATTATCGAAAATGTGAACTATTTTCTAACATAAAAGGAGACAAATACGAAAAAATGCTCGAATATCAAAATAATTATGTTATAATGGGAACAAGTTCTCATGAAAAAGACCTTGTAAATGTTACTGTAGATGATGTTACCGATAAAGGAATTGTATTGTCTCATGCATATGCAATAATGAAGGTTCGAAAATGTCAAGGAAAAAATTTCATTTGTTTAAGAAATCCATGGGGAAATGATCAAGAGTGGTTAGGTGATTATTCGGACACATCAAGTCTTTGGACACCTAAATTGATTCAAGAATTAGGAATGAAACCAAGTGATGATGGAACATTTTGGATGATTGACAGAGACTTTTTCAACTATTTCACTGATTTAGAATATTCAAAATCAATTCCACCAAATTGGATAAAACGTCAATATACATGTCAATTAGTTCCTGGTCCTCATGATGGTTATTATCCCAATTGTAATGCTGCAAAAATTTGGGAACGCCCAAATTTTGCATTTCAAATAACTGATCAGATTAAACCTGGCCAAAATTGCAAAGTTCGAATAGTTATTGAAAAGAAAAATCCTCGAGGAAGAAATGCATCTTTTAATTACCAGGTAGTTTTGTGCAAGGCTCAAGGTCAGAAACTGACACCAGAATTGGTTAACTATGGGTATCGTTACAATGCTAATTCTAACATTTTATCATTTTCATATACTGTTAATAATAATAATGAAATAATAACAATGGCCATACAAAGAACTGTTAAAACCGATTTAACTGAAGATTGTTATGTCCAAATATTTTGTGAATTAGATTTCAAGCTTTATAATATTGATAAACCTGGTCAACTTATTCCAAGAAGTGAAAATACAACATATTTAATTGATACTAATAAAGATGATTCAGATGATGATAATGATAATGTCCAAGATAGTGAAGATAATTCTGGATTAGAGTTTTATAAAAGAGAAGCTGAAAAAGGCGACATTAATGCTATATACAATTATGCTGATATATTGTTTTATGGAGATCAAACAACACCTAATAAAAAAGAAGCAAATAGACTTTACAAAATTGCAGCAGATAAAGGCCATGTTAAATCAATGCATAAATATGCTTGGAATTTAGAACTTGGAGATGGAATCACTGAAAACAAAAAAGAAGCACTAAAATACTATAAAATGGCAGCTGAAAATGGTAAAGTTAAATCGATGATAAAATGTGCTCAAATGATGTATGATGGCGAAGGTGTTCCTGAGAACAAAAAATTGGCCATTAAATATTATAAAATGGCTGCTGATAAAGGAGACATTTATTCTATGGTTACATTGGGTATAGTTCTCTCTATAGATGATGATGATCTTCCTGCAAATATTAAAGACTCGGCCAAATATAATAAAATGGCAGCAGATGAAGGTGATGTAGATGCAATGTTCAGATATGCTGAAATTATGGAGGATGGCGATGAAGATATTGACGCAAATCCAGAAGAAGCAGCAAAATATTATAAGATGGCTGCAGATAAAGGTGATGTCGAATCAATGAAAAGTTATGCATCAATGTTGGATGATGGAGAAGGTATTGATGAGAATAAAAAAGAAGCAGCTAAATATTATTCGAAAGCAGCAGATGAAGGAGATGTTCAATCGATGTTTTTTGCAGCCACTATTTATGATGATGAAGATAATGGATTTGGAGTTGATCTTCGAAAATCAGCAAAATATTATAAGATGGCAGCTGATAGAGGTCATCGAGAATCGATGTATTTTTATGGTTTAAAACTTCTAGATGGAGAAGGTGTTGGCATTGATGAAGAAGAGGGATACAAATATATCAAGAAATCAGCAGACCTTGGATATGATCGAGCTATTAATTATCTGAACAAATAAAACTTTTTATTTATGAACTTTGTTATTTTTATTTATTAATTTATTTATTTTTATCTATGAACTTTTTTAGTAAATTATCAGTATTTTGATCTTTTGCTATCGTTTTGAGACTAATAATAGAATAATGCCATCATCAAATGAAAAAAAAAAAAAAAAAAAAAAAAAAGATATTGATTTTTCGTCATTGTCATTCATCATTTATGGTGACATGAAACGCATAGAACCGATATTTTTGTCATTATTATCATTGAATATGATTTATAAACAATCAAGTATTTAACTGTATTGTTTGTTTCATTTGCTAAGTGTCATCAAAAATACCCTGATCCCGCTTAAATTCGTAATTTATATAACTATTTTTTGTTCGTTTTTTATTTTTGTGAAGAATAGAAAAGGATGAAAAAAACGTACAAATCATAATTATGATTTGTTAGTTTTCATGCTAAATAATAACGCTATTGAATCAGTTATTGTTGATGTATTTAAATGTTTTGAAGATGCTTTAATTGAAATACAATATCCATCAAAACAATCTCTTCAAATTTCTAACACAAAAATCCATTCCTTCTTCAATAACAAAAATAGATAATTCTACTTTTTGTGGCTGTGAATCACAAGTATCTATTCCTCTTTCTGTCAATTTTATAGGTGAGTCTGCTTTCTCAGATTGCACATCCCTAGAAGCAATCTTTATACCTGTCACTGTTACCAATTTAATGATTGGCCAATCATTAAAGAAATTTTCCATTCCACATATGAAAGTAATTGAATCATACACTTTTTCAGGATGCATATCTTTAGAAAATGTATCAATTCCATCATATGTAAAAAAGCTCGGATCTTCTGTTTTCAGCAATTGTTCATCACTGCAAAAAGTTTCAATTGCTTCTTTTTTGGATGAAATTGACTGGCGTTTATTTGAGAATTGCACATCTCTTCAGCAAATATCAATTCCATCCTCAGTAAAAAGAATTAGTTTTAGATCTTTTAAAAATATCTCATCTCTTACTCAAATATCTGATCTTTCTTCTGTTACTGACATTGGAGAATCTGCTTTCAAAGGATGTTCGTCTTTAACTGGCATGATAATTCCATCTGTAACATCCATTGGTGACAAATCCTTCAAAAATTGTAAATCTTTGAGGCATATTGTTACTTCATCATTCATATCACGTATTGGAGAAAATGCTTTTATGGGATGCTCATCTCTGAATCAAATACCAATTGAAAACAGTAATTATTTAAAAAGAAATACAAAAGAAATGATTTGAAATTCAAAAGAAGCTTTTTAAAGATTGATTACACTAAAAAAATTTTAAAAAAAGACTTTAAAATTAAAGGAAACCTGAATTTTTTATTGAAAATCTTGATAGCAAACACTCAAATCAAATAAAAAGCATCCTACAAAGAAATTTAGATATCATAAACATTGTATAATATGAAAATATTTTTTTTTCTCAAAAATAAAAAATTCAAAGGCTTAACTAAACATAAAATTTCTAAGAATTTGCTGTTGATCATCAAAAAATCATTCTAATTATTCCATTAAAAAAAGCAATTATTTATACTTCTATTTCTCTCATTGAGATTAGCTAATTTATCTCAATACCAAATCCTTCATAGAAGGCATTGTTAATTTCTGGAACTTTTTTTCTTGTTTTGAGACTAGAAATTTTACTGTCATTCTCCAGCTTTTCTAAAGGAACGGATAAGCGATCAATATATAAAAAGTCAGCATTACGTAAATAATTATAAACAAGTTCTAGCTTATGATTATCATTAATAAATATCTTCCAATTTTCATTATATAAATCAATTAATTTTGGAGCAAATGATTTCCAGTCGTCATTAAATTTGCACAACTGTTTTTCAATAGAAACAACATCGACAACATCACAATTCTTTGACAATAAGTAATACAAAATGGCAATTGGAGGAACGAATCCTTTATTGATAGATTTTATCAACAAATCAATTGCTTTATCATTTTTATTTTCATCGAGATAAATATTTGCTAAATTGAACATTGATAACGGATCATTTTTCTGTCGAATTGCCTCTTCAAAATACTCTTTTGCAAAAGATAGATTCTTATTCACTTTATTTTCAAATCCATTTTTATAAATGATACCCAAGTTATTCTTTGCATATTCATTATTAAAAGAAGAAACTTCTTTAAAATAATGAATTGCTTTTTCTATGTCTTTTTCTACATACTTTCCTTCATAATAAATTTCACCTAATTTCAAAGCAGAATCGTGAAAATTGTTTTTTTCAGCAAGATTAAAATAATAAAGTGATTTTTTAATATTTCGTGGAATATATTTATCCTGGTAGTAAATAAGTCCAAGGTTATGTTGTGCTCTTGGATAATTCCCATTGGCTGCCATTGTAAAGTAATAAATAGACTTGTTTATATCTCGCGGAATATACTTATTGTCATAATATAAAACACCCAAAAAATTTTGTGAATAAGGATGTTGTTTTGATGAAAGTAAAAAATAATGAATTGCATTCTTTATATCTTTTTGCAGATAATATAATAAGCCAAGATTATATTGAGCATTTGCATTATCTTGATCTGATGCCAATTTGAAATAATAAATAGCTTTTTCTATATTTTGCTGAATATATTCGCCATCAAAATATATTGTGCCTAAAAAGTTTTGTGCTTCTGAGCAATTTTGATCTGATGCAAGAGTAAGATAAAGAATTGATCTCGAAATATCACGAGGAACATATAATCCATTATAAAAGATATCAACAAGTTTATATTGTGCATCTAAATGGCCATTTATTGCAGCTTGATTAAGATGATAAATACATTTATCCATATCACGTTGAATGTATTTATTATCATAATAAATTAATCCAAGGAAATAATGAGACTTAATATCATTCTGTTTAGCGGCTAAATTGAAATATTCAATTGCTTTGTTTATATCACATTTGATGTATTCGTTATCATAATAAATATGACCAAGATAATATTGAGCTAACAAATAATTTTGTTTTGCACTAAGTGTGAAATAATTTATTGATTTGGCCATGTCACGATGAACATGTTTTCCATTTAAATAAATAATTCCAAGATTAAATTGAGCAATTGCATGATTTTGATTTGCAGCTAAATTGTAATATTCAATTGCTTTATTTATATCTTGCTTGATATATTTTCCTTCATAATAAATACAACCCAATTCATTTTGTGCTTCTGAATAATTCAAATCTGCTGCTTGTTTGTAATATTTAATTGATTCATTTATATTTCGTTTAATATATTTATTATCAATATAAATCGTACCAAGATTAAATAAAGCAAATACATTATTATGTTCTGAAGCTTGCTTAAAATAAGTAATGGCTAAAATAATGCTTTGTGAAACATATTGGCCAGCATAAAACATTGAACCTAGAATAAATTGTGCAGTTTCATTATCTTGTTGTGCTGCCATTGTTAAAAATTCAGTAGATCTATTCATATCACGTTCAATATATTTATTTTCGAAAAATATTTGTCCTAGTAATAATTGTGCTTTAACATTATTTTTATATGCAGCATCAAGTAAATAATCAATAGATTTTATTATATCACGTTCAACGTACTTGTTCTGATAATATATTTCGCCTAGATAATATTGCGCTTTTGGTAATTTATGATTATTTGCAGCTAAATAAAAATGATAAATTGCTTTGTTTATATCTTGATTCAAATATTTTTCTTTATAATAAATTAAACCAAGCTTGTAATTAGCATAAGAATGATCTTTCTGTGCAGCTAATGTGAAATATTCAATGGCTTTCTTTATGTTTGGTTCAATATATTTGCCATTAAAATAAATAAGTCCAAGATTATATTGTGCATCTAAATGATCTTGTTCCGAAGCAAGGGTAAAATATTTTATTGTTTCTTTTATGTCTTGTTTTATGTAGTCTCCTACATAATAAAATGTTCCAAGTTTAAATTGGGCTTCGCTATAATTCTTATTGGCAGAAAGTGTATAGTATTTGATTGCCTTTGTTATATCACGTTTCACTTTTTGTCCAGTTTCATACATTTTGCCGAGATTGAAAAGATAGAATGCATTTTGATCATCAGAAAGAAAAGCCCAATAGGTAAAATAATCTTCTGTATGAATATCTTTAATCGACGAAATTGTATCGACTTCAGATACTTCAGATATAACATCGTGATAAATGCTATAAAATGAATCTAAAAGAATCGAAGTTTGCGGCCTTTTATTCTCATTATTTGAAGTACAATTTTCACAAATTTCTTTTAATTTTTGATTCTTTTCGAAAAAAGTTTCTGAGAAAAGAAATTGAATAATCTTGCCAATTGAATAAATGTCGGCTTTGTTTGTAAAAGGATAGCCTCCTGTGATTTCAGGTGCAACATATCCAGAAGAAAAATCGCTTGTATAATCGTCACTTTCAGATAATGATTCTTTACTAATCATTTCATCGAAATCAATAAGAAAAACCGAATAATCCTCATCAACAATAAAATTGTTCGGTTTTAAATCACGGTAAATGAATCCATAATAATGAATAAAGTCCAAAACGATCAAAATTTTAAAAACAATTTTGATTTTAATTTCATCTGAACATTTTTCTTTTATGTTTAATATTGAATCGCCTTCAATATATTCTATTATCAAGCTCTTCTTTGAATCAACTTCTGTTGTGCCATAAAACATCGGTATGAAAGGATGCTTGACTTTTTGATAATTTAAAGTTTCCCTTTCAAAAAGTTTTGGTCCTTCTTTTTGATCATGAAAAGATTTCAGAACAAGCAATCTCTCTTTTTCAATAAGATAAACCAAATTAATCGATGAAAATGTTCCAGTATGGATATTCCTCAATGTTACATATTCTTCTGTGGAGTTGTTGATGAAAAAACGGTTATAGTCTTGAAATCGATCAAATTTTGAATCAAGATGACTTTTGGTAATCAAAAAACCGGCAATACTTCTGCAAATCACTTTAACAAAATTAGTTGCATTAATTGAATGTTCATTGTTTTGATATTTTAATTGAAAATTTTTTTGAAATGATTGAAGCTCGTCGTTAAAAAAACGGTTTTCTTTTTTTAACGTGTTTTTTAAAAGAAAATTGCGATGTTCAGTATCTATTAAGTTTAGTAGGTCATTCCTAGATGTTTCTGTAATAAATATGAATTTTAAATCACTATTTTTTTCCAAAAATTGAATGAAATGAGAAATTTCTGATTTGAAGAATATAAAACATTTACGACTCATACATAAAATAAAAAAGTCATGTCCGAACTGAAATTTATAGATTGATTCTATGTATTCATCAATGGTAATTACTTCGGTTTGATAATTGTCTAATATATTTAATCTCCCTTCAGTCAAAGCACTAAAAGAAAACATTTTGAATTGAACATCTAAGTATTTATTTTTTATATTAACTAATCCATCTTTCAGAAGAGTTTTGAATTCATGAAGTATCTCATTCATCAAAAATAGAATTAAGTTTTCATAAAAAAAGAGGTGGTCAACCAATTGAATGCTCAAAGAATCTTATAAAATTTTAACATATCATTCATTTATCTTTGTCTATATTGAATAAGATCACGAATTTTTAAAATAATTAAAAATAACATTTAATTAATAAAAACAAAATTAATAAATATTTATATTTTAAAAGATTCGAAATATTTGCTGATTTTTAAAAAATGCATATTTTAAATTTTTTTATTGATCGATAAGTCATTTGTAATGTCCTGATGATAAATATCCATAATAAATTGCTTGATTTTTTTCAAGTTTTAATTTATGAATGGTCCAAATCATTATTTATCATGTAAATTGTTTGCAAAATCTTGAGAAATTGGCAGATAGATTTCAAAAGCTATACCTATCATTTATAAAATAAATAAGGATAAATATATATTATTATTTATTTTTTAATTTACAACTACCAATTTTATTATATTTATAATTTAAAATATATCAATTGTACATTCTTTATTTCTCAATTAAACTGAAAATTAAACTTTTTAAATTAAAAATAAAATCTAATTTGAATAATTAATATGTGAGATTTATAATTATAGATAAAATAAAATTTTAACTTATTCTATTATATATATAGAAATAAAACCTAATAATAACCTATAATGTAATCATTGTAAGATAATAACATAAATATCCATACAGATAAAATGATTTTAATTTTGAATACATATTAAAATTTTGGTTATTCAAATAGAAAAAAATACAAATATATTATTGTTATTATAGTAAATTATTAAATTTTTAGTTGCAAACATACTTAATTATGATAACAAAATATAATATTAAAACATAATTATTTTATACCTAATAATTATGGAGTTTTATCTATAAAGTAAAGGTTGCCCACCCTCTATAAAAAATTCAAAAAGTTCATCTAACCAAATAAAAAATTATTTGACTAATTTTTTATTGAAACATTATCAAAGGCATTTGTGAATGAATTCATTATTTATAAATATATTTAATATTAAATTTATTTTAATTTATAATAATATTTTAAATTATTAATTTAAATTTATTTTCGAGATAAAATTAAAATAAAAAATTATATTTTGAGTTATTTACAAATCATATTTTCTGATAATAATAAACTTTTTAAAAATATATTATATTTAAAAAAAAATCCATTATACTAATTCTCATTTATTATAAAAGAAATATTTTTTAGAGAAAAAAAGTTTTGTAAAAGTGAATTAAAAAAAGTTTCACTTTCCAAACTTTTTGTGAATATTTTGATCGTAATAAGGAACTTCCTCTTTCATTCAATTTAAAATTTTTTTTCAAAAATAAAATCTTTTCATTTCGTTAAAAACATGGATAAAATTACAACGCCGGAACAGCTAAAAAAGTTTTTAAAAGACAATGACAGAATTAAATTTTCAACTAAAGTGTTCTATGTACTTCAATTCGTCAAAAACCATCCAGAGTTCTCAAATGAATGCGGTGCTTCTTGGTGTTCTGATGGAACCCATTTTATTAGCAATTCTTCTCTTCTTGGAAATATTTTATCGATTAAACCAAACACTATTAATACAAATTTTAGGTCTCATGCTTTCAATATTATTCATTCAAAAGCTTTGGAACTCTCACCCGAATTTCCAAACCTTCCTGATATCAAAAATTGGAAAAAAAGGATAAATCCGAAATATAACTTTACCCAACAATCCTTTATAGAAGATATTAATTTAATTCCTTGTCAGCCTATAACAAACTTAAAAAACCAAAGAGAGAAAATTTTAAATCAAAATTATAATGGTAATGCTTTAAGTGTTCCATATAAATTGTCATTCCAGCCATCTGTCCCCCCAATCACTGATCAGATAAATTTCCAGAATGAGACTGCAATTAGTCAACAAATTGCAACCAATTACAATAAAATAGCAAACATTCCAACTTCTATGCAATTACCACCCGAAGCGCAACAAATTTTAGCTAATGACCCAGATGTACTTTTTAATACAACATTTTTATTGAACAAAATAAAAAATAATAGAAATAGAAATAATTTATTAATATCATATGCAACTAGAGAATGGATTCAAATAGCTGGGAATGCTTCAAGAGTTGATACAAACAAAATTATTGATACAATATTAGCTAATTTTCTAAATCAAGGAGAGAACCCCCAACTCAAAGCTAATATTACGTATCTTCTTTTATTTCAAACAGAATCAACCCAACAAGAAGAAGAAGGTACCACATTTGATCAATTTCTAAACTTCTTCCTAAGATATGGATCATTAACGAAAGCTGCCAGTTACATCAACGATCTTACACTTTATAATAGCACATCATCCGATTTTATTTCTGGTTCACCTACTCAAGATAACCAATATCAAACATATTCACAAAAGTCCAGTTTTTGCACTTCGCAATTCCATCAATGGTTCCAGCCGTCATTTAATGCAGCAGTATCAACCAAAATGCTTGAAGGAAAGTCACTCAATACATGGCTTCTTAGGCCATCATCAACACCAGGCAAATTTACTGTACATTACAAGAGCAATGGAAGCGGAAAAAATTCAGTAAGTGCAACTTATGTTGAGTTTAACCCAATAAATGGAACTAATGAGCATCCTTTCAGTGTGCAGATTGAAGACATAGGAATGGTTGGCGCTGATTCGTGGAATTCTATCCTTTTTGAAGTAATGAAGCTTGATACAGCAAATGGTATCTATATTGATGCACCAAATCCGAGCCAACATACCGGATGGAGCGATCCATTATTAGAACAAGTTTCTCCTTTTTATCTTACTCCTTCTCAGAATGAATTGGCATTATCGAGTTCACAACGCTATTTCTGAATATATTATTTTGCACAAAATAAGACAGATAAAGTGTTTTTTATAATATGTATAATTTTGAATAAAAAACGATTATAATTTAAATATATTATTTTTATATTATCAAATTAATGAATTTTGATAACGATGATGCTTGGAAAAAATCATTTTGAGCATGCAAGTGATGGATGTAAAAAATATGTTCATTACGATGTTTTTACTTTATTAGTAAAAATTTTCATTGATAAAAATATTTCAAAATTTAATTATTTAGTAATTATTGACTAATGATATTAATTTTGCATGATTAAGAGATAAATACTACTTTTCCTCAAAAATTAGACGGATTACGATTTTTGAGAATATTTAATGCTAAAAAAATAGCAATAAGTTTTGAAATGTACGTCGTCCCGAAAATTCTACAACAAACTTTCATTTGAAGAATCCAAAATCGATTGTTTTGAATCAGCCTTTTTAATTTTTTGAACCGGACTTCCAATATTGTCTTTTGGCTTAGTAAATGATATCGCTATTTTTGCTTGTCCAATAACCTTTTCTTTGAGACTTGATCGATCAGCACTTCTCAGTCGTTGCTCTTGCATTTGTCTTTCAATTGGATAATAGATATCCAGTATTTTGAGCCCTGATGAGCCCTGATCAGGTGAGCTGACAATATCACTAATATCTAAAGAAGCGTTACCAATAATAGGGCTTTGAGATAGAATTGTTTTTTTAAAGAACGTGAAATTTAGTTTTTCGGTTTTACTTGTAATGTTAAAAGTAAAAATTAAACTGCAATTATCTATTTTGTTTCCCTTAACGTCTAGCTTTTGTTCATATTCATCAGGGATTACAGTAATTCTTACCCTAACTTGGTCAGTTTCGCATATAATTTTTGGTGGGATTGTGAAAGACATTAGGTTGATTGTGATGCCGATCGGGGCATTGGGAGTATTTTGAAACATCGATATGATAGTTTTGTAAATTTTTTATAAATTTTATATTCAAATATTTTGAGATAATTATTTCGCATATCACTTTTTAAAATATCTTCAATAACAATCAATATTCGTCAAAAAAAAAAAAAATTAAAAATCGCACATAAATTTTAATTAATAAAATTATTTTTTTTAAGAAAAAAAAAATAATTAGTGTTAAGAAACTATATAGGAGAAAAAAAATGGTTGCTGCGGGGTTCGAACCCGCGCCCTTTCGGACTAGTGCCTAAAACTAGCGCCTTAGACCGCTCGGCCAAACAACCTTGATATTCATTCAAAATGGTTTTATCTTACTTAGATGTTACTACTTTTATACATAGTATAGAAAAGACTGGTATTGATTGTGCTTAAAACTGACACTGCTAATCAAATTGTAAAAATATATGTATTGATCAATAATTAATGTAAGTAAAGCAAATTTCCAAAAATAAAAGGCTGATTCTGTCATTGTGTTGATTCAATCAAAGAATTTGGAAATGTAATATGCAACTAGTGGCAAAGAACTCATAGAATTTTTGAACTAAATTACAAAAAAAAAAAAAAAGAATTCTTTTTAATTAAAAATAACTATTAATTGTTTTAACATCAATGAATAGATTTATTGATTTTTTAATGGAAAAGCTTTTCATATAGGAAATAAAACAAAAAAATCCTCTGATGGGACTCGAACCCACGACTTCGGCATAGTACCGCCGACGCTCTCTCCAACTAAACCACAGAGGAATTCCAATAAAGTAAATTTTAAAAAGTTCTAAATCATATTTTCCCATCCTCTTCGTTTAAAAAAATCATAAAATAATCTGATTATAAAAAGAAATGATTAATGAATAAAAATAATAAATAACTACATATGAAGGATTATCAGAGATTATACTGAATTACAGATGTTGTTTCTTCCTCATCATTAACTTTTCATTAACTTCTTCAGTATCTTTAATTTTTCTTCTTCATTTGTAGTTAATCTTTTAAAAAGACTAGAAAAGTTGGTATTCAAAAAACTTGAAAGCCAAATTGATGGAATTAAAATTCTTTTGAAGGAGAAATGTTAAGAAAATTAAATAATATTTTTCAGAAATCCTCTGTGGTTTAGTTGGAGAGAGCGTCGGCGGTACTATGCCGAAGTCGTGGGTTCGAGTCCCACCGGAGGTATTTTTTTGCTTTTTTTATTTTCTTTTCAGTATGAAAAGCTTTTTCAAACAACAGATAGTCTTGGTGACCTAAAAATAAATTAATAGTATGCGATACTCTGCTATTTCTAAATGTGTGTTATGTTATTTTCATTAAGAAATAAAATTACAAATTCAAAATTATTGGCGACAAGCAAGAATGTCACTTATTCATGCATTTTTCTTCCATAAGAAACACAATTTAATAAAGCAATATTAAAAATTATCTTTTCTAAGTTTCAATTCATTTCAGACTTGGGAATAAATATTAAAAAAGTTAAAAATCGTCCCTTTATTTATATCTATATCTATGATATAATAAAACAAGCCTCTATAATAAGTTATATTCACAATTTAATTTGTAAAATTCACAACTTTCTTTTTCAGGTTCAGAATCATCATCGTCTTCTTTTTCCTCATCTTCTTGATGACTGCTGTAATGCATTTTTTGTGTGAATTTGACGAAATCCAACCAAGTTTTCTCATTGTTCATTAATTTTTCAGTCATTCTCAAGAATGTGAATTCTTTCAGTCCCACAAACTAAATAAACATATAATTATTTTAATATTTTAATAAAAGCATATTTTAAACAAAAATTATATTAACCCATTTTTTTAAAACAAAAATATAATAAAAATATCAAATATGTATCCTTAATTCAAAGATAATATTTGATATTATCCAGGACTTTGCACAAGTCTTTTCTTCTAATTATAAATTTATTGAGACACAGTAATTATTATCAATAATAACAATAACTCAAAATTAAATAACATTGAATACTATAAAAAAATAACTCAAAAAATGGGTAAGCCGTGAATCGAACACGGACCTTTTGTACCACAGACACTTATGCTACCTTTACACCACCTACCCTTCTGTTTATATTCGTTTTTAATTATTTTTGTTGTGTTTAATTGCATCATGCATATAAGGATGATTTCAATATTTATCAATATCTCATTTTTGTAAAAAAAAATTCGAACATTCATCAGTGTTGAGCACCTGTTGAAAGGACAATAGACAATTTCAGTCCAATTTGCTGTGATGGATGCTCAAAAAGTGGAAATTTCAATCAACGATATTTAATAAATTATATTGAATGTCTTATCGTTTTTGATTTAGGTTTAGTTGCAAAAAACTCGTTGAATTTTTGAACTGAATTACATAAAAAGTTTAATTGCAAAAAACTCACATGCAAAAAGAATTTGGTATATTTTCATAAATGAACAATCAATTTTTTTTATAAAGCCTGATTGAATAGATTTATTGATTTTTTTTCTAGGACAATAAGACTATTTGAAGTTTGAAAAAGCTTTTTCATACTTGAAAATAAAGAAAAAAAAATAAAGCAAAAAAATACCTCCGGTGGGACTCGAACCCACGACTTCGGCATAGTACCGCCGACGCTCTCTCCAAATTATTTTTTTGATTTTTCACCCTTCCAAAAAAATCATAAAACAATCGTTGATTTTTCTCGACTTAAAAGTAAATTTAAGATAAATGTATTTTATTGTATAACATTTATCTATTCATGCAAATCTATCATTAAGTCGAGATGCTAGATATTGATGTCAAAGAAATCAATTTAAATCATCCGTTGAAATCAGCTCTCTCGACATATGCGCAAATAACTTTTTTCAACGGATGATAATGAAGAATCAGGGATTACAAAAAATTATAATTTCTCTTATTCTATGATTCTTATTCATCAGTAACTTTTCTTCCTCTATGATTCATCATCATCTTTGATTCATCTTCATTATTATATTATTTAATTGTTGTTAAAAAAGAATTCTTTTTGGAGAATATGTATTTAATGGAATAAAATCATTAGTAATTGATGGAAATATGCAATTTATATTCAAAAATATGTTCAATGAATGTTCATCATTGACAGAAGTCACAATTCCTTCCTCTGTAACTTAAATTGGAGATAATGCATTCAGTGAATGTAATGCTGAGATCTGCAGATCTGTGATTTTATTTCATTTGTATAGTAAGACGATAAACGAGTAAACATCAGAAAAACCGGTCGACATCGTAAACTTTTTCATAAAATCGCACTCAAATATTTCATAAATATGTTCAAAATTGAATGAAAAATGATATTGAAAAGGCTCTAAATATAAATCAAATATCTTTTTAAAAAGTTCTAAAAAATTTTTAAATTGTTTAATGTCTACCGGTTTTTGAATATGCATCATAGAAAAGTATTCCGAGTATTTCTATGAGTTTAATGAAAAAGTTGATGATGTCGACCGGTTTATCGTCAAACTATAAGAATAGCCTACACGATGATGGAATTAAATGCATCTAAAAATTGCAGAAATGTTAGAAAAAATTGATATTTTGTAAAATTTAATTTTTATCTAATCTAGACTGATTCTATTCTTAATTCAATTCTTATTTGCAGTGAGCAAGAATTTCATCAGATACATGCAAGAGAGGATCAGAAGCATGTCCAATCGTCTCTTTGAGATATTTTGTGTTATCAGCAACTTGCTGTTTCACCTTTTCTGGATCGATTTCCATGATCTTGTCGAGTTGCTCCTCTGTGATGCTGCTTCCCTTCCAGTCGAGATCTTCATAATGAGGAATGAGACCGAGCGGGCTCTCGTGGGCCTTTGCTGTGCCTTCAACGCGGGCATTCTCGCGATAGCTTGGCCGCATGAAGCGGCCATTGGCGTCCTTGCGGAACCAGCTGACATGGAAGACGTGAGGAAGCTTGACGTGGTACTTCGTGTCCGTTTCGAGGTAGCGGTTGAAGTAGTCGCCCATGTGATAACCGCAGAATGGAAGCACAGCAAACGGATCACGACGTAAGGCGCCGACTCTACCTTCTGCCGCGGCTGCTTGTTCTGAGCCAACTGTGGCGCCCGTGCAGACACCATGCAGACACCATGCGCCCAGCTACGCGCTTCGTAAACGAGAGGAACGTCATTCATGCGACGTCCGCCATAAACGAAGATTGACACTGGGACGCCATCTCGATTCTCCCAGTCTGGATCGATGCAGGGGCAGTTGCAGGCTGGCGCTGTGAAACGGCTGTTTGGATGCGACGATGGGCGTCCGCATCCTGGCGCCCAGTCGCTGCCATTCCAGTCGATGAGATGCGCGGGCGGCTCCTTGGCCATTCATTCCCACCAAACATCGCCGTCGTCTGTCAATGCGACGTTTGTGAAGATCGTGCTCCTGGCGCATGACAAAAGGGCGTTTGGGCTAGTTTCCATCGCTGTGCCTGGCGCAACACCGAAGAAGCCGTTTTCTGGGTTGATTGCACGAAGTTCGCCATCTTTGCTTGGCTTGATCCATGCGATGTCATCACCGACTGTCGTCACTTCCCGCCCCTCGCCAAGGAGAGCGTCTGGAGGAATGATCATCGCGAAGTCTGTCTTGCCGCACGCACTCGCGAACGCTGCTGTCGCGAAGAATTTGTGGCCATGCGGATCTTCGACACCTAAAACGAGCATGCGTTCAGCGGGCCATCCTTCGTCTCTGCCCATCTTTGAAGCAATACGAAGCGCGAAGCATTTCTTACCCGAAAGCGCACTGCCGCCATAACCCGAACCAAACGAAATGATTTCTCTTGTCTCCGGGAAGTGTGCGATGCACGTGTTGTCTGGGTTGCATGGCCAAGCGACATCCTCAACACCAGCTTTGAGCGGCGTGCCGACTGAATGGACGCAAGGGACAAAGTCGCCATCGTCGCCGATGCTTTCGAGGACTTTTGGTCAAACACGCGTCATGTTTCTCATGTTGACAACAACATAAGGCGAATCGGTGATTTCGATACCATTCTCACCGATTGATGAGCCAATTGGACCCATTCAAAATGGAATAACGTACATCGTTCTTCCTTCCATGCATCCGTCGAAAAGTCTATGGTCAATTCCTTTCATTTCTGCTGGCGCTTTCCAGTGGTTGGTTGGTCCGGCATCTTCTTCTCTTTCTGAGCAGATGAAAGTACGTGATTCAACACGTGCAGCATCTCGCTTATCTGATCTGAATAAAGAGCATCTTGATCGTTTCTGTTGGTTTAATCGGATAGCCATCTTTTTGTCAACCATCATTTGGAAAAGCTTATCTGCTTCCTCTTGGGAACCATCACACCAGTGAACCTCCTTCGGTTTGCAGAGATCTGTGTACTTCTTAACGAAATTGAGAAGTTTTTGATTATTTGTATGAGCAGACATAAAAAAATAAAAGTGAAGTATTTTCTCGCCGCAAGGATTCTCATTTTGGACTTTGCGTAATTTTTTATATCTCAGAAACTTTTTAAATTATTATTTTAATTTTTTTCAAAAATAATTATAAATTAGCAAAGTTGATGGTTAAATTCCAAATTGATAGTCAAACAGTTTATAAAAAGTATTTAAAATTAGTAAACTTACTCCAATTTTATTATATAAGTAAAATGATCATTTCTATCAAAAAGTTTCAATTTGTTCGATCATTTATATCCTCAAAAATATTTTTTAAGGTAAATGGAGCAAAATAACCTGTATGAAACTCCTAAATCACATCTGAAAAGATTAATAGAATATGATGATAGCGATAATTTTCAAATTATCATTAATTTTACCGCAAGTAATCAAGTTGAAACCAAAAAGAATAACCAAAATTCACAAGAGAAGATAGATAAAATCACGATTAATACGACAAGAAACAAAGCGCGAGTCATTTCAAGAAGAATCAATGATGCTTACCAAGTTGACCCTACGATTAACGAGTATCCTTTCAATCTTCCACAACAACTCGAATCACAACTAGCAAAACATACCAAGGAAAGCATTGAAGAAATCCTTCAAACGCTGATCAAATCGATTGTTGATAAAATCGAGGTTAATAAGAACCAACAAGAAATCTATTCAATAATAAGGACTATTCTTAACGGTTATAGAGATAAAGGAGATAAAGGAGATAAAGGAGATAAAATGAAATATGAATTGAATAGCCAAGAAGAAGCGATTTCATTATTAGGCACAGAATTCCATTCGCAATCGATTGAGTACTTATCTGGTCACATCAAAGAATTCATTGTAAGTTCAGAAATGCGAAGCATTGAAGAAGGCATCATCAAAGAGATCATCGATGCTTACATATCGCATCGTGAATATGCAGAAAAGAATAACGAAAGTGAAATTTATGACATCTTTGAGTCACTTGTGAGCGAAGGAGAAGCTGTAACAGTGATGCACTTCCTTCTTTCGCTTGGAATTGAAGAATACGACGAAAGCATGATTAAATTCATTTACGATAACCTTGACGATGAAATAATTGAATGTGAAATTTCAGGCATCATTTTCACTCTGAGGTGTCACTTTTTGAAACTTCTCGAAACAGTCAAAAACAGAAACAGAAAGAAAAAGAAACATGATAGCGAAGAGAAAGAATGCGAATACAACGGAAACGAACTGTCAGGCATCATTGACTACCTGCAGAAACAAAACGGCGCCGATCTTGAAGCAGGAAACATTCTGAAACTTTCCGGCGGAGGATTTCCTCATTCTTCATATCCAGTCACCAACCTGATCAAATATAATTCAAACAACATGAACAGTGAGTACTATTTTAATTATTGGAGCGGTAATCCGAGTTCGAGTGATGGGTGGATTGAATTTGACTTTGTGAACAAAACAGTCAATTTGACATCATACACAATTCGAGCAAGGAGTAATTACTATCCAAAATCGTGGCGAATTGTTGGCTCGAACGATCACGAACACTGGGAAGACATTGATCACAGAGTTAACAATTCAGAACTGAATGGCCGTTACAAACAGCATCGATTTGAGAACACGAAAAGTGACAAATATTATCGTTACATTCGATACATCCAAGAAGAACAATGGACTCATAGTTCATCATGCAATTATTACATCTTTTTAACACGAATTGAATTTTTTGGAACAATTTCATCACCAAAATCACAAGTATGAATAAAAAGCTCCTTTACTGCAGAAGAACTTTATATTTGTTATTTTTGAATATAGCGAAATAATTAGTTTTTTTTTTAAATTTTCCAGTAGGCTTGTTATTTTGAGAATTGATATCAAAAACGTCACTTTTTTACATTTGTTTATAGCATCTTCTTAAGTCCAAATTCCATTTTTTATTTGGCCTTTTAATAGAAATTTTTCACCAAATAAAAGTGACATTTGGACTTAACAAGATGCTATACATTTGATACTCGATTATCAATTTAAAAATCTGATATCGAGATTATCGATTATCATGATATCAGATATGAAATGTGATATTAAAATAATTGTAAACATGATATTAATTAACGTGATCTCGAGATCTCAAACAGATTTAAAAAAAAAAAAAAAATAGTATAATGTATTAATGTTTATTTAAAGAATATTTCAATTTTTTGGTATTAATTAATAGAATTTATCAAAACAAAGACATTTCGCAAAACAATTCCGAAGCCATCTTTTCATTGGGCGTTATTTATTATAAAGGATTATATATATTAAACGTGATATAAATAAAGCAATCCTTTATTTTATACTTGCATCTGATCAGAATCATCCAAGAGCTCAATATAATCTCGGTTCAATTTATCAAGAAGGAAAATATATCGCGCAGGATATCAGTAAAGTAATTTATTATTATTCGCTTCCGCGAATCAAAATTATTCAGAAGCACAATATGTTCTCGGTAAAATATATTATGAAGGAAAATATATGAACAGAGATATCAACAAAGCAATTTATTATTTTTCACTAGCGTCAAATCAAAATCATTCAGATGCACAATTTGCTGTTGGCATTATTTTTTATAAAGGAATATATGTTCCACGGGACATCAACAAATCAATTCATTATCTTTCGTTAGCATCAGATCAAAATCATTTAAGTGCGCAATAAAATCTTGGAATTATTTATTATGAAGGAATATATGTTCCACGAGAAATCACAAAATCGATTTATTACCTTTCGCTTGCATCAAATCAAAATCATTCAAAATCGCAATATAATCTTGGTATCATATTTTTAGATGAAAAATATATTCAACGAAATATAAACAAATCAATTCATTATTTAATGCTTGCATCTTATCAAAATCATCCAAAAGCTCAATATAATCTGGATTCAATTTATCAAGATGGGAAATATATCACACGAGATATCAACAAAGCAATTTATTATTATTCGCTTGCAGCAAATCAAAATTGTTCAGAAGCATCCTATACACTTGGATTAATATATTATGAAGAAATATATGTTCCCCGTGATATCAACAAAGCAATTCATAATTTTTCACTAGCGTCAAATCAAAATCATTCAGATGCACAATTTGCTCTAGGCATTATTTATTATAATGGAGTCTATGTTCCACGGGACATCAAAAAATCAATTCATTACCTTTCGTTAGCATCAGATCAAAATTAATTAAGTGCACAATACAATCTTGGAATTATTTATAATGAAGGAATATATGTTCCACGAGATATCAAAAAAACGATTTATTACCTTTCGCTTGCATCAAATCAAAACAATACAAAAGCGCAATGCATTCTGGGTCAAATATATTATTATGGTGTAGATTATTCACGAGATATTGACAAATCGATTTATTATCTTAAACTTGCTTCTGATCAAAACAATCAAGATGCACAATACAATTTGGGCTGCATTTACTGTGAAGGAATATTTTTTCCACGAGATATCAACAAAGCAATTCATTATTTTCAACTTGCATCTGATCAAAATAAACCAAAAGCGCAATACAGCCTTGGAATTATTTATTCTGATGGTAAATATATACCAATCGATATCGAAAAGGCAATTCATTATTTTACACTTGCAGCAGATCAAAATATATAAAAAAGGTATTTATGTTCCACGGGATGTGAACAAAGCAATTCATTATTACATGCTTTCATCAAAGCAAAATTATCCATCTGCTCTTTTTTCTCTTGGTATTATTTATTATCAAGGAATCTTTGTTCCTCGAGACATTGAAAAAGCAGTGCATTATATGTCACTTGCATCTGATCAAAATCTACCAGAAGCGCTATATGACCTAGGAGTTTTTTATTATGATCGAAAATATACCGAAGTTGATATTGATAAAGCAATTCATTATTTTACCCTTGAAGAAGATCAAAAATTTCCAGATGCACAATTTGTTCTTGGCATTATTTATTATGAAGGAATATATGTTCCACAAAATGCAGCAAAATCATTTCATTATTTTACACTTGCAGCAAATTTAAATAATTATTGCGCACAATACTATCTCGGCTTTATTTATTATGATGGAAAACTTACAAAACGAGATTTAAATAAATCAATTTACTATTTACTATTACTCACTCTCAGCGAATCAAATTTTTCAAATGGCACAATATGACCTGGGAATCTTTTATTATTCGGGATTAACTTTTATTCGAAATATCAAAAAAAGCATTTATTACTTCAAACTTGTATCAAAGAATGGAAGTAGAAGAGCAAGTTTTTGTTATGGTTTTTTGCTACATGAAGGAAGAGATATTAAAAGAAATATATTAAAAGCAATCCATTATTATAACGATGCTTCATCATTTAACAACAAGCATGCAAAGAATAATCTTGGAATTATATACAAAAATGGATTTGGTGACGAAATCATAAGTAGAGTTGGTAACGCCATTGAGTACTTCGAAGAAGCTATTCAACAAGGAGATGACTGTTTATCAATGTATAATTTGGCTCATATTTACATTTATAACAAATCTTTTGAGAAAGATTTTGATAAATCACTCGAATTATTAATCATATCATCAAGAAAATTTCATCACTCGCTAGTTTTATTGTGTTTCGTGCTAATCAAGAAATTTGGTACTGATATGGATGCAATTCAAAACCAAATAGAAAAAATAAGCAATAAAACAGACAACTTATCATCAAAAGTATTTGAAAACATCAGAAACATGCAATTGTATAATAAAAAAATTTTTGAATCTTTATATGAATCATGCAGGACAAAATATTTTTATACAATATTCAACGAAATGCTTATCTATCATCAAAACTACAAAATATTAATGATAGATTCACCAAAAAATAAAAATGGAAAAAAGATCACATCATTATTTTACGAAGGATTTGGAATCAATTTCTAATTTTATCTTTTTTGTTTTTAAATTGACAAATGGTTGTTTAATCTCAAAAGCAATTTAAAGAAAACATTTTTAAAAACTTTATATGGGGGATTAGACAAAAAAACCAATTCAATTTTTTCGTCAGTATTCAATTTTTTATTTTTGAGAAGGTTTTTTTGTCCATATAAAAATCGATTGGACAAAAACACTAGTTTTTCATTCAATTTGAAATTTTGAATTGGACAAAAAAACCTATGCACTTTAAAATGAAAATTTCTTTTTATCACTATAAATTATATGATTTTAAATTATACCGGCATATTTATAAAAAAGTAATTATTTTGTATTCACAATATTTTGTGATTTGGATGTGGCTCGAAAATGAATCAACAATATCATGACATCAAAATGTGAAAAACTAAATGAAAAATGTTTTGATGATATTATAACGAATATAATATCATATTTATCTAATTAAAAGTTATTTTTAAGATAAAGTTGAAATCGATTATTTCAATCTCTCAGAAAATAAAATAAATAATAGTTTTTTTCATATTTTTGAGATTTATACTGTGAATATGTTTACAATAACAATAAATACCAGAGTATGCATCCAAAATGATTAATAATTTGATTCAATTATTATATCAAAAAAACTTATAAGTCTGAATGAATAATTGAAACCATTATTGAAATGATTTTAAAATGGTTAATGAAACCAATTTTTACTGAATGTATTGAATAATGTAAAAATTATAATCATTTTCAAATTTTAATAAACAAAAGCTGATTTTATAAATTTTTTTATTGTATAAATACTATTTGAAGATTTTTATATACTTATATATAGCAGATATTATATAAATATTTCATGATATTTAAAATTTAGTATTTGAGAGGTTTCATATTTTGAGAAAAAATAAAAAATAATTATTGAAAATATTGGATGCGGAAAAAAATTCCAACTTGGAATTTCCAAGTTTTTTTTATTTCACATGTCAAGAAAACTTGGAAATTCCAAGTTTTTTTTTCCCTGAGCTTTTCTTCAACAATAGCAAGAACAAAATGATAAAAAACGCGTTAATACTTTAATATAATAAGTTATCAATATCATTTGGCAATTTTTTTCGTGCATTTCATCCAAATCTTAAAATGCTGATACTGATATCATTACGCCATGCATCTCAAAATACAAAAACAAATGCAAATTTACCGCTATCAACACTTTAATAACAATATACGATTCATTTACCATGCAAATTTCGAAATTTTCATTTTGACTCTCATAATTAATATTTTCAGTAATTATACTAGCATAATCAATATACATAATTACATTAATATGGAAAATTATTTTATGCTAGTATAATTAATATGAAGTATGAACTAATTCTTTATCCTACCGAATGTTTTTTTAAAAAAATTTCAAAAAGTTCTAACAATTCATTCAAAAAGTTGTGATAAACCATTCAAATATTATACAAATTCGTTTAGTTTTTCCATTTCTAATCTTGATGGAAACATCGAAAATAGAACTCGTCAATTTTTTTGAAAATAGGGACGAAATGATTCAATATTGCATAAATTTAGCACGTACAAAATCAATAAAGTTTAATATTCTAAATTCTGGAAATTATTATAAAATTCAATGCAAAGATCAGGATTGTCCTTTTCAAATCACTTTTAATTTAAGAGATTCCAAAAAATGCAAAATGGCGTTATTGTTTCTGATGATGAAAATGAAATATTTTAAATTTAATAAATATTTTTTTTTTTTAACATGATCTATTTTAATAAATTTTTTTTTTACTTTTTTCTTTTTAACATGATCAATTATTATATCTGAATGGTTTATAAGAAGCTTTAATGAATCAAAAAACATTCGGTAGGAATAAAAAAAGCACCGAACTTTTTTTTTTTTGAATGGTTTATTAAAACTTTTTGAATTAATTGTGATACATTCTTAGATTATCTAAATATTAAGCTAATATTATACCTTTTTCCTGAGTTTAAAAGCATATTATAAAAATAAATAAATAAAAAAAATATCGTGAGAGAAAGTTATATATGGATTTTTTTTTTTTTAATTTAGGAAAGATATCTTTTTTTTTATTTCCTATTTGAATTTTTCGGATAGATACATTTATTTAATGCTAGTATAATTATTGAATATTAATTATGAGAGTCAAAATGAAAATTTCGAAATTTGCATGGTAAATGAATCGTATATTGTTATTAAAGTGTTGATAGCGGTAAATTTGCATTTGTTTTTGTATTTTGAGATGCATGGCGTAATGATATCAGTATCAGCATTTTAAGATTTGGATGAAATGCACGAAAAAAATTGCCAAATGATATTGATAACTTATTATATTAAAGTATTAACGCGTTTTTTATCATTTTGTTCTTGCTATTGTTGAAGAAAAGCTCAGGGAAAAAAAAACTTGGAATTTCCAAGTTTTCTTGACATGTGAAATAAAAAAAACTTGGAAATTCCAAGTTGGAATTTTTTTCCTAATCCGAAAATATTTGTGATATTTTGAATTAAAAATTTTGATAAATAAAAAATATTAAAACTTTTATATCTTTTTTACTACTTAAAATTTATTGATTTAAAAATAAATTTAATCAAAAAAAATTATAATTATATTTGTATTTTAAAAAAAATATCTTTATTATAATTAAATTATCAAAATCTAAAGCATGAATTTAGGAATATCGTTAATCTCGCATTACCAATGAAATTATTGAACAAATTTTATTCAAAAAAGAATATATAAATTATGTGAATAAAATAATTGACTGATGCTTACATACTAAACAAGAATATGATTATTAATTTAAAAATAATATTTGAAACTTTGAAGAATTATTAGCAAAAGTGAACTCAAGTGCAAAGAAGATAGGCCATAGTGAGAATTCTTCATTATTATCCTCATAAAAGTACTTCCAGTGCAATTTGTGGAGAATAAAATGTATTTTTCTTTAGGATTACTTATGAAATAGTTTAATTTTACTGTTTTAAGTGTTTATTAAATCACATTTCTTTATTTGAAAATCGTTCTTAATGCATGTCAACAATAATAAGTAATAAAAAATCTCTCAGTAATGGTAATAAAAATGTCTTTCAGTAGCAATTAAAATGGTTAAACTTTAATAGTCTAATCCGAAAGATTTCTTTTGGACCTCTTCATTCATTTTTTTATTATTTGTTTTTACACTCCTTTAATCATGATTTGTTAAATTTGTTAACATTAACCTAACCTGAAAAAGATGTAATATGATTTTAATAGCTGATATTATAGAAATTGGCTTTCTTTCCAAAAGTTATGTAATAGTTGAAATGTTCTATATTTTTATCATAATCTTTCAAGGACTTGATGCTCATATTTTATGCAGTTCTTTATCGACAAACCTCGGTGGTCTTTTATTCGTTTCAAGATTATGTAATAATTTTAATGAGGTAGATAGATATGACTTTATAAGTGTATGCTTGCAAAAAGTTGATGGAATCTTCATAAGCATCTCAGAATCTTTTATTTTCTTATATGGAAAAAATTTCCATATAAATTTATTCATATAATTAAAAAAATTAATTTCTCAAAATATTAAAACTCACATTTAATTCAAAATCTTTAACCTCAGATACTTCATTTGTTTAGTTACAACTGTATTGTTTAACATTTTTTCAGAAGCTAAACTTATTAACATTTCTTCGCTTATAAAAAATGACATTGTCTTTTGCTCTCTGATGCATACAGCCTTTTTTGATATCCATATGCATTAAATCTCACAAAGTTAAACCAGTAGACTCACTATCGAGTAAATCACATTATAAAATCACATTCAAAACAAAATTCTCACCAGTAAAAACATTATAGACTTCATTATAATTATGTTATTACTGGTTAAATCAGCGTCTCTATGAATTATATTATACCTAAAATGAGAGGGGTTTTGTGAAAACCATATAAATGGTTCTTTTTATATATAAAATTTATTCCGAATTGATATTGATGAAGATTTTCTTACAGAAGATGTATAAGATATCTATATTTGTAGAAAAAAACAATATTTAAAATGTATAAAAATCGAAAAAATAAGAATTATCTACAAAGATAAGAATCTTATTGGATTTAAAAAGGGTTTGAAAATGCAGGAGAATGCCTTCATTGAAAAATAATAGTAAATCTAAGAATTTTATGGCAGAAACATAATTAATCTCGATTTGACTATTATTATTACCCAATAACATTGGTAAATATCACTTTTTTATATCATCTAAGATATATTTCAATGATTTGATTTATTTTCAGATTCTTTTATTTAGTTTTACTGTTGTATATTCTCTATTACAGTTGCTCCACTTTTGTAACGGAAAAATCCACTTTCGTAACAGAAAATGTAACCACCAAAATTTTCAAAATTTGTTATCACCTAACTTTTTGATTTTTTATCCACTTTCGTAACAGAATTTTCCACTTTCGTAACAGAAAATTTTATTATTTAATTATCTTTGTTTTTAATGAGTTTTTACATTTTTAATATAATGCAAATAATTGTAGAAAACACAGTAGTTATTGGGAACAACATTTTATTTGAAATTATGGATGAAGATAATTATTGTAAATATTTTGCTAAAAAAAGAATTTTTGTTATTTTAAAAGCTTAAAATTCCATTTCAAATGTTTTTTATTTCATCATAATAATGCAATACTGATTTTTTATTTGCTTTATCTGAAATTATAATCTAATTATTTCTTGATTTCTATCCTTTTTTTTATTTTTCATGTTTAATATTCATTTAAATTATAGTACAATTATAAAAACACGATTTTCTTCTAAAAAAAGAATTTTGAGTAAATCCATAATTATTATTAATAACTTAATAAACCTCTTTATAAATATCATTTCTTGATTAAACTTCTCATTATGAAAGGATTTCGATAAAAAAAGAAATGAAAAATGAAAAATATCAATTTTTAAAAAATCAAAAAAAAAAATTCTGTTACGAAAGTGGAATATTCTGTTACGAAAGTGGATAAAAAATCAAAAAGTTAGGTGATAATAAATTTTGAAAATTTTAGTGGTTACATTTTCTGTTACGAAAGTGGATTTTTCCGTTACAAAAGTGGAACAACTGTATTTGATGAATTAATGCATTTTTTTATATTTTTGTATGTATCATTGTAAATAAAAATTTTTATTTAATTTTATATATTAAATATAATATAAATTATGTTTATTCTTTTATATTTTCATCATTTTTTGAATTTAATAATTTAAATTAAAAGATAATGATAGTTTTTTTTACTCAAAAAATTGAATTGTTTTATTTTAAACTTTTTGTTAAATATTTATTCAAATATATATTTCACTTAGTTTCTCATTTAAAATAAATTATTTCTATTAAATAATATTTCAGTGATAATATAACTAATATATAGAATAAATTATTCAATTTTTATGATTAAAAAATGAATTTTATGAGATAAATCATCTTATTTAAGGGACCACTATCAAATTCTGTGTTAAAAATTCTATGAGTTATCACAAAATTAATTGACTTAAAAAAAATTATTTCTTGAGTATTTTTGCTATATTTTGGTATATATAAATTATATAAATTACATATCATTTATTTCTATTCTTCTTTTAAGCCTATTCCCTTTTTTCAATAAAAATTTAAAAGTTGAAAGGAGTAAAAATTTTACAAAAATGATCGGAATGGTGAAATTTTAAAGTTTTAAACTTTTTCCGAAATAATAACCATTGAATTTTATTTTCTATGAGTTTTTTCAATATTGAAATGTTTACAAAAAAATATGATAGTGGTCCCTTAATAGAATTTCATTATTTTATCAAAATTACATGCATTACAATCATTTATATTATTATATTTCATTGCAAAATATTACTTTTGAGAATAAATTCCTTTCAAAAAAACTAATATGAAATTTGAGCCAAAAAGTCAGAATAAAATGGAATTTTACAATAAAAAGATGATTATATGATAACTATTAATGAATAGACCATATAATTCTTATTATTAATATTATTTTTCAAATATTCAATTTGAATTTACAAAGTTATTTCTAAATAAATAGTTATAATATATTTAAAAAGGAGATATAATGAAAAATTCATGAGTATAATAACATTTCAAACTTATTGATCAATTTAATGAATAATGATCTCGATTAAATACCCAAAATATATATAATTTTGCTTTAAATAAAATTTTTAATTTATTTAAATTTATGTAGTTGGAATTAATTATGGCATCTTTATATATTAAATGAAATATTCATATTTTATTTGTGACCATTTTTCTCTCACAATTTTATTCTATTCAATTTATTTCTGAGAAAATAAAATATTTAAAAACGTATATATCCCATGAATTATTAAAGAATAAAAAGAAAAAGAAATATATTTTGGTATTATTGCTTTTAATATTAACATAATATAAATATTGCTGGTTTTGATGCCAAAAATTTTTATGCTTAAATAATTCTTTGATTATGTATTTTTTGGAATGATTATTGCATGATAGGAGCTCAGATATTTTTTATATGACCATTTGTAAAGGAATATATATATTTTTGTAAACTTTAATATATAGCATTTTTCGAAATCTTTAATTTGATTATAATTTCGCATAAAAATGCATAATTTCATTTTCTAAAACTATTTCATTTATTTATAATCGAAATTCCTGGAAATGATTGAATTTTATGAAACTTAATTATATCCAATTTTGATTTTTTTAAATTTTTTAAGAATTACGGATTATGATTTAAAAAATGAATCAATAGCTTTATATTCATAATTTATTTTTAAATTTAGTATTTATTTTTTGTTGAATTTTAATTTTTATTTCAATTATTTTATCATTCAAATTTTTTTGGGTATTTTTGTCCAATTCAAATTTCCAAATTGAATGAATTACTAGTGTTTTTGTCCAATCGAATTTTATATGGACAAAAGTACCTTCTCAAAAATAAAAAATTGAATACCAACGTAAAAATTGAGTTGGTTTTTTTGTCCTATCCCCCTTTATATGATCCAAATTTTTATAATTAAAAAAAAAAAAAAAAAAAAAAAAAAAAATATGAAGTTTATTTGATGTTAACTACGATTTTTAACAATTATAACGATAAATGAAATCGCAGAAGATTTTTTTATTATGTATTAAATCATAATATGGATCATTTGAATACTTATCTGGTCATTTCATCGAATTTATTTAAAATGAAAAGCATAAACGAAGTCAATAACATCATCAATGCTTAATATTTAAATGAGAAACAATACCATGAAAACTTTGAAGCATTTCTTACACAAAAGTGCATTGCCACCATGATTTCCCTCTGGGAGGTGCGTGATGTATGTGTTTTGAGCGGCGAGCCGACTGAATGGACGCAAGGGACAAAGTCGCCATCGTCGCCGATGCTTTCGAGGACTTTTGGTCAAACACGCGTCATGATTCTCATGTTGACAACAACATAAGGCGAATCGGTGATTTCGATACCATTCTCACCGATTGATGAGCCAATTGGACCCATTCAAAATGGAATAACGTACATCGTTCTTCCTTCCATGCATCCGTCGAAAAGTCTATGGTCAATTCCTTTCATTTCTGCTGGCGCTTTCCAGTGGTTGGTTGGTACGGCATCTTCTTCTCTTTCTGAGCAGATGAAAGTACGTGATTCAACACGTGCAACATCTCGTTTATCTGATCTGAATAAAGAGCATCTTGATCGTTTCTGTTGATTTAACTGAATTACCATTTTCTTGTCGACCATCATCTTTAAAAGCTTATCTGCTTCCTCTTGGGAACAATTACACCAGTCAAAATCTTTCGGTTTAAAGAGATCTATGTACTTCTTCACAAAATTGAGAAGTTTTTGATATTTAAAATTCCAAATTGATAGTCAAACAGTTTATAAAAAGTATTTAAAATTAGTAAACTTACTCCAATTTTATTATATAAGTAAAATGATCATTTCTATCAAAAAGTTTCAATTTGTTCGATCATTTATATCCTCAAAAAAATTTTTTAAGGTAAATGGAGCAAAATAACATGTATGAAACTCCTAAATCACATCTGAAAAGATTAATAGAATATGATGATAGCGATAATTTTCAAATTATCATTAATTTTACCGCAAGTAATCAAGTTGAAACCAAAAAGAATAACCAAAATTCACAAGAGAAGATAGATAAAATCACGATTAATACTACAAGAAACAAAGCGCGAGTCATTTCAAGAAGAATCAATGATGCTTACCAAGTTGACCCTACGATTAACGAGTATCCTTTCAATCTTCCACAACAACTCGAATCACAACTAGCAAAACATACCAAGGAAAGCATTGAAGAAATCCTTCAAACGCTGATCAAATCGATTGTTGATAAAATCGAGGTTAATAAGAACCAACAAGAAATCTATTCAATAATAACGACTATTCTTAACGGTTATAGAGATAAAGGAGATAAAGGAGATAAAATGAAATATGAATTGAATAGCCAAGAAGAAGCGATTTCATTATTAGGCACAGAATTCCATTCGCAATCGATTGAGTACTTATCTGGTCACATCAAAGAATTCATTGTAAGTTCAGAAATGCGAAGCATTGAAGAAGGCATCATCAAAGAGATCATCGATGCTTACATATCGCATCGTGAATATGCAGAAAAGAATAACGAAAGTGAAATTTATGACATCTTTGAGTCACTTGTGAGCGAAGGAGAAGTTTTAACAGTGATGCACTTCCTTCTTTCGCTTGGAATTGAAGAATACGACGAAAGCATGATTAAATTCATTTACGATAACCTTGACGATGAAATAATTGAATGTGAAAAGTCAGGCATCATTTTCACTCTGAGGTGTCACTTTTTGAAACTTCTCGAAGCAGTCAAAAACAGAAAGAAAAAGAAACTTGATAGCGAAGAGAAAGAATGCGAATACAACGGAAACGAACTGTCAGGCATCATTGACTACCTGCAGAAACAAAACGGCGCCGATCTTGAAGCAGGAAACATTCTGAAACTTTCCGGCGGAGGATTTCCTCATTCTTCATATCCAGTCACCAACCTGATCAAATATAATTCAAACAACATGGACAGTGAGTTCTATTTTAATTATAGTAGCGGTGATCCGAGTTCGAGTGATGGGTGGATTGAATTTGACTTTGTGAACAAAACAGTCAATTTGACATCATACACAATTCGAGCAAGTGATTATTACTATCCAAAATCGTGGCGAATTGTTGGCTCGAACGATCACGAACACTGGGAAGACATTGACCACAGAGTTAACAATTCAGAACTGAATGGCCGTTACAAACAGCATCGATTTGAGAACACGAAAAGTGACAAATATTATCGTTACATTCGATACATCCAAGAAGAACAATGGACTCATGGTTCATCACACAATTATTGGATCTATTTAACACGAATTGAATTTTTTGGAACAATTTCATCACCAAAATCACAAGTATGAATAAAAAGCTTCTTTACTGCAAATGAACTTTATATTTGTTATTTTGAATATAGCGAAATAATTAGTTCTCTAGTTTTGATTTTCAAGTTTTTTTGCATTCATCATATTTAATACTTTTATTTACTTCCATTAAATAATAAAAATCCATTATACATATAAGTGTACAATATAATCTCTTAATTATTTATTAAGAATGAATCAATGTTCCACAAGACTTCAAGAAATCGATTATTTACTTCTCGCTTGCATCAAATCAAAATCATGCAAATGCGCAATGCATTTATGGTAAAATATATTATCATTTTAGACAATAATAACGATAAATAAAATCGCAGCAGATTTTTATTAAGTATCAAATCAGAGTGGAGATAAATTGTATTTTTTAATGTATTTCATTCAAAATAAAAAATGCTGTTCTCAAAGAATTAAAGGAAATCAAAAAATCATGTGAAACATTCTTGAGTGCATAACCACTGCTAAATTATTTGCATAATGAACAATTTTGGTATTTCAACATTAAAATTAATTATTTAAAAAAAAAACATATTCACAAAAATTGATAGATGGAACAATGTCAATTTAAGTGGAATGGCATAAAGAATTAGATATGAAAAAGGTTCAAAAAAGAATAAATGATTTTACTTGCTAGTTTTTGTTGAAAACTGAATGAAAAATAAAAAATTGAATAAAAAATCTTAATTTTTTGAAAAGATTTTTGAGAATAATAGAGACTTATCAAAATTATTTTTAATTTTAAAATTCCAACGATATTTTGCATTAAATGTATTTATTAGAAAAAATACTAGTAATTCAATTAAATTGAGTTTTTTCAGATAATAACTTTTTGGCCAAAAAGAATTACATTTGCAAAAAAGTTGTCATCTTTTGAAAAATTTTATTTTTTCACAAAAAAATTTATTTTGTTTCAATTTCCAATTTTTTTGAAATAACTTTTTTTATTGATTACAAAAAGTATTTGCCATTTAAATATCTTTTTTAAAATAATTTTTTTTTGTGCAAATATAACTTTAAAAAATTAAAGAAATTGCTCATATTGTGATTACAACTTATTTGCAATTATTTATAAATGCTTTTATTCATAAATTTGGTGTGATTATGAGTAAAAATTGATATAACTTTAGTGTTGCTGCGAGGTTTGCAGGATATATGCTCTACAAAAATGTAAAATAGAAATAAAATATTTCAAAAGAAAAAAATTATTGTTCTTAAAAGATTGCTATGATTGGTTGTCGTGCTCATATATTATTGTACTTTCTTAGAAACAAAGAAGTTGTTCTTTTTTATTTTCAAAGTTTTAGAGATAATTTTCATTCTTCTCAATTTATTAAAATATTGATAACCTTGAATATTTTTATTATTGGTTTTTGTAAATAGTATATTGTAATTTACGCAAAAAAAATTTGTTTTAAAATTATTTTTTTTATAACAAAAACCATTGCAAATATGCAACAACAAGTTTTTTCAAAATTATATTTATTTTAGAAATAAATCAATTTATTCAAAATTTTATCGATTTTTTGTTTTCACTTCAAAATAATCGTAAAAAATGGTTATTTTAAAAAACAAATATTTTTTTAAATAGAGATTTCTTTTGCGTTTTTTCAGGATTTTTTAAAATTAAATTGTTTTTAATATATAAATCATGGAATTTTAAAAAAGCTAAGACTTTTTCATTAGTCTCTAATATTTTTTATTTCAATTAACACATAGAATATTATGAGAATATAATGAAAACAAATATAATCATTTATTTAAAAAAAGATTATAGCTATATTTTTGTTATATAGTTAAATTATTATTATTTTTATATTTTTTAGTTATATAAATATATTTTAGAAAAATATAATAAAAAGTAATATAAGCTAAATTATCAAGATAAATATTGTTTTATAATTGAAATTATAATATTCTATAGAATAAATATTTTATGCTTCATGAGGTAAATATATATTGTTATGGAATTAAAAATATTTTTTATAATATACTTATATTAATATATGTATATATATCACACATTATACGATAATAACCTTATATATTTGAAAATATATCTAAAATTATTTTTAATTGTTTTCTATATGAATGTATTCAAAAAAGAAACTCTTCTAAAAGCGGCTATTTGGAGCATATCTATCTTTTTTACAAGCCCAATATAATTAAAACTGGGGGAATATATTTCAAAATGTAGCCCTTTTTTCAAAATGTTTGATGGAGATAAAGTATATAACCAATATTTAGATTATGAAGGTTTTAATCTAAGATTTGTCATGGAAAAACAAATATCATTAATATAATAAGTATGAAATTGGAGTATAAAAAATATTCTAAAAATAAAACATTATCCCTTAAAATTTTTTTTAATTATACTAGTCAACATTAAAATAATAGAGGGGTTGTACATTAAAAATAAATAGCATCAAAGAAGGAATAGTCAACAGCATCATCAATGCTTACTTATAATATCATTAAAATACAAAAAGATTTGTTTGAATTTTGTCAAAAAGTATAAAATTGCAAACAAATCTGATCTATTACAACATCGAACTTAAACATATAGAATATGTGATGCTTCTGTGGTTAATTAAAATCTATTTTTCCTTCTTTTTTAGAGAGGGATATATTTGAATAAAAATTTTAAAATTTTTTTATTAAAGTGGTTTACTAAATTTTGACAATATTTTAAGCTATGCAGGCACCAGGAAACACGAAAAAAGCATCTGCTCTCCTGACACTTATGCAGTTGTATAATGACTATCAAGAGAATCCTTCAGTTTATTTCAGTTGTCGTTTAATCAACAACGACTATTTCAAATGGCGTTGTATTGCTCCAGGACCAAAAGATACCGAATATTATGGAGCATTTTTACCAATTGAGCTCCATTTTCCTGGTAATTTTCCAAATGATCCTCCCCAAATGTACATTAAATGCCCTATTTGGCATCCGAATATCGAATATGATACAGGAAAAGTTTGCATGGCTATACTTCACGAAGCTAGAGACGATCCTCACAATGCATACGAAAAATTCACTGATAAGTGGAGTCCCAACGTCACAATAGAATCTATTTTTATTATTCTTATGTACATTCTTCAAAATCCAACAACTAATTCTCCATTTAACCCGTTTGCAAACGGAGATTACATAAAACAGAGAGATGTTTATAACCAAAAAGTTAAAAAATGCGTTTTAAATTCTATTGAATGCATCAATCCTAGTTTTTCATCGCCTCTAAATGTAGAAACTTTAAAAACTCCCATTCCTACTTGATATTTTTCAAGTCTTGATCGACAATTATAGGTTTTTTAAAAAGCAGCATTCTTAATATTTTTTAAGTAACTTTTTTAAATTTAAAAAGGAAATCAGCCAATAAATTGAGTATTATTTATAGTTTTCGAGAAAATGCAGAAACTATGGTCTTGCCAAAATTTTTATTTGGTATTTTGATATTTATTTATTTATTATAATATTTTTTAAATTTAAATATATTATTTAATTAGTAAATTGATCATATAAATTTAAGATATAATTGTTTTATTTTAAAGCGGTTTGTTTGAAAAATACCAACAAATTGTGAATTTTATTTTGTAATTTGTGAATTTTTATTCAAATATTATTATTCTAATATAATAATCGCTGATGCTAGTAAATTAATTATTGTACCAAATTTAACACATTAAATCATTCGAAAACGATATGTTAAATATATATACATATAATGAATCTACTTGTTCACTTGATCACTAGTTTTATGCTTTCAAGTAAACAAATATATGGATTGATTTAAAATATTGAAAACCACCATATCAGATTTGTTTTTAATGATGTACTAATCTGTTTTAATGTAAACTTTTCAATATTAAATCAACTTGATATCAAATTTTTCTCGATATTTGATATCGAGATCGTTCATCAATTTAATTACTTTGTTATCAAAAAACGTACTGATAATTGATATCGAGATATAACAAACCTATTTTTAAATATGATTTTTTTTCTCAAAAAGGAAATCCCTTTTTGGCCATGCTCTAATGGATTAAGTACCAAAATTTTATGAACATTAAAAATATATGAAAATAAGTCCCCATAAAATTCTTTATTTTTTTTTTTTTTTTTTTTTTTTTTTTTTTTTTTTTTTTTTTTTTTTTTTATGATTAAATTTAACCAATGAAATGATCAGCAAGCCACTTTGCAGCATCTTCTACCATTTCGGTGATATCTGTTCCGTCGTCAAGGACAACTTTCTGTTTTGGAATTCCTTTCTTGCAATCGATATGGCCTTCTTCCAACATTGTGTTTCTGATATAAATATCATCTGCACAAAATCCAGGAGCAGGTTGAATTTGTGCCGAATTGTATGCATCCAGAATGGATGATGCAGGAACTCCATGATATCTTAATTTTGAATATTTGCTGAAATCATCTGTTTTATAAGGACCAGTCTTTTTGTAAATAGAAATTACTTTTTTGAGTACTTCTTTATCTTCAGTGTTCAAAGGCCTTGGATTCTTAAAAGTATTAATATTATCATGTACTTGTTCAGGAGTTGACATGCCAGATAAAACAGCCAAAACGCCATCAAGATCCATTGTGAATCTAAGTGCCCAAGAAGCAATTGAACCAGATGGATCTCTCGCCTTTAAGAGAGCTTCGGCTTTAGGTGGAGCTTTTGCAAGGAATCCGCCTCTAACTGTTTCCATAATGACAACTTTTTTACCATGATTTCTGATTGTTTCGCAACACTTTCTTTATTGAATGAATTCACCTTCCCAATCGTAATAATTAATAATAATTTGGGCAAATTCAACTTAAGGATGTTCTGATAAAACTTTATCAAGTAGTTTTGCTGAACTATGGAATGAAAAACCAAGATGTTTGATTTTTCCTTGTTCTTTCCATTTTTTCGCATGATCAAAAATATGTGATGAGGCAACATAACCTTCTTTGCCATCAATACTATCATATTCGTATGTCTGTATGTCGTGGATCAAGTAATAATTAATATACTCCAGACCGAGAGTATCTAATTGAGATTGAAATAGTGATTCAAATTCTGACTCAGGCTTCAAGAAAAAAGTTGGAAACTTGGTGGCAACAGTGTAGCTACTTCTTGGATGTCGTTCGACCAAAGCTTTAAAAACTGCTTCTTGCCTTTTTCCATCATGATATACATAACTGGTGTCAAAGTACGTGAATCAAGCATCAAGAAAGTCATCAACCATTTTATTCAACGTTTCATAGTCGAAGTCTGTTTGGTTGCCATTCTTCACAGGCAACCTCATCATTCCAAATCCAAGAGGAAACATTATACAGTTATGTATAAAATATTGAAGCAGTATAAAAAGTTGAAGCACTTTTTTAAAAAATTTTCAAAATTTTTTTTCAAAAATCAATTTTTTTCTCATCATATATTAAAGTTATCCAAAAGTAAAATATACCAAAATGCTAAGCGTTTAATACTTTTTATAAATAACTATGACATTTTTATATTAGACTAAAGTCAGAGAATTTTTCGAATGAAGAAGAAGAGAAAATATTATGCATTTTATTAGCAGCACTGCGCATTATTTCAAAATTAAATTGGATATATTGATTCTATATATGCCACCACATAATAAATAATAATAAAACTACAGCCATTATTATTAACATTTATGATAAAAATAGAAATTTATTTTTTTTTTTTTTAAGGCCGTTTAAATTTTATGAAAATTTAAAATTGTTAGCTACTAGAGTTTTTCAGAATTTTCGGTTAGTTTTCAAATTTGAATGCTTCATTCAATTTCCTTTCAATTTTTTGAGGCAAACATGCAAGGTAGTCGTTTCTCGTGCACTAAAAGATTTCAAAGTTTCTTATTTCCAAAAAAATATTCTTATGGTCGTATATCATATGAATTTAGGATTCTTTATTCTTCAATTTCTTTTTGGAAGAAAATTAGTTAATATTATTTTAGAAAAATTTCTCCATATTTTTACTTTAGTAATCTGATGATTTGCTTCTAGAGTTGAAAGAAAATGAACAAATAGTGCCTAATTTACTTTTTATTAAATTTTTGAAAAAGATACTGAATCTTTTATGCAAAAAAATGTATTAAAATCTCCTTAATTTTTATATATTATTCATATAAAAATATTTAATTACAGAAATATATACATAAATTAAATAAATGTATTTAATATAATTATAATGTTCATTATCGATCAGCATATTTCATTAACATCAGTTTATTTTTGAAATAATTTGAACATGCACTAAATATACAGTTTATTTTATTACAGAAAAGCTGATATTATACATTTTTTTTTTTAATCGAAATAAAAATCTTTTTGTATTTTGAATAGTTTATATTTATATTTTTCTGCGCAAAAAGCGGTTGGAAAAACTTTATTAGCTACTCATTGTAAATTTCACAAAAGTGCAAAAAAGTTCTCGTCGATTTTTTCTGAAGTACGATAGAGGGTCAATATTGACCTTAACCGTTGGGAGCAAAAAATATCTTTTTTTTTTTTTTTTTTTTTTTTTGAATCGTAACTTTGCCTGTAACAGGATATGAGTATGTGCTCAATTTATCATATGTTAAGAAATTACACATTATTTGTAAATTTTTTTAAAAAAAAAGAATATTGAATAACGATCATTTTTATATAAAGAACTTTTTGTTAAGAGATAATTAACTTTTTGAGCCCAAACTCCTCTGGACAGGAAACCTCAACAATTTGTAATCATTGATTTATCCACAGCTTTTATTTTCCATTTGAATTTCATATTTTTCTCTTTGATAGCTTAATTCGCAAAATATTTTTTATATCACATTTCATTTCAAAAAAAATAAAAAAGTATGCAACTAAAAATATATGTACAGGAATATATGGAAAAAACAAAACATATACAAAAAGCGTTTTTAAATTATCTTGAAGATGAAAGTAATGAAAATGAAACTAATTTTGATGACTTAATCCGCTATTTAAAAGTTTCAAAAATACAAGAAAACAAGCTAGAATTACAGGGAATACTTCATTTAATATCCGAAGTGTCGAATTATCACCAAAGAACCAGAATTTTTATAAATAAAATCGAAAAAATTTTGCAATTATTTGAATCTGAAATCAAAGAAAATTTTTCAAATCTTCAAATTTTCAATATTTTCAAAAGCAACAAACGAATCCTTCTTTTCCTTTTTGAATCGCAAATTATAATACCCAATAAAGCTATATTCAATGTCATCACCAATGGAAAATACAAAATAAGAAACTATCCAGAGTATTTTTTCACTGAATATGAAAAATTTTTTGATGAAGATTTGAAAAATCAAATCAAAGCAAAAAATCCAGATATAAGCAATATTGAAATATATGAACAAAAAAGAAAGAAAGGTGAGAATGATGACCATCTTTGTCAAATAATTCGGAACGATTCTCTTGATGAATTCATTTCATATTTCAAAGACAAAAAGTTGACAACTTACGTGAAAGTTTCACATTCAATTTTTGAAACGAATCCTTTGTTACTTAAGAACAGATCATTATTAATAATTGAATATTGTGCCTTCTTTGGTTCAATTAAGATATTTAAATACTTGCTCTTTAATAAATTTGATTTGCCATCCAAATTGTGGCTGTTTGCAATTCACAGTCAGAATGCCGAACTTATTCATCTGATTGAAGAAAACAGGATTTTACCAAATAAAGAAAGTTACATTGAATCAATCAAATGCCATCACTTAGATATAACTAATTATATTGAAAATAAATTAAATAAATACGATTTGATGCTTCAATACTCTCAAATTCTTCCAACATTTAATATCGCCGCTTTTTGCAATCATAATTATTCAATTAATTCGGACAATGAAAAACACTTTTTCTATAACTTCTGTAAATACGATTACTTAGTCATTGTTGAATCTTTTCTTAAAAATACAAACTTTAATGTGAATTGTAAAATGATTTATGATAGATATTTTTTTAATGAAGTTTTTAATCATTTTTGTTTCATGTAGTTTCCTTTTAATTTCATAAAATTACATATAAAATATTATTATAATAATGTTTTATTGCTATTATATTTAACAACATTCACTCTAATATTATTTTTTAAATGAAATTTCATTTGTATTATTTTTCATTATATTTAAAACTTTGAATTTTGTTCATGACATTTTTATTTTTTTGTTTGTATGAAATTTCAATCAATTTTGTTTATGAAAAAATGCCGCTACATATTGCAATTGCAAAAGGAAATGAAGAGATTGCACAACTTTTGTTAGAAAAACAAGATATTGATGTAAGTATTAAATCAATTTAAAATCATTGTTTTTTTATATCATTTAAAAAAGAAAATTTTTAATTTCATTTGAAATCAATAAGTTTATAAAATTTCAAATCATTTTTCATCATGCAATTCATACAAATGTATTTGAAATAATGTTCGTGAATACATTTTTTTTAAATGACATTTTGAAATTCTTTTTTTCTTGTTATGTTTTTAACAAAGCATTTTAATGTAATTTTAAAAATATTAATTTTTAAATCTCATTTCAACATTTAGATTAAATGACATTTACAATTTTTTTTTGGAATGATATTTTAATTAAAGTATTTAAATAATATTTTGAAAGTTAAAATTTTCAATTATGTTTCTTTTTATCCTTAAATGACATTTCATTGCTATAATAAGTTATGGAATACTTTACTTTGTTTTTTAATGGAATTTTGTTTTGATATTTAATTACATTCAAAACCAAATTTAACCAATATAATTTCATTCATTCATATATTAATCAAGTTAAGAATCATATTTTTTCAGAGAATTCAAATTGATTATTTTAATTACATCAAAGTTTTGATATTATTTTCAATAAAATTTTACATCACATTATTTTGAATGAAATTTTAAATCATCTTTTTAATGAAGTTAACAAAAAGTTTTTTTTCATCAAATTTTAAATTTAAAAATTCATAAAACAACATTGCAAATTGCAGTTGAGAACGAAGAAACAGATATTGTAAGGCTTATATTAAATAAAGATGAAAATGATATAAATGAAAAATCAGTTTTTATATCTTTTATGTTTAATACCATTATAATTATCGTATTTCATTATGTTTAATACTTTATTAAAATATCATTTTATCATTTTGTTTTTATTCATAACATTTCTAAATATTTCTTTATACTCATCGCATTTCAAAATTTTCAATTGTTAATTACATTTCATATCATTATTTTTAAATGTCATTTCAAAATCACATGATTTCTAATTATGTTTTATTATTTGCAATTTCATCTAATTTTTATTATCATATTATTGATGAAATTTAAAATATAATATTTAATCAAATTCTACTATTTTAAATTGAATGTAATTCGACCAAAAATTATTTTAATAGAATTACAATTTTCAATATTTTTTTAGAGTTTTCAATGATCAATTTTTTTTTATTTTGTTTTCAAAATTTTAGATTTTAAATGAAATTTGAAATCAATCATTTATATGTGGTTTTTAAATTTCATAATTTTAATTGTGTTCTTAAAATCTTTGATTTTTTATAAAATTTTTTGGTTGATTGTTTTCATGAAATTCAAAATGAATTGATTTAATGAAGTTTTAATTAGTATTTAAAAAAACACCTTTATGTCTTGCAGTTGAAAGAGAAAATATAGATATTGTTCGGCTACTATTATCACATCCCAAAATTGACATTAATATAAAATCGATTTTATAATCAAATATTTTTTAATATCGTTCGCTTTTTTTTATTGATTAATTTCATTCAAAAATTGGTCAATTTCATATCATTTCATTTTTATTTTTCACGGGATTCTCAAAAAAATTATTTGAATAAAGTCATTAATTCCGTTTTAAAATGATATTTTATTTTAGATTTTGATGAGATTTCTTTATTCAAATTCAATAAAATTTGTAATTCTTTTATCAAATAAAATCTTAATTATTTTTTATCGAATTTTTTTGGTTATCGTTTGAAATGAAATTAATCAATATTTTGATAGAACAGCTTTACACATTGCTGTGCAAAAAGGAAATCAAGAAATAATATCTTTATTAGTTAATTTTAATGGCATAGATCTTAATGCTGAAGATGAAGTTTTATGATTCAATTCAATGAAGTTATAATTATTATTTCATGGTTTATTGAAAATTATTGGAGAACCCCATTAGATTTGACTGATGATGCAACAATTAAACAAATGTTGATAAAATAATATTAAACTAATAAAAATTAGCTGTTTAAATTCTTTTTTGGATATTATAAAGGGATAATTTGGAGTTTTTATAAAAAAAAAATTATATTAAAATTGTATTACTTGTAGAGCTTCATTTAAAACTAATTCAATTTTTTTATATATTTATTGAGTAATTCGGTAATTAAATTCAAAAAGTATGAAATTGGTATGCCATTTTATCTGAAATTCTTTAAATTATGCAATAGAAGAAATAATTATTTTCATATTCAAAATTGAATGATTAGACTTTTTTTAATTGTACTCATTGAAAATATTGTTAAGAATATTGAATATTTTGAAATAGAGATGAATTTTATGAACGGAATAAAATTTTTAATTGAATTAAAAAACAATCATTTCTTGAGATGAAAAAACACAATTCATGTCCACAAAAACAATTAAAACATAATCTTAATTGTCTATCATATTCAAATAAAGAGTCCACTTTGATTCAAAGGTATCAGCATTCAGTTGTTATTTTATATAATAATAGGATCAAAACTTTTTCAGGTGTAGAAATCAAGACAGATTGTTCTTTTATAGATTTATCATTAAATAACCTATCGGATTTTACTAACTTTCCTCAGACGCTTATTCATCTTACAACTCTTATTCTTGACACAAATCAAATTGGATCATTCAAAGGAATTCAAACACCAAATTCATTTCCAAAGCTTCGATTTCTTTCGCTAAGAAAAAATCCTATTGCAAGATATTCTAATTTCAAAATCATGTGCCTTATTGTTTTTGGAAGCCAGCTTCACACGATAAACGGTGAAAAAGTCAGTGATATTCAACGCCAATCTGCCAACAAGATACGAAAAACAGCTTTTTCAGAACTCGTTCAAGGGAAAATCATAAAAAATCTCCAGCCTCTTCGAATTAGAGACATTTCGCCTCAGAAAAATATTAATTGTGATGTTATCCCAAGCGCACTTCGTTCAAATAGTTTCACACCACGAACGAGTAATATAAAAACAGTAAAATTTTCAAAAACAAATAGCGACCAAAAACGCATTGAAAAAGTTATCAAACAAAATAAATTGAATGAAATAGAAAGCATAATTAAAAGTGAAAAATCTGATAATGATGTTTTTAACCAAGAAGGTCTTAAAAAGGAGAATGACGATAATAACGAACCAATTGAAAAAGAAGAACAAAATGAACAAAAAAGTGACAATTTTCAAAACAACGATAAAGAAGAATTAAAAACAGTGAAATATGAGGATAATGAAAGCATTGAAGAAGAGAAGCCAAATGAATTGAAAAGTGACAGTAATCAAAAAGTTGATAACGAAATAAATTCAATAAAAAGTGACAGTAATCAAAAAGTTGATAACGAAATAAATTCAATAAAAAGTGACAGTGATCAAAATGTTAACAATGAAATAAATTCAATAAAAAGTGACAGTAATCAAAATGATAATAAAGAAGTAAATTCAATTAAAAGTGACAGTAATCAAAGAACAAATGATAAGTTGAGTATAATGAAAAGTAACACTACTCAAAAAGTTAATGATGTGCTGAGTGTGCTGAAAAGTGACAATGCAGATAAGGAAGAGGAGCTTGCGCATGAAGATGGAAACGAGCAGCGAGAACTAGAAAAGACAGAAAATGAAGAATTCCAGCTTGAGGAAGAAAAAATGCCAGAAAGTCAAAATCAGAAAAAGAACGAAATAAAATTGACAGTGAATATCATTGATGAGCCATCAGTAAATAGAGAAGTTCAGATGTCACTAGAATATCCAGAGGCTTGCCAGGTCTTGATACTTGACGACGAAACATATTGAAAATCCGTATTTTTTATTAAACCGTAAAATGAAATCAAGTAAATATTTCTGTTTTATATACATGATAATCATTTTGATTCATTTATTGTGATTAAAAAAATGAAAAGAATAAAAAATTAAATCTTTACTGATTAATACATCTTTTTTTTTTTTTTTTTTTTTTTTTTTGTCAGATTAAAGTGTAAAAATCAAGCTGAAGAATATGAAAGAAAAATATGGTCTTTGAGTCGAAAACATTGACCAAGTCTAAATATTGAAGTTTTGGTAATTAAATAAAAAAATGGCCATAATACTTTTTTGTTGTTTGCTTATTATTGAATAGCCAATATAAAACAAAACCAAAACAATCAAATATAAAATAATTTTTTTTAATTAGATAATGAATTACCTATTTTTACTTTTCTTATGGTAAGAGCAACATTTAAATAGATAATTCCTCCAAGAAAGGCACCTCCAAAAACAACACTCCCAACAATGATCACAATCTTTGTAATTTTATCAATTTTCTTTTTTCGGCCACTGTTACTTTTATTTTCTCCATTATTACTACCACTTCCGTTTCCACTGCTTCTGCCACTGTTGTTTTCCCTACCAAAATCTTTTTATGTATCGATACCTTTTATATAAACGTTGGCTTTTTTAAAAGATGAATCAGCATCGATTCCAAATTAACTCAAATCAGTTGTTACAAAAAGGATCCCGTGATTATCCAACGTCATTGGCCAAACTTATATTTCTTAATTAAATACTAAATGATATAATACATATTCTATGTTTGAATTTTAATCTGACATAGAAAAAAAGGTATTGGCAAATAACCAGACTTATATTTATTAATTATAAGAGTTAAAGATATATAATGATTTTAAATATAATCTAATTATATATGTTTTAACTATTATGAATATTTATATGCATATATAGACCTTAGAAAGGTTATACTAAAATATTGACCTGAACGTTTTTTATGAAACACGTAAAAAATTAATGTAGAAAATTTCAATATAAATTTTTATCTATTAATTTCCCAACTTACTTTTTTGATTAATTACTTTAATAATTATATTTGATAAATACATTTACATAAGAAATATAATAACTAATTATTGCAGTTGGTACCACTCTTGACGTGTAAAAATTTATGATTTTTTTTTCCCCTTATTTTTAATCAGAATTTATTAGAGGTAAAAATGTGCTTTGAGTAAATGATGGTGGAGAATGTCAAAATGCTCCTCAATGCAAATGGCATTATGAAATTGGAAGAAAGAATTCTACAAGAGATGGCTTAATTTGGCTATGTCCTTTATGTAAAAAAGTAACCACACTTTTTTATAATTCAATATTTTTAAGATGCCAAAAGCCAGTTTCAATAGTTTTACATATTATTTATTGCTGGAGAGTGCAAATGAACTGTGACCTTGAATCTCATGAGTACTAAATCTCTCCTGATTGTATTACAAATTACTATCAAGCATGCCGACAAGCTAGTTTGCACTGGCTCAACTTTGAAGGCCAGCCACGAATTGGTGGTGAAGGCCTCACTGTTCAAATCGATGAAAGCGTCATCAGCAAAAGAAAATATAATAGAGGCCGAGTAGTAAAAGAAAAACGTATTTTTGGAGGCGCCTGTACTGAAAGGGGGAAGATTTGGCTTTAGTGTTACTGATAGGAAAGCTGAAACTCTGCTGCCGTTAATTCAAGATTACATTGAACCAGTAAGCTCTATATACAGTGATTACTGGAATGCTTATAATAGAATCGATGAGCTAGATGGTTGTTATAACCATTTAACTGTAAACCACAACCAAAATTTTGTCGACCTCAATAGAAGTGCACACTTCCAAATGGTCGAACGAATATGGAGAGAAATAAAAAAGCCTTGCCGAAGATGCGAAGAGATCCTGACCGAAGATATTGATGGTTACATTGCAGAATATCTTTGGAGATATCGCTGTGTACTTATTATTAAATAAATAAATAAAATAAAAAAAAAAGATAAAGATAAAATATTTATTATTATTATTTTATAAAGCAACCTGGTAATTATATAATATTGTATAATAAAACGCGTAAGTAATAAATTTAAGTCATAAAATGCGTAAGTAAATGTAATTTATGTTTCATTAATATTTTATACAGTAAAATGGATAATAAAAGGGATATTTGTAAGAATATAAAAATGAAAATCAAGCTTCAATTTGTTGAGTTTCAAGTGCAAAGTAAGTAGATGCTTTTACCATGTATTGTTTTCCAAAAAAAAAGAAGATGGATTTCATGTCATGCATCAAACATATCACACTTGTCTAAAATCAATAATAAAAACTTCTTAACTTCGTAAAGTAATTAAAGCTCAAGGGAAAGTTGGTCATTTAGAAAAAAATTACATGCAAAAAATAAATAAAGCTTTGGGGCTTCCTTCAAATTATATTTGTAAGAATAGAATTCGAATTCGAAATTTGAGGTTACAAAATTAATAGTAGTAATTTTTCCTCATAAAAAACCATCTTGATGTTGTAAATTCTATCACGACTGCGGATTTCCATGCATTCACATATTGGCCGTCGATAGTAAAAATTTGGTGGCAAAGAATGAGAAGAAAAAAGATTATAATGATGACTATAACCACAAAGAAGAAAATAATGAAATTGTACAATGATAATCTCTATCTAAGTATTTTAACTACATGCTGATTACTATTATAAGCTTTTAAAATTTCTAACGAGATTATTAGATTTTTTAATCTGAAATTCTGTATTTATTTCAAAATATATATAGCATAGTAGTAGTAATGTTAAGGAGGGTCTCACTGCAAGCAGATCCACCCGTCCTTAACAAGTTCAGAGGCCCCTCCAAAACACTTCTAGGAATTAAAGTATCGCTCCACAGCAAAAGTTTGTAAACACCACTCTATCATAAATTAATTTTTTTCCTTTAGCATGCCTCTGGACTCTTATATATACTGGGCACAGTCTCGTTACATGCTAATACTGGTAAAAGTCGACTATAATAATATGTATTTTTAGATCTAATTGTGTCCAGGAACTAAAGATATATGTTTACTTATGTCTACGATCTATTAATATATGACAATCCAATAACTATAAACAATAAAAATCTATTAAAATAGGCAAAATCAGCTATTCTAATATGAAATCGTTTCCAAATAATTCCTTTGCAAGACTCTTTAACATCGTTAGCATGATTATGTCCAATAAAGAAGAGCTAATTGAATAAACAACCTAATTTGTATGTAAAGTAAATGAAAATTTTACATAAATGAAACAATGACATTGAACACCATGTTATACGATCACGTAAATGAGGGAATAAGAACTATGCCTATAAATGATTTTCTAGACGACATGGATCCATTGGAAGTAATTAAGCCCATTGATGTTCCAAAAGCTGCCTAAAGTCCAACTTATATTCGATGGCAGATTATTGATGACTTAAAAAATATATTTTTTTTAGTTTCTGAGATACATATTGTTTAATATCCATTTTCCAGATGAGAAATAATGCTTGCAATATTACGATCTTAGTCAAAAATATTGATGAAATATTTAGATAACGAGAAAGAAGAAATTCTATCAAATCATCTAGTTTTTTGTATTAAAAATTCAAATTTAAAAAAAATTCCTATACATATGATTTTTATTTCAAATATTGAATGATTTATTTTTTACACGCGAAAATTAAAAAAAAAGTTTAATTCGAATTATCATCTTTTATTTCAGTTCGTTAAAGAAATGATTGATTTCATCAAAGAACACGACACTAAGAATTCACAATATATTCCATTATTTATATCAAGAGCAGCAAGTAATATCTGACAAGAAAATTAAAGGTATTAATAATTATTATAAAAAATCAATAAAATAAAGCGATTGAAGAAATATAAATTTCTTTAATTAGAAATGATTAAAATTCATTTGAATGAAAACAAAATAAAAGCGTACTAGCATTTATTGAATTTTCTTGTTGAGTCGCAATGTTGGGGAATCGTATTTTTCTACACCACTTTTTGAAAACTTTTTAACTTTTTGAATACTTTTTTATACATTTTTTATTCAATTATAGTTATAATAGTTTCACGATTCATCCAGCAATTCAAGGAGCCCGATTCGGCTTCGCACAGCCCTGTGGTGATCACTGGTTGGTATTTTCCTGAAAAATTATGTAAAAATATAAAAATTCATATCAAAAAAAAGCAAATAGTTATAAAATTAAAATTTACGATTTTTTTGGTGAATTTTCTTAACAGAGTAAGTCAAATTTCACCTTAATAATTGATAACAGTATACATTTATATCAATTGTCCCGCAATTTTCAATATAAATAATTGACCAGAAGTGCGAGAACTAAAATAACGTATTTTTTGTTTTAAAAAAAGATTGATTTTTCAAAAAATAATTCGTTAGCCTTATGATTTTTTTAATAAAATAAAGTATATAATTGATTATATATATTATATATCAGTATCACACTATTTGAAAGTTCATACGTCGAAATTCAAATTTTACATATTTTGAAGAATATGATTGAAGTTGAAACAATATTGATTATTTATTAATTTTATCATATTCTAAATTGAATTATTGATATAATCTCTAATTAATATATAAATAATATTATAATATAAATGAGATAAATTTATTTTAGCAAAAAAATTATAGAAAACGTAAATATCTAGCTATAATATTAATTTTATGGGGATAATTATTTTATATTAGAATTAAATTATATTGTATGATATTATATTATGATTATTTATAAATCCGCTCGACGGGCGTAGTTTTATTTTTTTATCCACAAAAAGTTATAAAAGAATTGAGTAGAAATGTTCGTTAGGCTTAAATCCCCTCAAAATTCAATGCAATGTTCGTTAGGCTTAAATCCCCTCAAAATTCTGTTCAAATTCCGTTATATAATATTTTATTAATATTTCTTAAATATCAGTAAATTAAAAATAAATAAAAAGTAATATATAATTTTTGGACGAAATTTATTTTAAAAAATATTTATTTTATCTTGAAATAGCAAACAGGGGACAGATCTTATCTTCAATAATTTTATAAATCTATTTTCACACTTTATACGCTTAATACTTTCATTAAATTAAATAATAATCTAATAATAACAGACCATTATAATAAACAAGACTAAAATAATTAATTATCAAGAATTTCAGATTATATCTTTATAAACCATGCATTATTCATTAGAGAAATAATTATTAAACCAATTAAATATCAGTTATTTGTCAAATGACAACAATAAAACATATTTTTGAAAATCTTTTTATCATAATCGTAATTCTTAACCAAGTAAATAGTTTAATTTATGAATTATCAAATAATATCATTGATATTTGCAATAATTGATCATTTTATGCTATATTCTTTGTTTGTATAATTTTCTAATATTGAAATCCTTTAATTGTTCAACGATTACAAAAGTTAAAAATGTGAATATTTAAATTTTTTATGTAAACAAATATAAAAATTACCTTAAAAAACAAAGTATTTGGTGCTCTTTTTTTTTTTTTTTTAAAAATAAAAATTTGAATTGTTTATTTTCTTATATTCAATTTTAAAATCAATATAATATTACTCGCAGCGAACCAAATTAAACAATTATACATTAATTATACATTATTTTACCTGTATAAATAAATATCTAAATTTGAAATAAATTGGTTAACCAAAGGTAGTTCTCGCACCTCTAATTGACCAAATTTACTGATATCATGTTATTCTGTTATCAATAAAGTATAATATTATTTAAAACTAAGGGATAAAAAAAGAAGAAGAATTATTTTTTTTAATCAAATTGATATATTTTTAATTTCTTTTTGATATATCAAAATGTAAAAAGATATTTATTATAAGATTTTATAATATTCTCAAAATTAAATATCATTCAATTTTTCTATAAAATAATCACCTGCCATTATCAAATTTTTAAATCATTATATTTCAATTAAAATGATTGTTTTAGCTTTGCTCCCTCTCTGTTCCATATCAATTGACAAAAAATCAATTGTTTCGCCTAAAAGTGATGAATACCAAATCGAAATTGACCAATCAAGGAATTATGCTGATCCATTTCATCAAAACGAATTTGGAGATCCTCCAACTGTATGGATTGTAATGGTTGCAATAATAAGTGCAGGCGGTTTTGGTATTATAGTATATTCTATTTTTATGTGCATTAAGCAAATTAAGCAAAGAAAAATAGCTAATTGCAGTTTAATTATTCAGAATGAAGATCAATATAATTCCACCAACAATTTCTCAGCAAACATATCATCAACCACTTTTGGAATACCAGCAACAAAATGGTCCATATGACCAACAGCCATTTCAAGATTTAAATTATCAGCAACCTTCACAAACAGTAAATGTATACTAATTATTTTTATTCGTTAAAAAATTTATACTAAATTGTATTTGATCAAATAAACATTTTATATAAAGTAAATCATTAAATATTAAAAAAATGTGAATAATACATTAATCAAATGTATATTGATGCAATTGATTAACTATTGATCAAAAACTAACAATTAATTTTTTTGATAGTTTTTTATATCACATGTCTATTTGCGGATTCTATTTTAGTGAAAATATGAAATTAATTCAATTTTTCAATCAAATAGAATCCGCAAACAGAAATGCAACTGAAACAAGCATTTCATGAAATGAGATTAGATGCTAAAAGTAGTAAAAAAATTGGAAAGTCCTTATTTATTAAAAAAAAAAAAAAAAGATTGAAATTTTAATTTCATGGAATTGCTTCAATTTTAGAACCTTTACCTACTTCGTGCTTGATTAAGTAAGTAATAAGGATTACAATTACAGGAACAATTATTGCTTGAATGAAAACGCCGATCATACCAGCTTGGACTTGATTCCAAATTGTACCTATTGGAACGTGAGCGACTGACTGGAAGATAGCGCAGATAATGATGTAGAGAACGATTCCGATTAATTGAGCGAACAAAACAGCTGGAAAAGCGAACCATTTGTTGAAAGCAATTCTTGTCGAGAAAAGACCTGAAACAAGGCCGAAAGCTGCTGCTTCTGGGACCATAAAACCTAATCTGTATTTTGATGGCATTGGTTTCTTCCAAATTGAGGTAATTAAGAAACTGACGATAGGGGAGACTGCTCCAATTCCAAGTCCCCACCAGTAGCCGAATAAGCATCCAGCAAGAAGAATTGGAAAGAACATTGGCATCCATTTAACTCCGGAGTTCTGTCCAGCTATTAAGTGAACAAGCTGTGGGATAAGAATTGCAAGAACAACGCATGCAACAGCAAGTCCTGCTTTAATTGCCATTCTTACGGAAAACTTTTCGGTTCTTTGATATAAGATGGTGTCTAATAAATTGTTTTCTCCTTCATTTGGTCGTAAATCAGTTTCCATTGCTCAAATAAAAAAATGAATAATAAATTGAAGTTTTTTTGAAAAGGCTTATTTCAAAAAATAAAGAAATAAATGTAACCACCGTATGGTTGACCAAGAACAATAGAATAATTACGATATATTTTATGAATTTTTTACTCATTAAAATTACGATATATTATTTTTGTATTTTTCTATTTAATTACATTGGTTTATTCAATTAATAATGAAAAAGAACCAAAAAAATTTTTCAGGATTTTGTGAAAAAAAAATCGTAAATTTTATTTGTTCGCTCTTTCAAAATAAAAAAAAAAGATATGTTAAAAAATCTGTTTTTTATTAAAAAATATAAAATAATAGAGAATATTTTTTATTATTATTTTTTTATTTAAACCGCTCTTTCGGTTAACCGCTTTCTTTGCATTCAAAAAGTTAAAACCCCTAACATTTTGGTATTTGTGATAAAATGAATATTTATTTATGCATTTGTTTTCTATATATAATATTAATCAAAAGTTAATTTAATCATATTGCCGATAAATGCATTGTAAAGAGATATTTAAATGATTATTTAAAAAGTATTTTGTTTCCTTATGTTTCCTATATTATCATATTTATATAAGATATTAGCACTGTTATAAAGAATACTTGTTTATTTATTTTTAATAAATTAGGAATTTAAAAATGAAAATAACTAAAAATTAGATATATGCATTAATTAACAATATATTATATTAATATAAAACTATATATTATAAAAAACTATATATATTTACTTATTATGATATATTTATTAATATAAAAATATTTCAAATCTAAATAATCACTATATACAAAACAACTCGTTTTTCTAACCCGGTAGTTCAAATATTCTGAAGAGCAATTCAAAATAACTCGTTTTGCTAACCCGAAATGCTCAAATATTCAATTGAATTTCTGAATATTATTTTATAAATAAATAAAAAAATTTTTAGTTATCTATTTTTACATAACCAATTTTCAACATAAAAATTAAATTGAATCTCTATTATCTTGACATATTAATGAATTTATATTTATTTACTTTTTTATTAAATATTAAAAAAAGATATTACATTAAATAAAACAAAATTTATTTTATTATTTTAGAAAAGATCAAAATTTATGATAATATTTGAAGAACTAAAATCATTTAAGTTACCAAAATAATTAAAATTCTTTTATTTATTGAATTCATATTTATTCCATTTATTTAGGAATAATAAATCAGAACACTAGATGTGTTCATTTATCAGGACACAAAAATTGAGTTTAATACAACTATGTTTAAAGATTATGTTATGTTAACCATGGTTAATAAGATTTTAAGTAAATAATTACAAATAAATTTCTAAGTATCGGTAAAATCTATTAAATATATAAACAGTGAAATAAACCACTGAAAATATTCTAGTTTTCGAATATTTCATTATATCTTGTTAAAAATTTTATTAAAAATCATTTAAAAGATTTAATAAATATATAGTATTAAATATATATATATTTACATTATATATTACGAATTAATGATTAATTTATTTAATTTTTTCGATTTTTTTTGACTTTAACTTTTGGAATTGGATTAAGTGCTAAATATATAAATTAATCAAGCAAATATTTTTAACAAGTTTTAATTATTTCAAAAGTTTTTAAAACTGATGATCATAAATTTTCACTTTAACGAAAATTTAAACGAAAATGCATCTAGCCTATAGTTATACAATGGATTTACTAATGTTTAACCAGAAGACATTGCAATTCTATTTCTGACATATAATATTGCAAATATTAAGATTTTAGTTTCAAAATATCTGATTAAAATTATTCTATAAACATTAATATAATGTGAATAAACATAATATATATTTTAAATTAAGTAAATATAATATTTTGTTGAGACAAAAAAATTTTGCAGGTATCGATGAAAAATTGTAAACGGTAATGTTAGGGGTTTTAAAAGCTTGATTGATTAATTGAAAAAATGGCCTTCCTTTTATAATTTATAAGAGAAAGAAAAAATCTTTGATGTCTTCGATACAGTAATGCTCCCTATTTTTTTCTTAAGAAATGGATAATGAAATGTGATCTAATAAATGATGAAGAAATGTGAAAGAAAAAAGTTTGATCAACGAGGTGCGCACCTTTGCTATTCAATTGCGTAAAAACATTATTGAGACTACCAGGTGTGCACCTCCAGTACTGAAAAAATAGGTTCTCAAAAAATAAATAAAAAAATGAAAACATAAAGGTGCGTACCAGGAACGATTTCAAAGAGGTGCGCACCAGGAACGATTTCATAAATGATAAACAAAAACAAAATTTACATCATCCTTTCAATCAATTTTTCACATCATCCTTTTTTGTATAGATTGCCTTAGGGGGGTCAAGAAATCATACTTTGCCTAAGGAATTATACCAAAAATGTGGTGAATCGGTGTTGGTCCTTTTTTCTACCTTATCATCATACTTCATATACATCAAGAAAATTTTATTTTATTATTATTCAATTGAATTTTTTTTCAATAAATTTTCCAGTTTGTGGAACCTACTTTTTGAGCGAAGCTCAAAAAGTAGGTTCGACAAACTGGAATTCTTTTCAATTTCACTTTTTGAATGCGCCTCTTCATTTGCTGTAGATTAGAAGCTACTTTTTCAATTAAAATATTAAAAAACGGATATGACAAAAAAAATTCTGAGAAATTAATTTTTTATTTATTTTCAAATTTAATTGTCGAAACTTCAGGAGATACACTTTTAAACCATTTAAAAGCAACTGTTGAGTAAATTGGATTTGATCATAGCCATTATTCTTGGCATTTGTTACGTCGAGGCGGTGCTCATCAGATATCAATATCAGGATTTTGCGATCCAAAGAGGAAAAAACATTGTTGATGGAAAAGAGAAGCTTATATAAGACACTTTGATGTAGATTCCCAAATCACTAGCATTAGAAAAGCAAATATAATATGAAAATAAATAAAAAATTAATTTCTCATAATTTTTTTGTCATATTCGTTTTTTTTATTTTAATTGAAAAAGTAGCTTCCATAATCTACAGCAAATGGAGTGGTGCTCTAGGCCATTTTTCTTGAAAAATTATAGTTTAAATTTCTATTATTTTTTGGTCATTTCGTGACAGCGTCTAGTTTATTTTTTTTTTTTAAATTGGAAAAATTGTATTATCTTTATTTTCACTTAATATATTTATATGAAATTGGTGAATTTTATTTATCAATAAAAGTAAATTCATATATAATAATATTTTAAAAAATTCTATAGCTGTTTCTGATTTAAATTTGTCAGATTCTCTGAAAAATTTTTTTAAAAAAGTTCATATGCCAATTAATCAAATTTTCACAATTATAAAAGAAATTGTATCATGATTCTATTCATTTTTCATGAGTCATAATACAGAAATATCATTCATATTATATAAGATGATTAAACATTTATTTTATATTTTAATAATTGTCAATGATATTAAAAAAATCATACCTTATTTATAATTTTATTATAGTAAATCCGTAATCAACCAATAATAATAAGAATTATTATGTGAATATTTAAATATAAGTTGATAAATCAATAACAAACACTAATGAACAAGCATCAATAACAAATTTAAAGAAATTTTTATTTAAAAGCCCATTCGTAAATCATTTTTTGATAAATGTTAAAAGATATCAAACGTATAATAAATTCTAAGAAACGCATAACTTGACATAATAGCATACAGATACGCAGATTTGATTTCGGATTCATTTTCTTTGTGAAGGCAAATAAAACAGCCAATGCATATATTTTTTTCATGAAGATCTTTCACATAATTAAGTTGAGGGAAATAGTTCATTATTATAGAATTTTCAGTATTTAAACAATCGATACCAGAAAATCCTTGTGAATAATCGTTATTTATATCAAAATTGAGATTTATTTCTTTCAATTTCTTATTAAAAAAATCATAAAAAATGCTCCATATTATTTCTTTCCAATTTTTACGTCGTATATCATATTTTTCATTTAAATTATAAATTTCTGTTGCAGAAATATTAAGAGCTTCATCAATTAAACTTACATATGTTGGTTCTCGAATTGATGGTGGTGCATTGACATTATTATTATCTCCACTAAATTCGTTACGATAATTTCTTATTATTTTTATTGGAGAATTAGATGCAGAAATGGGTGGAGAATAATAATAATAATAATAATCTTCTTCTTCATCATCTTCCAACCTTTTCTTCCTCTTCCTTCTTTTTCTTCTCACTTCTTCCTCTTCTTCCTCTTCCTCCTCCATCTCTTCTTTTTTATCTACACAAGATCTTGGGTAAAATTGAACAGCTGAACATAATGCCATGAATTCTCTATTACTCGGGTCAATCCAATCCCTTTGACTAAACCCGAAATCTTCATAATTTGATATAAGTTTAACAATAGGTTCGATTTCAACTTTGTTGTTGAATCTTGCTATTAATATAGAATAGGCAAGGTTAACAATATCTTTTTTGATAAAATTAGTTAAGTTAGGTTTTGAATTAGAGATAGAAAGAATATTTATTAGATTCGCTATATTGTTTGATATGGATTCAATATAAACTTTGTTTTCTTTATCAGTACAAAAGAATAATTGAAAATCATCAACATGAGTGCATGATGTGTAATCTAATTCTACTATTTCTTCAAGACCAAATTGTAAAAATTGATTAGTAGTAGATATAAATTCTTTAATAAAAGAAGATATTGATTGTTTTATATGTGTTTTGATATTAGTATTATCATGAGAAAGTAAAAATTCAATTACATTAAATTTTGTACTTTCTTCGCAAATAAATTCAAAAGATTTTGAAGTAGGGAAAGGATTCTTGAAAAATGACTGTGACATTAAATCAGAAAATTCGTCATTATTAGCATCTAAGAATGTATTCAATATTTTAATATTGTCTATAACAGATTTTTTAAGTTCTGAGTAAAGAGATAAATTAGAAAGATGAATTCGAAATTGTTGTGAATAAAAAAAATTTGACTCAAACAAAGAAATCGAGTCAGGAAAATCTTTAATTTCTTTTGTGGAAAAGAAAAACTCTAGATTTTTTTCATAAGAATTATAAGTGTTTTGACAAAATAAGATAAATGGCAAACAAAACAGAGGAAAAGGTTTTAATTTTGTAGTTAATGAATCAAAGAAGCCTTTTTGATCTGAATTATTTGGAATAATTTTCTGAAAATTATTGAACAAATTTGGTACACTATTATATTGATTGGATACTTTGCAAAAGCTAACATAATAATAAGTTTGATAAAAGTATTCTAAAAAGTCGAAAGTTTTCTGGAGAGATTTGGAAATATAATTATTACAAAATTGTAGAATATCTATCAAAAAATTGAATGTTTTAATTTTTTCTATAATTTTCTTGATTCTTATTTCATCGAACAATTGGAAAAGAGTTATATTTATGTTCTGAATATCTTCTTTAATTGGAGGATTTTTATCATAATCTTTATGATATTTTAATAATAAATATGAATAAATTATAGAAAACACAAAAGCATCGCTAGGCAAAATATTTAAAATAGAAGATTCTAAATCAAGAAACATTTTTTGAAGAATGAATTTAGGTGATTTTTTTAATTTTTTTGATTTCTGTTTTTTTGGCGGCGTAATACTATAATATTTTTTAATTAAACTTTCCGAAAAAAGTTGGTCTAAAAATTGTTTTGTTGATTCAGCTGAACCATCTGTACATACATCTAAATTCTCTGATTCTAAGAATTGTTTGGTATACTCTAATTCTATGCTAGAAAACAAATGAATGGATTTGTGAAAATCCGATTGTTGATTTAAAATTAAAAGCAAATTTTTTGCAAATGTGTATCTTATTTTTGAGGAGAGGACAACAGAAAAAAATGTCGTAAACTCAAAGCGATCTTTATTGATAGAAAATTGCTTTGGTTGCTTATTAATTGAAGTCATTGCTGAACTAGTTTGGAAGATTAAATTTGCAAATTTTATAACGCTTAAAAAAGATTCATTATAGAGTTCTAAATCAGAAGGAAAAGCATCAGAACTTGGTAAAATCGAAAGTGAAATGAAATTAATTAACAAATCTGAAGGAATTCTAGAGAAACCACAAGAAAAGTTGAGCTTTGGGAAATATTCCGTTTTTTGAATATTTGAAAGATATTCTTTTACGAAATAAGTTAAAAATCTAACAGCAGCAATTCTATTAGGTAAAGATAAAGAAGGCTGAAAATTGAAAGCCGACTTTTCTTCATATGGATAAGTCAAATGCTGTGGAGGAAGAAGATAAAGTTTTATCAAACTAGGTGGTTTCTTAAAATTTCTATAAGTATAACTAGGGAATAGAATGCGCTTTTTTTTCCTTTGATCTCCATAAATGTGTTTTTCAAAATCAATAAATTCAAATACATGTTCTTCATAATTAAAGAAAGATTTTTGAATAAAATAAGCAAAACCTGGTGTATTGGGGAAAACTTTGGTTATGGAATTAACAGAAATAGAAGAATAACTAAGTGATATTTTTTCAAGGCTAGTACTTGTAATAATTTCTAAATTTGAGTTAAAATCAAAAAAGAATAATGGCGGGTCATCTTTGATGTATTGATAAAAAAATTTTTTTAAATTATTCAATCGTTCAGTCTTTTCAGTTTTATTATTAGATGCTTTTTCTTCTATTTTAAAAGCAACTTTCTTGACATCTAAAAACATCTTGTAATTTTCTTTTGAAAATAAATTAAATTGGGTTATCAAAGGTTTATCATACACGAATTCATAGTAAGATTTAATCATCATTAAATTGTACAACTTAGTTATATGATTTTTATTTAAAAATGATAGAAAAGAATCCAAATCATTATATTTGTTTGATTTAATTCTATCAATACTTGATGAAATATCGAATTTTGTATCCTTTTTAAGTTTGTCAAAAAAATCATTATTAATTATTGTATAAATATCTTTTGCCGGTTCCTCTTGGTTTTGGTTTTGACATGAATTTAATATTTCTTTAATAATTTGGTAAAAAGGGTATTCAAATAAATTAGTTTTTACAGGAATATTTGATAAAAAATCTATAAACTCATCGAAAAATATAGAAATATCATCATTCAAAGTTTCTATCATATAAGATTGAAGCCAAGCAAAATAATATAAAATCGGTATAGCCGATCTTTTAATAAAATTATTATTATAATTTTCATTTTTTTGAAAGAATAAAAAAAGTTCTCTGTTTTTTTCAAACATATCAATTAAACTACCACTATGACAACTGTCATCGTAAATCAAAAAATTTTTTTTAGCTTTGGAAATTTGAAATAATAATTGAATATATGGGTAATCATTGAATTGATAAATCGATCCATGATCTTGAAGAATAATAAGTATATTTTGTGCTTGATCTGCAGCTATCTTAGAAAATAGACCATTAAAAAGCATCTCTATATCTAAAAATAAATTAAATTTTATATTCTTATCAGGACTTATATAAAAGAATTCGTCTTTGTTATTTCCAAGTTGGCAATAAGCTTTATTATTAGTATGCTGCAATAGCGTGTAATCTTTTTTTTGGCCAAGACCGAAAATTGTAAAATCTTGGTCAGGTATATCAAAAAATAGTTTAGATATAGAGCTGAGTAACAATGAGTTAGAAATAGGGAAATAACTTCCAATTCGACTTGAATCGAAAAGTTCATTAGGAGGATAACCAATAATGAAATAAATAGATGTTTTCATTTTAAAAATGAATTTTTTAATTCAAAAGATTAAGTGTTTATTCAAACAATAAAGTGTTTAATTCAAAAAAATAAATTATTTAATTCAAAAAATAAAGTACTTTATTTAAACTTAAATTCAAATGTCAGCCCATTATTTTTTCTCTCAATTTATTTGACAAAAAAAAATATTTATTTCAATTTTAATAAGCTTTGTTATTTCTTTTCAAATTAATCTTTAATTTTTGATTTTTCATTAATTGATCAAGGATCAATTCAGTATGCAGACATTTTCATAAGATTTCGCCAATAACTTAATTCGACTGTGTCTTTTATTGCTTTTGGTGCCAAATTAAAGGTTCATAAATTATAATTTATTATTGATAAACAATCTTGCAATTAGAAGTTACACTTGGATTTTTGCCCATACACAATTATACTTCTTTGATTTTTATGATTTTTGCTTGACATTTCCAGTATTCAGTATAAATATTTCAAAAGCATACTCAACTCGGCAAAATTATTTCAAATAAATGCTCCCCTTATTGATTTACGTCATTTTCAAATAGAATATCCATATATTTTGCCTGTTAATTACACTCTTTTTGAACTAGTTAGTAAAATTTTATTTTAATAGATGGGTTCCGACTTGAAATAACGTATTTTTTTTATTTTAAAATAAATCTATCTTACTATATTTTCATTTTTTTAATAAACATATTTAAAGAATAAAATAGTTATATATTTCTTTATATTTTAATCGATCATTTATGTAAAAAGAAAGATATAATGCATTTATCTATTCATTTAAAAATTTATCATTTTCAGATTATATATATAATATAAAACAACATATAAATTTAACAACTTATTTATTTATTAAATATTCGAAATATTGTTTAATAACCGAGATAAATGTTTAATATATCAAAAAATGGGAGAAATTTGTTTTTGTTTTTTCTCTTTGAATCTTGGATATATTTATATGTTTGATAATTTTAAAAGTATTTAATTCTTTAATATAATATAATTAATTCATTTATACTAAATTATAGCGATTTAATTTTAAGATATAAACTTTATTTTTTTTTGGAAATAATATTCTCAAAAAGTTAATTATAAAGTTTATTCCATATACGAAAACCTCCAAAAAAAAAGAAGATTTCACTTTAAAAATGCATAATAATAAAATATCAATACAAATAATTTTTAATTTTCATATTTAATGTAGAAAATTTAAGTAAAATGGACTAAATATAATAATTCATTTTGATGTTTCGAAAAAAATACTCAAAATCCATTTATTTCCAGACAATTAGAGCAATTATAATATTGTTAATTAGTTTTAAATGAGTTTTTAGAAGTTTCAAATAGAATGATAAATACTAAATTTCTCTCAAAATTTTGAATGATATTCCTTTCAATTTTATATTTTTAGATTAAAATATGATTATCTTTAAATACAAATAAATATTTAATTATCGTATCGGTGTAATTAAAGATAATCTTATATAATTAAACATATCATAATATGATTAAATAAAAATCCTATTAAGTCCCAAAAAGTCCCAGCATATTGAGTCGGGACCCATCTATTTTAATTCAATTTTAATATAAAATATTGAAAATAATAAATTTGAATTGGTTCAAAACTCAAACCAAAATTGAATAAAAAAGTTCCCTTTTTTGTATCAATACGTTATAAAATAACCGCCACCAAGGCCAATTATAGTTGAAAGGTGGGCCGACTTTTGAACAGCATTTTTAGATATCTAAAAATAAATACAAAATAACACTTATCTCGTTAGCATTTTGATGATTAAGAAAAATAAAGATAAAATTAAATTAAGAAAGCGTAGTATTAAAAAATAGCAATAAATCTATAAAATAAAATATTATATTATATGCTGTAGTAATGGGAAGTTTTACTAATTACACAATAATGGCTAAATAATATTATATAATTTAGGTTACATGTACCAAAAAGGAAAAGGAGTTGAACGAAATATATCAAAAGCAATTGAATATTATAAGAAAGCAGCAGATTTGGAAGATCCAACAGCACTGTACAATTTAGGCTCTATGTATGAAAACGGAAATGGTGTTGAACTTAATATTTCAAAGCAATTGAATTCTATCAAAAAGCAGCTGATTTGGAAAATCCACCAGCATTGCACAACTTGGGTGAGAAGTATGAAAAAGGAATTGGTGTTGAACAAGACAATTCAAAAGCATTTGCATATTATCAAAGAGCAGCCGACCTTGGATACGTGCCAGACTTAAATAATTTAGGCTATAGATATGAGCACGGACAAGGTGTTGAACAAAGTTATGAAAAAGCGGTTGAATATTATAAAAAAGCAGCTGATTTCGGAAATCCAACAAGTATGAATAATTTAGGTAGTTGTTATTTTAATGGCAAGGGTGTTGAACAAAACATAACCAAAGCCATTGAACTTTATCAAAAAGCTGATAAAATAGGATGTTCATATGCATCATACAATTTAGGTCTTTGTTATTTGGGAGGCAGCGGGGTTGAAAAAGATACTATCAAAGGAAAGGTATTAATTAAAAAAGCAGCAGATTTAGGTCATCCAAAAGCCAAAGAAATGGTATTAAAATGGGCCTCTGAAAATTGTTAAGAGCATTCAAAATTTTCAAAAGTTTATTTTATTTTGAGAGGTCCAATTTATAATATGTATTAAAAAAATAAAAATACTTTGACAAATATAATAAATTTTTATTTATTTAATTTGATTTAAAAGCAATGTCATTTTTTCACTCATGTTTTCTAATTGATTCAAATTTTCAACGACTTCGTTTCTTCTTTCCATTGACAAAATGAAGTTGGCTATATCTTCGACTGGTGTGTCTGACCTCAAGAACGCTTCAAAGACGTCAATATTCTCACAAACAAAAGACTCAGCCTCGTCACTAATTTTAATTATCGACAAAATTGAGAAGAAGTCATGCAATTCAGAGCATTCAAATTCAATTGAATCTCTTTTTCTAACAATTTTAATGAAGAACGAAATCAGTTTCTCATAGATTTCGTTTTCATTTTCACAAAAGATTTGAATCACGTTGTCGTGATAATTCTGGAGCGCGAAATTGACAAGTTCAAAGAATTTATTAGACGTATAAAACAGGTTGTAAAGTTGTGGATAAGCATTCAAGATCATAATTTTTAAGTTTTCAAAGCAGTCCACTTTTTGAATGACTTCTTTCAAAATTTGGCAGGTTGAGTTTCTGACACATGAATGTTTAGCTACCAACAAATTGTCCTCAAATTTGAGAACATTCCAAAGGTTCGCAATTTCATTGAAAAAGTGGAACTTTTCTGAATGTATTAATTTGAGAATAAAGTCACAAAACCGTTCTTGACTTGAGCGGTTATTATACATATTCAAAAACTTGAAATAGTAAATAGCAGCGAGAGTGAATCTCTCGGGACTGTTCGAGCTGATCAAGCTGAGCATTGCGCTTGAAAACGAAGAGGAAAGAATCATCCTGCACGCAACCGCTTCGTGATTCAATTGCTGAATTCTTTTGGAAGGAGGAACGGACAAAACGTCACTGTTTGATTGTGTATAAAAGAGGATATAACCGTTTTCATAACCGTCTTCAAATGCGTTATCTTGTGACACGGAAGTGACGGTGCTATCGTTGCATTGAAACCAGTCATTTGAATAAGTTCTATCGTCTTTGTTCGGCTTGCGAATGTACGATATGTAGTGGCCGCTCTCCGGTGTCGATCCAAGATGTATTATAATTCCGGTTAAGGTGAAATATTGACCATTTATATTCAAAAAGTCGCCGAATTGAAAGAAAGAGGAAATCTTCTCCCTCTCTTGCGTCTGGTGGTTGTATTCAAATCGAACGAGTTGGATGACGAGATGCTTCGGCAATGAGTGAATTTGAGAAGCTTTCTTCGCATCAACTTTTCCTTCGTTTTTGTCAAAAATATAACCGTTATCGGCGGTTAAATATTCGGCCTCAAACAGGTGTTCAAGCGACTCTTCGATGTTCGATATTCCTTTGATTGTGAGTTGTAAAACAGTGAAGTCGTCATATGTTTCAACCGCCTTTTTTTCGTCAGAAATTGCCGATATAATGTTCTTGAATTTACCATTGAAAATTTCAATGTTTAATCGGTCAATCAACGGTTGAAAGAACTCGCAACAATCAACGTGAATACGAACGTCAATTCCTCCAAATGCTTCAATGAAAGGAGCCGGGTTTGCCACTGACAGATACGAATATTGAAGCTCGTTAAAAAGCTCATTCAAAGCTATCATCATCTTTGAATTTTCGTCGGTTTTTCCGGTTTGACAGATTTCATTCAATTTATTTCTGAAGTCGACGATATTGTACAATTGTTGGATAATAGCGTTTATATAACAAGTTGCTCCTAAATTGACCAGTCCGATCGGATTTTCACCACAGTCAACACCGATCGATTTAAGCGTTGAATTAAACGGTCGAAAGTCAATTGAATCGCCGTCAAACATTGGGAAGTCATCATCGACCTCTTCTTCATTTCCGTTTCTCTTCAATGCGAGATTCAGCAGGTTGAAATTATCAACAGAGAACAAGAGATCATGAAGTGCTTCGTTCACCAGCTGATAATTCAAACAAGATGCAATTTTCATTGAATCATTGAAGCCTTGTTTTGGTGGCAATGAAAGTTGATCAGAAATGAAGTAAGTAGCAATGTAACGAGCAATTTTAGAGATATCATCTTGTGCTAGCATGTTTTGTTTTAGAGCTGCATAAATGCATTGTAAATAAGGAGCTGATGCGTTAGTTTTCTGCAAGTTTAACATGATTATTGCATTCGTTCTTTTGTCCTTTTTTTGTGCATTGAAAATGTGATCGGCCCATGAATAATAAAAGAGCTCGCATGGTTCATATTTGGACTTATCGTATGTGTAACTATAATAAGAAAGAGGAATAGATATGTTCTTTAAGAAATCACGCGCACCTTCATGTATCGTATTCTTCTTGTTTCTAATAAATAAGTCATAAAGTGTGTCTTTTGTGAAGTTTGGAATTGACCTAAAATTGAAGGTGAAAATGATCGTTATTACTGATTGTGAGATGCTTTCTTCATCTTCCAAGTATTGCTGTATCATGTTCAACAGTTGCTCCTTCAATATCTCATTATCAAGAATGTCCTTGTTCGCATTTGAATAGTCTCTAAGAAAGATTAAAATCATTTTGACCAAGTTTTCATCGTTCAAGGACAAACCGCAGCTAATAAAGTAGTCAATAATTCCACTTTTTCTAATAAAAGTGTTATGGAAGATGTCATCGTCATTTTGGCCTTTGCTAGAGGATCGTAAATCATATCTCTTCTTCGAATAAAAATCTAGAAAACTTTCAAAATTGTATCGAAATTTGATCGAATTGTCATATGGGAAAAATTTCTGAAAATTGTCTTTGGTTAACTTTTTCACTTGAGCTATCGTCTCATTGAATGTTGGCAAATTATAAAGAATCTTATGATAGTTCTTACTTTCAAAGATAAAGTCAGTCAGTCCTTGTAATTTATCAATTATTAGGCGCGATGGAAAAATCATTCTATCTTGTCTAACGTATAACGGTTTTTTCTTTGAATTTGATTCAAAATTTGTTTGGACATCAATCAAAAGGATTTGGTTTTTATTCTTAGCATTGTTTATGTTCTCTTTCCCAACTTCGTCTTCGAAGCTGTTTCGGTTAAACAGTGAATTATTACCGTAACAAATTTGAATGTCTTCTTTCAAATTGAATTTGATTTTTATCAATTGAATTAAAGACGATACAGACCTTCTTTGGTCAAAATAAAACGGTTTCGAATAATAGTCATATATTTCACCATCAAATGAATCAATCATCACCTGTACGTTATTAGTTTTATAGTCAGAAAAATGATATTTAATTGGGGTGTAAATAAAGTATTCAATTTTCTTAACGAATATATTCAAAAAGTCGAAAAACTGCTCAACTATCTCACTCCGATAATCCTCATCTTCATTCTTGTAATAATATTGTTTGAAACCGTTTGTCCAATTTGTCAGAAAAGACTCAATCATTTCTTCATCAGAGGTTGCATTTCGCATGTAAAGACGTGACAAAAAGTGCTGGAAACGAAGGATTTGCTTACTTTTAATGAAGCAGAAATACCAAAGAACTTCCTCTTTAACAAACGGAAAGGAATGGATCTCTGTTCCACCGTTGTTTAGGTTCAGAATGATCGATTTGATCGTCTTGTAGAAATGGAAATTGATCGGACAACGATTCGACATCATCTCCTGAAGAAGAAGGTCAATTGTAACATGGTTCAAAGCGAGGCAAAGCTCAGACAGGAAGGAATAGATATTCTGACAAATTTTTTCATTTGAGGCGAAAGTCAGCAATTTTCTTATCAAAAGTTGATCGATACGGCAGCCAAAAGTGTCAGAAATCAGAAGGCGAATTATCTCTTCCATCATGTTGATGTTATGACGGTTAAAAATTGAAATAATTCTCATTAAAAACGGTTTTGAGTATTGCTCAAAATTGACCTTTGTGCCGATAAATTTGGTCAACGATTGATAGAGCATTTCAATGTCTTTATCGGTCTCTTTTCCTTGGTCAATTTTATTTGAGATTTCGTCAATAAATGTGAAAAAGTTGTTGGAATCAAAGGATCTCACAAAAAGTTTAGATAAACCGTTTTCTGCAATTTCTGAGAATTCATTCAAATCTGACTCGCTTATCCTTCTCAAAATATCGACATATTGAGAGATGTCACTTTTTCTCTTATTCAAATTATTTGCGCAATTGATGATGAAGTCCAGCCACTCTTTCGATAGCTGCGCATTGCTAAGTATCATTATTGTAAATCTTTCAATTTCATCGGTTGAAACGGTTATTGAGATTTCCTCAAAAATCATATAGAAGCAAGAACGAACGGAGACGTGGATAGTCTTTCTCTTCTCCCAGATTGGAGACAGTTTACCGATGTCGATGATTCCATGTTCTACAAAGAACGATAGAATAACTTTCAAAAAGTTGGCAAATTCTAACCGAATTTGGACATTCAAAAAGAGATCAACAAGATTGTGAAATTCATCGCCTCCTTTCAGCAGAGAAACAAGCATCGTTTTGCACGCCTCATTGCAGATCAGATGGTGCATCGCTCTAACCGCAAAATGGATCAAAGAGAAGCTGTTCATCATCAGATAGTTCTCAAAAATTGAAAGCCACCGTTTAATGATTTCAATGTCTAAAGAGTCGGACTCATTCATAACCGCCGTGAAAACGTCGTACGCAATTGAATCACTCGAAAATCGAGAGAACACAAAAAGTGGATCAATCAGTTTGTAACAAAAAGTTCTGTACTCAAAATCTGGTTCGTCCGTTAAATATGAGGTCAATTTTATCTCAATTTTTGTGAGAAACGGTAACTTTTTCATCATTCGAGTCAACTCTTTGGCTTGCTCGGTTTGAGTTTCGTCTTCTATATTGTTTGGTGCTGAATTTAACGTATTTGGCATTTTGACAATGTTTTCAATGTATCTCAAAAAGTCGGCAAAAAATCCGAGATATAAAAAATGTTCACAAATCGTTCGATAAAAGTCGCTGTTTAACTGATATAAATTGTTGTCTTGATGGAATAAAAGGAGTAGCATGTTACGAAGATTTTCATCATCATTGTTTAAAAATGTAGTCGATAGTTTTAGAAAATTAATTAATAATTCTGATAATAGTAAATTAATATCAATTTCTTTGGTTTCGCGTATTTCGTTTAGATTTAATAATGGAGTTAAAACTTCTTTATACATTGAATAATAAAAATTTTCTGTTTTAACATGATATTTCGTGGTAAAATAATTTTCATCTTCTAAAATATCTGAAAAAACTCGTTCAAGTTGTTCTTTACAATTAAATAGCTGAGTTGGAATTTGTATTGATTGTGATACAATTGAAATCCAAAGATTTATATCTGTTTCAGGATCAGCGACTGCCATAAAATTTTCAAAAACTTTTTGTCAAATTATTTGGTCTTTTAAATTTTTTAGAATTTTCTATATGAAAGATCAAATTTTGATATGAATTGACCTCTATTGAGTCATTTAAATGTAATTCATGACTGATTTTGGAACAAAAAATCAAAAAATTCAAGAATATTTAAAATATATTTATTAATAATCCCCAAGAATTCCATAGCAGTCTTTATTTTTCATAATATGCTCTAATAATTTTATTATATATATATATATTGTTGTATATTAAAAGAAAAATGATTAATATAATATGAGGATCATATTTATGAAATATTTGTATCATAAAATTTAAAAAATAATCTGCTTTGCGAATTGATAAATTGAATCTTTATTTAATATCGCAAAAATTAACGAAAGTATTTAGATTTGTAAAAAAAAAAAAAAAAAAAAAAAAAAAAATGTTTAAATTCATTAACAAGTATATCACAATTAACATGATCTCATTTATGGTGCAAGATGAAGGATTTTCATTGATGGAATATGCTGCATTTTTTGGCTCAAATCAAATATTTTACCACTTGCGACTTGAAGATGTTGAATTAACTTCATCGTTGTGGCCTTTGGCCATTCATGGTCAAAACTCAGAAATGATTCACTTTCTCGAAGACAATCATGCTGAAATAAAAGTTATTTCATACAAACAAGTCTTCTATGAATCAATCAAATGCCACCACAACGACATTGGAAACTACTTCATAAGCAACTTCTTGCAAAATGATGAAGAAAACTCACAGGAAGCAATCTACCAATGTCTCAAATATGATAATTTCCCTTTTTTAAAAAATGAATTTATTAAAAAATCTTCATTTTGGTCCTTGTGCGAGTACGATTATTATATTCTTGCCGATAAACTTTTGAAAGAAGGAATTATTGATGTAAACCAAAAAGAAATTTTCATTATCCTGCTAATATGATTTCATATGATAATTATTTAAATAATGTTGAATGCATATCTTTGAATGAAATTCAGAAATTTTTTTTAACAATATTTAAACATATTTAAAATTTATATAATGGTATAATATTTGGCGGTTGAAAAAGAAAACATTGAAATCGTCAAACTTTTATTAACCAATAACAGGCTTGACATCAATCTCGAATTTATTTAACATTATTTTTTATAGAATTCATATTTATATCATTAAATAAAATTATTTAAAATCATATCATCCAATGAAATTCAAAATTATATCAATCAATAAAATATAAAATTATATTATTCAATGAAATTCAACAACATGGTAATTAATTGCATTCAAAATCACATCATTCAATGAAATTCTGAAATATTTTTTCAATGAAATTTAAATATAATATAATTGCATAAAACAATATTATATTTGGCGGTTGAAAAAGAAAACATTGAAATTCTCAAATTTTTATTAACTAATTGCAAGATTGATATCAATCATGGATATATTTATCATTATTTTTTTTATAGAATTCAATGTCATATCATTCAATGAAATTCAAAGACATATCATTCAATGAAATTCAAAATCACATCATTCAATGAAATTCTGAAATATTTTTTCAGTGAAATTTAAATGTAATATAATTATATTACATTTAGTGGTTGAAAAAGAAAATACTGAAATAGTCAAACATTTATTAACCAGCGACTGGCTTGATATCAATCTCAGATATATTTATCATAATTTTTTATAGAATTCAAAATCATTTCATTCAATTAGACTTGGTCAATGTCTTGGACTCAAGGACTAAACCAACCTTGTCAATTTTTTTTCATCTTTTATCTTAACAAAAAATCAACAAAATAGAAATTTTTCTAAATAAAAAGTAATATCTTAAATTAGTTATCATGATATATAAATAAGAAAATGAAATTTAATGATAAAATCTTAAAAAAGTTGCACTCAAAACAAAATTTGGAATTTAAAAAATGGATTTTGGATGTCACTTTTTCAGAGTTATCTTTAGAAAAAATATACGATAAAATAAGATAAAATTTTTAAACTATAATTGAAAAACTTTGTTAGGTCTTTGGAAGTCCTTGGTCCTTGAAAGTCCTTTGAAAAGTTTTCAAGTCCAGGACATTGACCAAGCCTACATTCAATGACATTCAAAATTATATGTTTATCAAAGAAATAATATTCAATAATATATTATTCAATCAAATAAAAAATCATGTTTATCAATGAAATCTAAAATCAAAATATTGTAAAATGTTATATCATAAATTGATAAAACCGCGTTACATTGTGCTGCCGAAAAAAAGAAATGTTGAATTAGTTAAAATTTTATTGGAGCAAGATGGTATCAATATTAATGTTAAAAATGATATTTAACTTTAATTTTAATAAGATAAGAATCTGATTTATATGATTTTTCAATTTATTTATTACAAACTCCTTTTGAAATTGCGAAGCCTCAAATACAATCATTATTTCCGGACGGATAGCCTTTGCTCAGATTTATGACGAGTGGTCAATTAGCCCAATTTAAAATTGATTTTTACATTAATTATATAAACTGAATTCCAAAAGCTGGACCTCTCAATTTTTTTGAAAGCATTTTATTGGATTATTTTTAATTTTAATAAGTTTAACCAAAAAAGATATAACTTAATAGCGTTGTGCTTCAACATAAAGAACTTTTTGAAGTTATATATATATATAGTCTAAATAATATTTTTGAGAAATGAAAACTAATATTTTTAAAAAAAGTATTAATTGATGTATTTGTATGGTTTTTAGGTACAAGAAAAAGAGTCATGTGATCATCTGCTTTTTACGAAATGACAAAATCTTCTAAGTATTCAAATTCATGGTGAAAATGTTAGTGTTGATGATGGATTCTTCTATCTTTGTTGAAATACATTTTCGTTTCTGAATGTTCAAGATCGGTATTTGAAACACAAAACAAAAAAGTCACATCATTCATAACAGATTCAGAACACTGTTTAAGAGTTTGAATTCTATCATCATGATTAATAGTTTGTGCATCAGCAAGTCTCTTGGAGTGAATATGTATGAATCCGTCAAGATCCAAGACGAAGACCAAGAAGACTATGGCACAATGGTGAAACAACGGTAGCTGCTTTCTTATCCTAACGGTTAAGGTCAATATTGACCTTGTATCGTACCTCAGAAAAAATCGGTGAGAACTTTTGTGCACTTTTGAAAAAAATTTCTCACAAATAAAATTTTGAAAGTGAAAATTTATTCGAAGTTTCATTTGTAATGTTCCATCTTCGCAATGCTACCTGAAGATAGAGAGCATCATGATTTTGACATCGGCCATATGAGTGAAGCTTTCTCTACATCCAAATTGAATCCACATGTCGCCTGAAATGCAGAACGAGGACGAATACAACAACAAAAAGGACGTTTATTCTTACGGTATTGCTTTGTATGTCGTTTTTACTGGATCAATCCAGTAGCAAAAAATGAAGGACAGGTTAAATAAGATTCCACAGACGTTTTCAAGTTTATCAGATTCTATTTCAGCAGTTTGTATAGGTCTAATAAATGAGTGCTTGCAATATGAGCCAAAATCTAGAACTTCATTTTAGGAAAGATTGGAATACTTGTTCAAGAATGGATTCAGTTTTGCTGGTGAAGTGGATGATGATATAAATACCAGAAGATATAAGGAACTTAAAAGATTTGAAGGTATTCATGATCAAAAATTAGATGATAAAAGTAAATAAGTGAGATATGGAAAAGTATTTCATTAGTAGAGATTATAGTTAATTAGATACATAATGGTAAAGATAAAAAATATATATAAGAAAAGAGTATAATTAGGTCATTATAATTTGGGGGAAAAAAATGTCCCACTGCGGAATCGAACCGCAGTCTGATCCGTGTCAAGGATCTATTCTAACCATTATACTAGTGGGACTTCTGATATAAAAAATATAATAATATATATGTATGATATTTATAAATATTTTTTTCTTTTTTTAGAATTAAATTTAAAGATTTAAACAGTTAAAGCAGGTATTATAATAAATATTCAAACGAATAATAGAATTTAAAGCATGGTTAAATATTTTACTCTTGATCTGTTTTTAATCTTAATAAAATATCTCTGCTAAGAGCAATAATTTCATTATTGGATGAATTTACTGAATAATCTTCCAATTTATCAAATAATTCATCACTATCAAAGTACGTTAAAATATTAAAATCTTGAAGATTCATTAAAGAAATAATTGCATGTAACAAATATATGCAAAATTCATCGCCAACTGAATCACATAGATCCAAACTATGCTCTAAATACAGTTTTAGTTTATCTTTTTCCATCATTTCTTTTGGGGTTTGTATTGTGAGTGCGCAAAAGAATTTAAATAGGGCTTCTTTCTTGTCAATATGAAATTTATTAACGTTTTCGCTTTCAATAATTTCAAGACACTCATTATCAATAAAGTTCTTTGCACATGTTTGTGACGCTTCAGTATATTTTATAAAAACGTCGATTGCTTTTAATTTTAGTTCATTATCTAAATTAAGAATCAATCTTTTAATTGGTCCAATAAGATTAAAATGATCTAAAAATGATTCAGCGTCATGTTGATAGCTTTTGAGTAAAGATAACAAAATATCTAATATTATACCAACATATTTTCCTCTTTCTAAATATTTATAAATCATAAAGCCAGTATTATCATCAAATAATTGATAAACAGAGCTTAATCTTGAATAATAACAAATTGAGTTGATTAATAATAAAGTTGGTTCAAGAATTGTTTCATAATACATTTCTACCTTCTTCTTGGTTTCTTTTTTTGGTCCAAAAAAATCTAGTTTTTTTGGGTTTGGCTTTTTCTTTTTAGTTTTTTTTGGAGTCAATAATACATCTAAATAATTAGATAGCATGTGTGCAATTGAAGCAAGCATATTTGATACATCTATTTTAGATTCATCACTTTGATATACTTCTGAAAACAATTTATTAGTTTTTATCATTGAACTAATGAGATTAGTAATAGATTGAATCAAGTCGATATCAACTTTGTTTTTCATCAACCCGCAATCGGAAAATATTATTGGTATTATTTCTTGTAAATGCAAATGATCTGCGAATTCTGGATTATAATTAATTACCATCGAAAATAATGTAAATAAATCAATATGCAATTTTCCATAAATTAAAAGTGGAAAGAAAAAGTTTTCTTGGGCTGTTACATAAAAGGAAAATTGTGGATCATTAAGGACAAGTATTTGAAATATTTGTATAATTAGTTTCGAATATGAGAGATTTTCTAATTTAAAAAATGATAATAATTCGCCTAAAATTATTCCTTCCCGAAATGAAGGAAATAATGATTCCTCTGATTTTCTAATTTCATCTCTAATGTATTGAAGTATGATAAATTTATCATCTTCACACTTCAGTTGTTTAAAAAGTTTTTGTAATTCAAAATGAGGAGGTTGTTTTTTGGTTTCTTTATCATGCAAATTCAGTATAATATCTTTATTGCTAATAATTTCTTTTTCTTGTTCAGTTAAAATTTGGTCTTTTGAACTGGGACTATCATCAAATATATCTTTGTAAAACATTAATTAGTTTCCAAATTTAAATTGAAATAGCGATAAAAAAAAATTAAATCGTATATTGTTATAAACTAAATGATTCATGAAAATTATTATTAATTAATATTTAATTAAATAAATGATATGTAAAAAAACATTTATTTCCAAGTTTAATTTTTTTATATCGAGGTAAGCACATTATAAATTTATGATAGAAATTTTATAAAGAAAACGCTTTTTTCATCATAAATTATTTATATAGTATGAATTATTATTGAATTTATGAAATTTACATATTATTATAATTATATTTGTTAAGTATTGGTTAATAATTTGCTATTATAATCGATAATAAATGATATTTATTTATATCAAAGAGATCAACAATATAATAATACCTGCTTATATTGGATTATTTTCAAAAATTATGAAGATTTTTGATTTAATAAATGATATTAAAAAAAATTAAAGATTGAATGAAAGTAAATTATGTATTTTGTCAATAATTTTCGTTTTGTTAAAGATTATTTTGTTAGATTTGCATGGATATAGCATTTATATTCAAATATGTATTGAATTATGAGTTTTTTATATCATTCTTAAAACGATCGTTAACGATCTACAAAATGGCTCAATCATACTTGAATCAAAAAAAACTCAATATTGATATAGTTGTCTTGAATCAAAAAAAAAACATAACTACTTAATAAATTGCGTTTTTTGGATTAAAATTTGAAGAGTTTACTTTTTCCCAAATTTTTATACAATTTTTTTCTATTATTTTTAATCGTAATGGGCCAAATTTTAATTCTAAAATCTCTTGAATGGTCACTTTTTGAGTATCTACTCAAAAAGTGAAAGCAATTCAGAGATTTACAAATTCCGCTCCCCACTTTTTGAGAGCTTCGCTCTCAAAAAGTGCTACATGGAATTTGTTAAATTTTATTTATTTTCAATAAAAAATTTCCATTTTGAAGAGGATATTTTGAAAAGGATTTTTTTTAAAATTTTCCATTTTGAATAACGTCGTTAAATCATATCATTTTTTAAAATGAATAAGAAAGAGCCTGATGATGGTTTTTATCAAGAATATGATCCTGAGTCCGAATATTATGATGCGGATCATAAATGTGTATATCCTTCAAATGAAGATAACTGCCCTTCGTTTCATTTTTTTGACACAGGCCAGCAAAACAATATTTCATTCTTAGCAACTCAAAATTATTTTTATCCAAATACTTTTGATAGTTTTCTGAACTCGCAACCTTGTTATTCAAGGTTTGATAATAATGCATTTAAGGAAGTTCAACCTTTTGTGCAACCGAAAAAGTCGCGCAAGAGGAAGGTTGAGCTTTCGGAAGTTGCACAATCCCTTAAAAACGAATATTATTCAACTTTTACTACCAAAAAAAGATTTGATAAAATTTATGTAAAGAAAATTCACGATTTTTATTTTGTTGGTATGCTTGGATTCAATCCTATGACTCGTGAAGAATTTCGCAGAATAGATATTTATTTTCAAAATTATGCATCAAAAAAAGACATAATTATTAAATTTCTTAGAGCAAATAAAGACGTCATTTCCCAGGGAATACTAAAAGAGTTGCCAAAAAAAGTTTAAAGTTCTGTACTTTATTATTAAAGAATACAGTAAACGATTTTATCTTGATTTTTTTTTTTACTTGGTGTATTCACGGATATTAATCATGTTTATTATGTTTAAATAAAAAAATGAAATATTTTTTTTTTTTTTTTTTTTAATTCTAATCTTTATTTATATAACATATTAATCTCTATTGTAAAAAATTTACATTAAATGGTTGTTCAAATCCATTATTTTTGATGATTCCGTTAATTGTTGATGGTACTAATTTTCCATTACGTTTAGTTGAATAAGTAACACTTTCCCATATTAACTTTTTACCTTTTGGATTATTAATTTTAATATCAAAATCCATTTTCTTAGGTTTGTTTGGGTTGACCTTTCGGCGAATTTTAATTGTAACCTTGTATCTTTTCTCATCTGGTTCTTCTAATTCGTCCAAATCAAGAGGTTTCTCAGCAATCCTAACTTTTTTAGGAATTTTTTTCTCAACGACTTTTGGTTCTTTTAATTTTAATTTATGTTTTTTCTCTTGTTGTCGTTCTTCTTCTTCTTCAGAATCATTTTTAGCTTGGGCTCTTAATTTTTCTATGAGTTTTGATCGTCTTTCTCTTTCAATTACCTTATTTTCACTTTCCGTTGTTGTTTGAACAACTTTGTTTTGTTTCTTAGTTTGCTGTAATTTGAGTTTTTCTTCTAAAGCGAGTTTGGCTTCTTCGGCTTCCCTTGCGCAATTTTCGGCCTTAATTCTTTCTTCTTCTTCAAATTCAGCTCTTTCTTCAGCCTTTGCTCTTCTTTTTTGCTCCTCATCAATTTTCATGTTTGCTTCTTTTTGAAGTCTAAGAATTATTTCTTGTTGTTCTTTAATCTTTGCCTCGTATCGTTTTTTAAGATTTTCTTCTTGAGCAACCAAAATAGCTTCTTTTTGTTCAGCAACAAAATGATTTTCAGTTTCGGCTTTTAATCTTATTTCATCTTGAATTTGTGATCTTCTTTCTTGCTCTTTCTGAAGTATCTGTTCATATTCTTTTTTGATTTGCTTTGATTCTTTTTCTTTTCCCTTCAAATCAATAATTCCATTATCAATTTCGAATTTGGTCTTTGCTAAGCCTTTAATTCGGGCATCTTGCTCTGCTTTAATTCTTGCTTCTTGTTCAGCTTCAAGTCGAGCAATTTCTTCGTTTTCACGGGCTTCTTCTTCAGCTCTTAAGCGTGCTTCTTCATCTTCTTTGATTCGAGCTTCGTATTCAGCGGTTATTCTGGCTTCATCTTCCTTTTTAAGACGGGCCTCTTCTTCGTCAGCACGAGCTCTTTCTTCAGCTTCAATTCTATTTTGTTCGGCTTCTTTTTCTTGTTGTTCAGCTGCGTTTTGGTCGATTTGTTCTTTGATTGTATAAATTGCTTTAAGTCTTTTTTCTTGATCAGCTCTAATTCGGGCCTCTTGCTCAGCCTCAAGTCGTGCTTCCTCTCTATTTTCAATAGCTTCTTGTTGAGCTTGAATTCGGGCTTCTTCGTCCTCTTTGATTCGGGCTTCATATTCTGATTTAAGATGAGCTTCTTCATCAGCTTTTAATTGGGCTTCTTCTTCATTAATTTTTGCTTCTTGTTCAGCTTTTAGTCTGGCGTCTTCATCCTCTTTGATTCGAGCTTCATAATCAGCTTGTAAATTATCTTTGTCTTGAATTGATGCCATATCGTTCAATCTAGATTCATATTCTTTTTTAAGTCTCTCTTCATCTTCGAATTTGAGTCTGGCTTCTTCTTTACGAGCGCGTGCGCTATCTTCTGCTCTTTGTCTTGCTTCTTGTTCAATTTTAATACGTCTTTGATACTCGATTTTGAGTCTCTCTTTCTCGTCAATAATTGCATGTGGTTCTTCTTTTATTAATTGTTCTTGTTCGATTTGTAGACGTTTTTCGCTTTCGACTCTGGAAATTTCAGCTTGTTTTAATTCGAGAATTTGCTGTTCTTCTGTTTTGATTCGTTCTTCTTCAATTTTTCTGAGTCTTTCTTCTTCTTCAGATTTAATCTCGTTTGTGACAACGCGATCCTCTTCTTCAATTTTTTGGTCATGCTTTTTGACTTCTGCTTCTTGTTCTTGTTTGATTGCTTTTTCGTTGAGTATAAATCTTGCTGCAGCTAATTGTGTTAATAAAGTCATTCGGTCAACTTTGTTATTGTTTTTGATAAGATCCTCTGGGTAAATAAAGCAAGAAATGTGAAGTTCGTCCATAACGTCGCAGGCAAGCTGTGCATTGTATCTATGATCTTCAATATTTAAGGTATCAAAATTAATTTTTTCTGGGTAATATGAGTCTAACAAGGCGCACATTGCTAAGTCATAGGGTTCAAATGAATTGATATTGGAGTATTTCTTGGTTCTCTTTATAGCCCATTGAATTAATTCATTTTGAGGATTGAATTCGGTTTGATCGTCTTTTTTTATTTGATTGTTAATTTTTTTGTTATTTGCATAACTGACTGAATCTCCAATAGAATAATGTAGAATAAGTGACCAAATTAAACCAAGAATGAGTTTTTCATTATTATCACTGATATCTTTACCTGAAATTCCAACAAGTTTAACACCATCTTTTGAAAACATGTCAATAGCTAAATCACAATTTTGAACATTTTCAATTTTCATTGTTGGTTTCTGTTCCCAGTCACGGGTAGCTTTTTTGTGCGTTAATTTTTCAGCAAGTTCAACGAGAGCGACTCCATTTGATAAATCTTTTGTAATATCTTGAACTTCGGCTTGAGGAATATCTTTTAATTGTAATGATACCCATCTAGTAAATACTTTAGCTTGAAGAGGTACCCATTCATCATCGATTTTAGAAAGATAATTCATGTGTACTTATAAAAAATGATGTGATTCAATTTACATTTTAAATTGAAAGAGAAATAAAATTATAAAATATAGAGTATTGAAAATATATATATAAATTCATTCAATAATTTTAATTTTCAATATATTTATATTCTCAAAAAAAAATAATCAATTGATTTTTGAATAATATAATTGAAAAAAAATGTATTTTATTTTATTGAAAAGAAATAAATACTTATTTATTTATTTTAATCTCTTCTTTAATTGATGGTTTATATTATATAAATGTTCAAGATTATATTGAATTGAATAAATGGAATTCAAAATACTATTTTTGAATCAAATTGAATTATTTTAATTTTCACTAATAAAGAGAAATATTCATAATATAAAACTCAAAATCAACTTTCTAAATCATTAATGTTTTGTTTTGTTTTTGATAATCGATTTCAGAAATGTTTCTAGAATATATTTTTGAGTTTAGATTAGGATTCTGATGATGAAAAAGTTGAAATTTGTTATAATAAACTATAAATAAAAAGAAATAATGATTAATAAACTCCTTAATGGAAAAAAAAAAAAATATTTAATAATAGAGATTAATATTTTTAGCATTTACAAAGAAAAAAATTAAATTTTTAATTAATTTATTTATATATCTATATCATAATATATCAAATTTATTCTTTTTGAAGATAAGATTATTTTTAAAAAATTGAAAAGCAAATATCATCTTAAATATAAAAAAAAAATGTTTTTATTTAAATCATAATTAAGCATATTGTAAATATTTAAATATATCAAATTTGAGCCATAAGAACATTTGATCGATTTCACTTTTTAATAATTTAATATTTTGAAAAGGTTGCAATCATTTTTGTTTTAAAAATTTTGTGTATACAGATATTTTTCTCAGAAAAGTTCAAGATTATATTCAAATATAATTTCAAAAATATCTTCTTTATTATTAAAAATAATAGGTTTAATATTGACTATTTATATTTAAGTAAATTCAATTAATGTGTAAAAATTTAAAAATTATTTATTTAATTAAGATATATATATATATTTTGAAATTTACTCCTACAAATTGTATTTGAAATATGATTTTTTTGAAAAAGTTTATCTCATTATCTATGAAAATAATTATCTTAAATTAAAATAAAGATTTACATATATCATTAAAAAATAATTGAAATAAATTGATAATAAAGATTGACTGTAAAAATGGTGAGTGCGTAAATAAATTTTCAGATAAATTGAATTAAATTAAGTGAGAATAAATTATTTCATTATGATATCAAAGCTTCAAAATCAAAACCAAAAATCTGAATTAGGTATTGAAACAAAAAGAAAACAACAAAGCAAAAAACGAAATAATCAGACAAGCAATTTGTCTCTTTTAATTTCAAATTATATATCAAAAAAGAATTCTTCAAAATTTTCATCTTCATATGAAAAAATGAATATAAATGAAAAAAGAAAACTCTTGCAAGACTTCCTTAAAAAAATGGACTTAGATGCATTAAAAAAAGAAAATAATAATCTGAAACGTCGAGTTCCTTTCACGCCAGAAGAAGACCAAAAATTACAATTTTTAGTAAATAAATATGGACCAAAGAATTGGTCATTAATTTCTTCTTTTATTGAAAACAGAACTCCAAAACAATGCAGAGATCGATATTGCAATTATTTATTCCAAGGGAATTTTCAAGGAGAGTGGTCAAAAGAAGAAGATAACTTATTAATTAAACTATTTAAAGAAAAAGGGCCAAAATGGTCAATAATAAGAAACTCATTTCCAGATCGAAGTACAAACTCGATTAAAAATCGATGGAATTTCTTCCTTTGTAGACAAAATGATTTTATTTTGAATATAAATTCTGACACAAATAAGATAAGCAACGAGATAAGTCAAAAAATCGAAGAACAAAATCATGATTTATTAGATAAAGAAACTTCTAATGGTGAAAATGAATTTGTTCAGTTTAATGAAGAAATTAACATTTTTGAAGCTTGTGATAATAATTATATTAATGATTTTGGTGTTGAATGGATAACATATGAATAAGTTAAAAATTCGTTGTAAAAGTTATGAATATCAAATTCGTTGTAAAAGTTATGAATAAAAATCATTTCGATTTCTCTTTTTTATATTTTAAATCAAAGAAAAATAAGTTTTTTGTTTGTTAATCGTAATTTTGTATTAAATATTACAATTAATAATTGGTAAGCATAATTTTTTGAGAAATTATCAATGAAATAATGCATCTCATTGGTGTTGTCAACATTGATATGCATTCAATTATCCTATCTTTTTAAAAAGGGACGATTAAGGTATAAATTAAATACGTTTGATTAATAATATGACATGTTATATGAAAAAAGTATCACAAAAAGGTATGCCTTTCGGGAGTTTAAGGGTAAACTCGGATAATCAAACGGTCTTCCTCGAAATTATTCCTCGAACTTTTTTCGAGAAAAAGATTTTACTCTAACGTTTATTTTTTTTAGTTGGCATTTTTTTACTCGGGTTAATTTTCACTTTTTTACCCGAAAAACAGTAGTATATAGTTACTAGCAAAAAGGTCTAAAGCCCTTTTCTCTAGTAACTTTTGAGAAATGGGATTATTCATTCAATTTTATGCATGATTTGAATGTTAGATTTAATTTTGTAATCAATGAAAGAATTAGTGTTAGAATTTATTTTATCACCAACGAAAAAGATGACAATATTATTCAGTGATGATTTCGATGGTAACAAACAATATATCGATAGTCTTATTAAAGAATTGAAAGAATGTAAAGATAATCAAAAATGTGAACAGTTACGTCAAGAGATCGATCTATTACAAAGACTCGTTCAATCATCATACGATGAATTTTTACTTAGTGCAAACGAATCTGATGATGTATTCACTGATGATCAATTGAAACAGTTAAGGGAAGATCATGATTCAGATGCAGTAATGTTTTAATTCATTATACCCTTTATTTTTCAAACAATTCCAAAAATAATTGAAACCATTATTGCAAATATTTTTACTGCAACACAAATGACAAAGTTAAAGTACAATTCAATCACTAAATTCGTTGAAACCATTAGTAAATACACTAAACAAAACCATTCATGTACACCAAATAGTGCAAACGTTTACTTCGAAGGTAAGGATGCATTTAAGAACAAGTATAAACAATTCTGCATCAAGCCTGTTTTCATTGTATTGTTCGTCTTTGAAGACAAAAAGATATACATTAATCACAAACAAATACTTGAAATTGAGTAATTGAATGTTACAATTATCACCACGGAATTCTTTATTAACTTTACCGTTTTGAGATTGAAGAACACACATGAATGGTTTATGAATGTCACCAGATACGTCAGCTTCGAAGTCAGCATACCAATATGTTGGATCTTTGCGGGATGATGAAGTGGATGATTTCTTTTTATGATTGTCAGGTTTAATGAGTTGAGTACATGTTTTTGGATTGTATTCTAAATCGATGTTTGAAATATCTGAATCAATTTCATTATAGAATACTGTGTGAAGAATTCTGCTTTGACCGTATGTGATAGGTGTAAATGCATTTTGTTTGAATAATTCACGAACTAAATTAGAGGATGAAATGAAATAACGAGCTGGACGCCATTTACCATCTTTATATTCTTTATCGAAAGTATCAGGTTTAACTTGACCATAATGTTTAATGTAATATGTGCTGAATGGAGTTTTCTCTTCAATGAAGTAATGATTTTCATAAACGTTGAACGTATGAGTTCGATTTGATTTTGCATTTTCGTCACCCATGAATGACTTACGCTTACCAGCTTTACATGATTGAATAGTTGCTTTCTTTCGTTTAGCGTCTTCATTGATGTATGTCAAATGAATCTTAATATGAAATTCTTCACAAATGGAATTGATTGATGACTGGGATAAATATCTGTTGTTAATTCTCAATCTCATGAGATTCAAATCGTTTTCACTATAGCAACCAGTTTGTTTAAGTGCATAAATGAAACAGCAATCGTTTAATTCATCACGTTGTTTATTATCTTCATCAATGAGTTTGTCAAAGATCTGTAATCGTTGTAAGTATTTAATGATTCGTTTATTGTTATTGTGTTTGACTAAGTAATGAAAGAATGAACCACCTACATCATTGTTACCATCAACGTCAATCAATTTAGTAAATTGTAATGCAGAAAAGAATGACCAATCAGGAAACTCCTCACCATCGTTTTCATAAAGGTATTCAGGAGGTTTTGTATCCATATCGAATATGAAACTTTGTTCATTAAACTTATTCATTAATTTGTTGTAATTCTCTGACTTGAATGGAAAACTTCGCCACACACCATTAACTTTGTATCGAATCATGTATTTACTGGTAATCGGTAATGAATCAATATGTTCTGCAAAGAATTGTTTGAGTAATGGAAACATTAATTCTCTTCCTAATTGATTAAGTTGTTCAAAATCAATGGTCCAATCAGTTGGTGAAGTTTCGAGTTGCTCCATGATATCATTAACGATTTGTTGTTGTTCATATTTATGTTTTTCATTGAAATCTTTCCATTGCTTGAAGGATTTAATGGTCATTGAATAGAGTTCTTTAGGTGTGAATAATTCATCAATTGGTTCGTCATCGTTGTTGGATTGCCTTGAATGAAATTGAGTGAAGTCATTTTGATGTTGCATTAATTGTGAAAGGAATTGTTGATCACGTTTATGCAAATCACGATTGAACTTCAATTGTAATTGTTGACGATTGAAATCATGAAAGGGATCGTTGATTTTGGGTAAACGTTTGAGTTTATTGAAGAATTCTGTGTCAGAATCAATGTATTTCATTGGTTGTTTTGGATGTTTGGGTTCATGAGGTATAGGTAATTGTTTAATTAATGGCTGAGGTTGAATGTTCATCAAGGATTCCCAGTGAACGTCAGCAGATTTGACACCTTTGATGAAATAGTAGATAGCATTGAAGTCTTCATAACCACCATCATAATTGTATTTATCTAATAATTCATCAGCAATTTCATCATTTAAATCATTTCTTAATTGATTTTCATTATTGTCGTAAGCTGATAAAATTTCATTTAAGTCATCATTAGAGTCAGTAATTAAATTATGCAGTTCAACTATTTTATCTAAAGGCACATCATAGATTGTTTTCATTTATTTTTCGTTGGTGATAAAAATTATTATAGATAAAAAAATATTAACATTAAATTAATTTATAAAATTTTGTAATTAACGACCTGTTAAATGAAATAAATAAATGAATAAAATAAATTAAAATAACGAACTTTCCATTTTTGTGAGTGCATTGAATTACAAAATTTTATGAGGTTTTATGGGTATTCAATTATGGAGATGCCAAACTTTTAGGATTTTGCTTTGAAATAACCGTATCATGCTATTATTTTACCGAAATGACAACCGTATTATGTCTTTATAACCGTTCAATGAATGTGTAAATAACCGTATCATGAATTTATGAATGAAAAATAACGAATTCAATCAAATCAAATACATTGATAGTTCAGTCTTTAATGATTTCATTAGTCCAGTATAAACGATTTCTCATTGAATGACATTCATTGAAATTATATATATATTCACACATTTGATTTTGACATTTAACGATTTCATTAAATAAAACATTTTTTCTTTCATTAACTTTCTCAAATGACATTTTTTTGTTGGTGATAAAATAAATTCTAACACTAATTCTTTCATTGATTACAAAATTAAATCTAACATTCAAATCATGCATAAAATTGAATGAATAATCCCATTTCTCAAAAGTTACTAGAGAAAAGGGCTTTAGACCTTTTTGCTAGTAACTATATACTACTAAAACTCGAGTTTAAAATTAACCGAAAAATAATAAAAAAATTATTTTCGGGGAGACTACTCTTACGGGTCCTCGAAAAGCATACCTGATCACAAACAATAGATATTTTCCCCTGATTTTTACAGCATTCGAATTTGAGGAAACTTATAGAATCTTTTCTTAGAAATTCAAAATTTTAATGTTGTAAAGAGTAAGGAATTACCTAAAGAATGATACTAAAATCAAATTAAATAGAAAAAAATTCTAATGTTGTAAAGAGTAAGGATAAATAAAAGATAAAAATAATAAAATATAGTATATATGTGTAAAAATTTTATAAAAAGAGAATGATAATTAGGTAAATTCTCATCAGAAACTGAATTACCTATCTTCAAATCATAAATTATATTTGTCATTATCTCACAATTTAATTCGATATTTTTTTGTTGATTTATTTGGCTGCATAATTGTATTCCAGTATTATTTCCTCTTTTATTGATTTTTAATTTGAAATCAATATCATGTGAATACTTTTCAACAGTATTGAACGAACTGCGACACGAATAGCATTCTCATAAGTGTTATAATAAAATGAGAAAAAATGCGTTGTGACTTCCAAGTCTTTGTAATGATTAATAATCAATTCCTTTAATTAACACAACCGAAATACCTATAATAATATTCATAATTTGCTTCCAATATTTTTTTCACTGTAAATAACTCATATGCAACATTGCTTAAATCATTTTCTAAATAAATCTGATTTGGAAGCATTGCAAACTGAAATGTAATGTTTTCTGGATATATTGAATGATTCGCTAAGAAATTCCAATCTTTTTTGAAGTGATAAAGTTGGTGAGCGTATTGCTTCCATTAATTAAATATTAGGTAATATGAAAAAAGCTGCATCATAACGTCCTTTTCGTAATGTGTTCGACCAAAGTATTCCAAGAAAACAGCAAAACTAGGTATTCATCTCTCATTGCTCCTGCTGAGTTCTTGTCTAAAAAAAACGAACCTAACTGTAAAGCTTCTAAAAATAATTGACTATTCACACATATTAGATTTTCAAAAAAAAAAAAAAAAAAAAAAAAAAAAAAAAAAAAAAAAAAAAAAAAAAAAAAAAAAAAATTGTCGAGAAAGTCGAATGATATGTCATCTTCCGTTGCCTGAAATTGGACTTAAAAACTAATTTTTTCAAATATGCTGTTATTTCAATGAGCTTCTGACAACTTCAGATGATGATGGTCCATTTTTGTATGGCATCATGTAGATCGCAGCAGGTGGAAGCTGTTCATTACATGGCAAAAAATGAAGAACATAAACTGCTTGACAAGTTGATTTTTCCGATGCTTTTAAACTTACCGCATCTCCGCAAAGTGTCATAATTATAGAATCTTTTGCCATATAGTTTTCAAATTCAATTAAACCATTATAATATATTTCAAGGATTGCAATTATATATTCTTTATTTTGAATCACAAATTTTAATGTATTTTTCAAAGGACTAATAAAGTATAGACATGATGTTAGACTAAGTATTGGCAACAATCTTTGCAAATATGAATAAGATTTATTGTGTTAACAAATAAAATAATGAACAGAACCTAAAAATTATGTCATCATTTTAATATTTTTGAGCATTTATAATTAATTAAATATATGGAAACATTTTGTATTTCTAGTAGTATACGTTAGGCTCTGCTCTGTGCCTTCTCCCAGCCTAATTTTGTGCGCCCATAGCTCACTTTCAACTCGCTGACTCGCGTTAATGAAATGACCAAATATCATTTCAAAAACTTATGATATCAAAAAGTTAATGACATCACAAGTTAATTAAAAGCTAATCGTAAAATTTTCTTTTTACAGAAGTGGTTGAAAAATTTTCTCTTTGAAATTAGGGGCCCTAATTCATAAAACATGGAATTAAATGTATACTGATAATATATGTAATATTTCATTACTTGATCTTGAATAAATCTCGAAAAAAATAATTATAATAAGAGAAAATGTGCTTATAAACCCACAAAAAGTTTAACTTTTTCTTTATTTATAAAGTCGTATAAACAAAATTGAAACAAAAAAAAATATTTTCATATGTATAAAAATATTAATTTTTAATCTTTTTATATTTTTACATAATTTTTACCGAGACTACATACCGCCTAGCGGGCGTCGAGCGAGGCGAAGCCGAGTCGAGACCCCGCGGATGGCGGTAAGTATCGGTAAAAATTATGTACCATAAAAAGATTAAAATATAATTATTTTTTTAACTATTGAAAATATTTTTTTTTGTTTCAAATTTTGTTTATGTGGACTTTTATATAAAGAAAAAGTTAAACTTTTTGTGGGTTTATAAGCACATTTTCTCTTACAATACTCGAAAAAAATAATAATATATTTTGGCTTATCATTATACTTTTGAAACGTTGTGGATAAAAATGTATTATTTTTATATGTACAAACAAATATATATATTATAAATATATTTTATATGTAATTCAACTTATTATAAACTATGAAATTTTTATTTTTAATTAAAGAAAATTATTTTTTTTTCACTTTTTAATAACAAAATTCTTTGTTCCTAAATATACTGATGTTATTTTAATATATTAAATAGGATGATATAATGAAGTCAGCCAAAAAAAATTTTGATAAAATCATTGTGAATATTGTTATTACTATTTTTTTTTTTTTTTTTTTTTTTTTTAATAATAATAAAAAAACGTTTATATTCAAAAATTTGAATAAAATTTTCTATGAATATAAAATATTTTAAAAATATCAGCACCAACTTTTTGAGCCTGACGGCTCAAAAAGTTGGTGCTGATAGTTTTTATTCTCACGGACACTTTTTGAATTAACAATTAGCTTAAAAATATCAGCTCCAACTTTTTCAATTAAAAACGAAAAATAATCAAACTTTTTGAATAAAAATTACAATTTTTTATGGAAGATCGCTGGAAAGAGCTTTTAAACCAAGCTGGAACTTTTAGTGCAGAAAACCTTTCAGCTTCATCTAAACGAACATATGCATCGCGAATGAAAGTTTATGAACAAGTTTTAATTCAATTGGAAAAGGATCCATATCCTATCTCAATAGAGAAAATGAAAGGTTTTATTGTGAATCAAATTAATAAAGGAAGAACTTATAGTACAATTGTAGCATACATTCAAGCTTTAAAGAACTATTTTGACGATAACAAACTAGATAATTTAACAAAAGATATAAGTTTCAAACATTTTAAATCAGGCATTCGGAGACATTTAATGGGAGACACTTGTCCGAATGCAAAGCTTCCATTTGAAATAACGTGGTTTCAATTAATAATAGATAATTATCCATTGAATATGTATGAAAATAGATTATTATTTTTCTATTTGACTCTTGCCTTTTCAGCTTTTTTGAGGATTTCCGAATTAATGTCTTTAAAAAAATCAGATATAAAACTATCAAGTGATGAAAAGATTCTATCTTTACATATCGAATTTTCCAAAACCGATCAATTTGGACGCGGGACCCTGAGCTATATTTATTTGACAGATAAACCTTGGTGTCCGATACCATATGTCGATGTTTTAGATAATTTTGGCGATGATGAAAAAATTGTGAAGCTAACAGAATCAGCTTTAAGGTCTCGTTTACGATATTTGTTAAAAACAATTGGAGTCGTCGATTTTGATAAATATAATTGGCATTCATTCAGACGTGGAGGTGCCTTTTATTGTGGCATTAATGGCGTTCCTGATTATTTGATTAAAGCTCATGGACGTTGGAAATCGATATCTTATATAAGGTATGTGTTAGTTGAAATGACCAAAGCTGGCGAAGAAGTCTCCAAAGCATTACAAAATTTTTAATAAAAATTTTTTTAATTTTTTATTCAAAAAGTTTGATTATTTTGTTTTTAATTGAAAAAGTTGGTGTTGATATTTTTAACTAATTGTTAATTCAAAAAGTGGCCAGATGAGAATTTTTTATATTTTGATTTGTTATTAAAAATTGGCAGAAGCTTTTCTGGTACTTTATTAAAAATTGAATAAAATGCAAACACATAAAATCATAATCATGATGAATAAGGATTTGGACTGTATACATTTGAGATTTTTTTAATTATCTATTCTGCGAAAAATTCAATATAATACGTTAATTTTTTTGCCAAATTTTGATGGAAAAAGCACGAGAAGCTCTTCAAGAAAAGAGGCAAAAACAAGTCAAGGCTGATGAAAATAGAAAAAAAGCTTTGGATGAAACAAAAACTGCCAAATTGAGAGAAGAAAACAAACAATTAAAAAAAGGATCAAAGAATTAGAAGACGAAATTGATAGTTTACCCGAAACAAATGACGATTTAAATGATTTAATAGATGGTTTTTTTGATAACGAGCCAAATAAAAATGATTCTATCATTTATGACATTTTCCGTGAATATGCCGAAAAAAGTTCAAATTATTCTGATGAATTAATAAAAATGTGCACCGAATTACTTGATATTTCTGAACCAGAGTATAAAACAATTTTAAAATATATGCCCTTTTTGCCATGCATTGATTTTATCCAAAAATTAAGAAAAGAAAAATATTCCACTTTTTCAGAGATCTTACTGAATCTTGAAAAACTCCCAGAAATGCTTGTTCAATATAAAATGGAAAATGGCATCGGTGGACAAGATAAAATATATTGTACTCTTGCTGTTCTAGCGCTTTATTTTCGCCCAGATATAAAAATAAGTCCAAAAAGGGTTGAAGGTTTTTCAAAGGACATTGAAATTTCAACAAAAAGATTTTAATAAATTTGCAAATGATATTGAATACTTCATGTCATTCGTGAAAGCAAATTGGAAAGATATAATAAGATCAGGTTTCGTTTTTCAAATGAACCCTCTTCATGTTACATACAAACCTATAGTTGTTTTCATTTATCCAAGCACAAATGGTAAAGCTAACAATTCAATTATTCAAAAGTTATAGGAAATTAAAAGTATCCTTCATAATCATAGAATTGAAACGGTTTCCTTTAGTTTCAATTGTGACAATGCCTATAAATATTTAAATTTATCGTTCTTTGAATCTTTTATTAATAGTATGATTAAGCGAAATACAATTCCTCTTGGTCGAAAGATATCAATAAGAATATCACCAGATTATTCTCACATTGTATAACGCCTGAGATATCGAATTCTTTCTCATAGGATACATATGGGGATTTACAATGGACTCGCCTGTTATTGATATGAACGAAGTGTAAAGGGTATTAAAAAACATTCCACCAATTGTTTTTTCTGATGTACCATTAACCAAGATGCACGATGTGCTGCCTTTGACACTTTTTTCTTTATCAAATTTTGTTCAACTTTTTGAAAAGGAACTGTTTTTTGCTGCAGCATTTTGGTTTCCAATTTCTGTAATTATAAGAGCACGAATTATTTTTATAAATTCATGTATAATTTGTCATGCCTGGATTATTTAGGAGTTATATTTTTTATTTATAAATGATATAGTTTGTGTCATTTATATTAATTAGTTATTTATAAATGATTTTCGGGTAAAATTTTTTCCGATTCTTACCACCAGCCGCGGGGTCTCGACTCGGCTCCGCTTCGCTCAGCCTCGCTCGACGCCCGCTAGGCGGTATGTAGTCTCGGTAAAAATTATGTAAAAATATAGAAATATTTGTTTTTTCAATTATTTTTTCTGAATGATTCCCACTTTTTGAATTTTCTTCAGAAAAGACTAACTATACTTTAGTTGATCCAAGTCAAGGTATCAACTTTTTGAAAACGAATATTCAAATAGAGATACATGAATAATAAAATATTTTTAAATATTAATAATATTTTTTTTTTTTTTTTTTTTTAAATTTCGTCATCATTAAAAGGTTTTGAGGTATTAAATTGACTTCCATCGTGGAGCATTACTGCAAATGTACTATGATTCATAGGCCCTCCATACTTATCAATTACTTTTTGGGCCTCTGCTTTAGTTATTATGTAATTATCTGCATATTTGAGACCATTGCGCAAATCATTTGCATCAAGTAAATCATGATGAGGATCCCGCCATTTCAAGAAGCAAGACCAACTGCTCGGATGAGCAGCATAAGCGATATCCGAAATCTTTCTAACAAGTGTCCTTAGAGGGGTTCCAGAATTTTGAGTGATAGATTTTAAGGGATCAGTTCCATCATATTCTTGGCGTTGAATGGATGAACTTGAAAATGATCGTAAAGTTGCTTCACGAGTTTTCTTTGATGAAATAGTACGTGGAAGTGATCGTTCTAAGCATGTTCTACATGGCTCATAAGAAAAAGTACCACTGCTTCCCAAGGTACTTGAATAATCATTATCATGATCATGATCATGGTCATGCTCATGCTCATGATGATTATCTTGATGAGTGTATTGATCATCTTGTTGAGTATAATGATCTTCTTGGTCAGTATAACGATCATCGTCATCCGAATTTGTATTTGAACGATTTTTATTTGATCTTATTACATCATTTTGCTTTCTTGAACGGTTAGATTTAGAATTAAAATCAGAATTCTTAGAAATTTGAGATGTTGAAGCAGTAAAAGGCCGTGATGACTTTTTTGTCTTTCTATTTGTTTGATCAAAAGTATAAGAACCTCTAGTTGATGCAGATGGTATATAATTAGTTGTATTTCTACAATAGTTATTATAATCATTTTCATATTCGCGCATTGTTTCATGCTCAAAGAGTTCTTTTGGCCGGGAAAGGCTTTTAGTGTTTGTACCAAGTAATGCTGGATCAACTTCCATTAGGTTCATAAAATCTTCAAAATACATTGAGTCATTTTTGAATCCCATATAATGAAAAATCTGAGCTACTTCACTAATAGTTGCATTTATCCCAAATACATTCATTCTTCGAGCGAGTTGAACTTGAGATAATTTTTTGAGACAAGTGACGCAATTCCATTGGCCTCGGACTGTCGTGGATTTTGTCATCATCTTTTTTTGGAATTTACGAAGAAGGTTTTGGATGTCTTCGAGACTACTTTCATTCATTACAATCAAAATTTGATTTTTTTTTTTGAGATAGAAATACCGTTTATTTGAATTGGATAATTTAATTATTTATTTCAATTTATTTCAATACTTTTTTTTAAAACAATTGATATGAATTCAATTAATATTCCATAAATAATTCAGTAAAAATATAATCTATCATGATATAATTATTAGTTTTATTTTTAAGTTCACGTATATTTAATAAGAATAAAAATATTAATACTAATAATATAAATTGAATGAAAAAATTAAATACTAAACTCTTTATTTTTTCAAAAGATAATGCAAAATTAATCATATGATATTTCTTGAAAAAAATTTTACATTTGACTGTTCAAACATATTTTTAAATAATATAAATAAATTTTAAATATAAATATAGCCGAAAATAGTATTTATTATATAAAAACAAGGATGAAATACTTGATTTTTAAATTTGAATAAACAAATTAGAAAATATTTTTTGAATGCTATATCATATTTTTCAAATTTGTTTGGTTTTGAATAAAGGTTAATATATATACATACACCTATGATATCATTTAAATCAAGCGAGTTTTGAATGGCTGCAATGATTTCAATTTTGGTTGATAAGTGAACTTTTTAATTGAATTTTCTCCTCCAACAATCGATTCAATCACACCGTTGTGCTTAATAAATATTTTGCCTTTTTGAAAAATGAAATGCTGATTATGACTTTCACCAATTGGAAAAGGATTAAAAGTTTTGCCTGACGAATCATTAAAGCTGTCATGATATGAAATATCCCAAATCGTTTCTTTTTTCATAAAATTATCAAGTATTGATTTCAATGAGTCTGGTCCAAGGGGAAAATTTGGATATACGTTATTTTCAATACTAGTGTCTATACCGTTAAGCTCCCATTCTTCTGGATTTAAAAACTTTTCTTTATCTTCTGTAACTCCAAAATCGTTGTAACATTCATATTGCCACGCATTATTATATTCTATCCTTTGCATCTCAATGCAATTTGATTCATCCTTCATTAAATTAAAATTATATAAACTTTCTTCATTATGTATATATACTCCATAAGTATTTTTCTTTTGCTCGTTAACTGCATTACTATTTATTTTTTGGGTTATTCCTTTCTTCCTAATAACATCGTTTTCATTTTTACTTTGATTTAGATCAGATTTTTTTCCCTTATCAATACCCATTTTCAATAACAATAAAATGATATAATGTTAAGTAATTATTAAAATTTTGTTTCATTGAATTTGTATCAAATTAAGATGTTCGGCGAATTATAAATTGTAAATAAAGTTCAAATTTAATTATTATATATCTTATTTTATAATTAATATTTATACAAAACAATATAAATTTAAAATATTATATTAAATTAATTAATTGAAAAATCAATTTTATTTTGAAAAGAATTAAAATTGGAGATATCTTTCGAAAAATATTTTTAGAGTTTTTCAAAGATTGAAAAAAATATTCAAATTTTTGAGTTGAAAATAACGAACATCTAACAATTTTCAGTACAAAATTTTTAAAAATTTCTGTACTTAAATTTTAAAATTTTTTAAAAATTTTCTGTCACAAAATTGAATTATCAAAAATTTTCTTAGAGTTCTTCAGGCTCCAACTGTTAAATTATATATGACTGTTATGATTATAGATTACCAAATGTAATCCAAATGATTAAGGTTCATTTTTTCTATTTTCTTGATAAATTGAGATTTTATTATCTCCAGATTATCTCCAATTCCATCTCGTGAAAGCAAAATGCATATATTTATGTCATAAAATAATTTTATAAAATACAAAAAATATAGTCAATATTCTCTTCTTTCATTATCAAATATCAAATACTTACAAAACTACATTTTCTTTCAAATTATTTTCTCAAATGTTCATGAATTATTAAATTCATTGAAATTGTAAAGAATAAAAACAAAAAACAATATATGATATTTTTGAGATATAAATCTGCCCCAAAAGTTTTAGTTCAATACTAAATTTGGCATTAAGATACCTAATAAATTATTTTTGAATTATAAATTAATTAAAAAATTCTTGTTACATAGAGAAAAAATCATTCAAAAATTTTTTGTTCGTTACAAAAGAGGAAATCAAAAAGTTAAGTGATATTTTTTTTAAAATTTTTGGTGGTTACATTTTTCATTATGAAAGTTGATTTTATCATTACAAAAGTGGAACAACTGTAAATTTATTTATTTATTTATTTATTTTTTTTTTTTTTTATATAAAACATAAATATCTGCTTATATCAGACAATCTAATATCGATAAACATTCCTGATCATTAAAGCAAATCAGCTTTTCCTTTTATATCACAAGCAGAACAAGAAGACATGGCAGAGAAAGATGGGAAAAATTCATTTATACAACAATTAAATCATTTCAAATGGACTCAAGAAGAAAAAGATCTTCTTCTGAAAAAAATATGAAAGCTTAGGTCAAAATGGTCCTTAAGTTGTTGTTCATTTTAAAACAAAACAGAAATTAATCATTAATATTATAACAAGATCGCAGCATCAGGGAAGATAAAAAGAGAACAAAATTTTTAATGATTTTCATCTAAATAGCAAAATTCTAGTTTATCCTCAAAATAAAATCTAACAGCTCAATAATAGAATTGCCATTTAAAAGTACAGTTGTTTAACTTTTGTTACTGAAAAATCACTTTTGTAACAGAGAATGTAACTATACCAAAATTTCAAAAATTGATTAACTAGTAATTTTTTTTTTTTTTTTTTTTCCACATTTGATATCAATTTTTAATGTTTTAATGCACACCTGATATCAATATCAATGCCTATAAATCGATAATAGATATAAGAATTTAACAGGCATATGAAAGTGGATAAACTTTTTTAATAATCCAACAATAAAACAAAAATATTGACGTAATAGAATTGTAAACAAATATAGAGAAAAATTATTTACTAAAATGATCAAAATTCACCTTTTTATCCATGATAATGTTTTATAATCTTTCATTCCATTATATTCCAAAGTAGGCTTGTTAAAAACCTAGGATATCGATTATCGATATCCTAGGTTTTTCAAAATAACAAGCGTTTCTAATAGATTAATCTTTATTTAGAATATCAAGCTTTTTTAACAGAGATTCTCTCATGTCCGGAAGTCTTATTAAATCAATAATGGAATGAAAAATTATAACACAATATATATATTTTGATCATTTTAGTAAATAATTTTTCTCTATATTTGTTTACAATCCTATTACGTCAATATTTTTATTCATTTAAAGATTATCAATTATTTTGAAATCTAAATTTTTTTTTTTCAAAAACTGATAATTTAAAAATAAACGGTCGTTCAAATGCAGATATCTATATAAAAATTATCAAGCTAAAATTTTGACCTATCAAACAGGTGAAATATGATCGTCAATCACAAAAATAAGTAAAAAAATTTAGAACAACGACTTCCTTCTATTTTGGACTAATGTCACTGTTTTTGTTTTATGAGGATTGACCTGCGCGAGTGACTCCTTTATGTGCTTTGCTATTTTCTTTGTCATTTTTTCCTTCTTTCTTAAAGATTGGTGATCGTTCAATTCCAAAATTTCCCATTCAGACGACGGTTTTCTATAAAATACGATCAAATTTCGGCAGTTGTTTCCGCTGAAGACGACGACCTCAGTTGAAGCGACGTTGAAACCGTCGACTGAATCCAGAATTTTGAATTGAGCATTGACGTTGACGTCGGAAGAAGTGAGGCAAGTGAAGAAGATGTATTTCACTTCTGGCGGGATCTCAGGGAATTTTATTGAGATTGAACTTTTTGACTTTCTAATGAAAGCGTTATTCAAATTGAGACTTTCATTCAATTTAGGAAAAGTGACACTTGGAGGATCCAACAGACGCGAGTCATCGACCGATATCTCTGAAGATTCGAAACTGCTCGACCATCCAGATAACGATGAGGGCTCCTCAAAAGTGTCACCACTTCCCTGACCACATATCAATTCAATATTGTGATAATAGTCGTCGAAAAGATAACAACGAAGCTCAATTGATTTGGCCTTGCTTTGGTTATACGAACTAATACAACACGTGACCTGCGAAGGGAAGATGTCATTCCAATAATTGGTCACATTTTCAATTGTCAAAATGGTTTGGTCGCTGTTCGCTGGATGAAGAATGCGTCTCGCTTCCATCGAGTATGAAGGACGCTCGTAATCACGACGAATTTTCGGCGCTATTCGTTTGGCAAAGTCAGAAAGAGTCTGTCCTCCTTGCGTTCGATACTTCATGTCAGAGCTGAGAGTGAGACTAACCGGCGCAGAAGCGGTTTCGGTTTTGACAGCATTTTGATTCGGATTTTCAACCACTACTTGGCCGACGGTTATGTTACTACGGTCAATAAAATTGAATGAATAATATCGGTTCCAGAAAATGATACCCGTGGAATAAACGTCCGCCCTGTCAATATGTATCGTTTGCTCTTTAAGGATAAAAAAGCGGTCTTCCTCGCTTTTTTCATCAAGGGGTAAAAATGTGGCATATTTGACAGTAACATCAACTGGCCTTGTGGTGTAGTTGCTACCAACGCTCTCAACAGCAGCTGAATAAAAATAACTATGTGCAGTATCAAGAGTAAAGTCGAAAATTTTTGTGCCATTGAAAAGATCACTGTGCATGGTATGCTGGGGTTCGTACTTTTGGATTTGCGCATACTGGCCTCGCTGATGGAATTTGATAATTTCTAGATCAAGATGGTTTTCGTCTGTTTGTTGGAAGTTATCAGGAGTGGACATAAATATGAACAACCTTTTGGCTTTTTGGCGCTCAAATGAGTGCTTATGAGTTACTATTTTGTCAAATGGTGTTAACTCTGGCAAAATAACAACGTTAAGCGTGCCCATGTCTGTTGTTTGATCGTATCCAGTTAATATTTTGACAAATTTATGTTTACCTGAACCATCTTCCGCATTACTTGTTACTGTATCTGGGATCGGTGGAGTCAGTATTAGTTTTTGGGGATCAGATGTGTCAAATGGCTTACCTGGAATTGTTATTGTGGATATAAGGTTATTGTTTTCATTTGCAATGACATTAATTTTAATTTTACTAAGGATAACATCGAATCTAATCGATGATGCAGCTACAAAAGGAATCTTAAACGGATGTGAACGATTGCTATCAAATGAAGGATTTGGACCTTTGTTGGAGGAAATTGGTGTATATCCAATTATTGTTGGACGGCCATTGACACCAAGAGCTGTAACTCTAATATAAGTTGAAGCATTAACACTTAATTGCTCTTTTCTAGGTCCACTTACAAGATTATTACCAGATGTTACATAAACCTGTAACATATGAGTAAGGTTTTCCTTTTGAAAATAGCTTTCAAATTCAATAAATTATAATTATTTTTAATTGAATTTTCAAACAGCCACGTTTAACTAAATTGAATAATCGTTTATAACGGACAAATAATACACATCTTTTTTTATTAAAAATTATTTTTTTTTAATCTTGTAAATGAAGAAAGCATTTTATAAATTCAAACATTAAAGTATTGAATAATATAATCGTACAAAATTTGAAAGAGACAAAAATGGCCGCTATTTTCAAAAATTTGTATATTTCATAAGTTTCAATTTTAGCTATTACAAGATTTCTATTGGCATGAATATATTAGCTTAGTAACTTAAGCATTTAGCACTATTTAATATTTTTTTTTTTATATGAAATAATTTCGTTCAAATAAATTTTATTCAAAGCTTTCAATAATATCTTCATTTATTAACTTGCATTTATCTTCTTATAATAATATTTCCATATACTTTTAAAACAATGTTTTGAGATTCAAGAAACATTATTAGTTTTAAATGGTGATATAAACCAGTCTTTTCTTTTTGGTCTAATCCTAATAGAAAACAATAAATGAAACTATTTTAAGCATGTTAATTAAATTTGATTTTTTTTAATTGTCTGGTACTTTGGCCGAGTGGTCTAAGGCGTCGGATTTAAGCCCCGATTCCGCGAGGAGCGTGGGTTCGAACCCCACAGGTACCAAGATTTTTTCCTTTTTTTTTGAAATATATTTAAAACAATATTATTACAATAGTTTTTTGCATAATTAATTATTCCTCCAATTTTAAATAACAATTTAACTTCATTAAATACAATTTCAAAACATTTCAAGAAACAAATTTTTTATCAATGAATACAAATTTTCAAGAAAGTAATATTTTATTAATAAAAATATGAATCAGAAAAATATTGAACTATCACCAAGTTCTTTGTTAGATAATTGACACAAAATTTCTTCATCAAATCTATCAAGAGATGCATTCATTCTTTCGACAAGCCTATTTGGTGTGATATTTGGACAATCACTTGTGATTTTACAGAAGTAATATGTGAAAATTCCATGAGTTTTTTCTATTTCATACCCACTAAGCAAATTTGATTTTTTCACAGAAAGAGAAATCATGTTAGAGCATCCTTCAACATTAAAAACTGATTTTCCGCAGACACTATCTGTAATGAAAAGAACTCTTGTTTTTCCGTTGCAATTTTTCATAAGAAGATCATTTATTTCAATTTTTGAAAAAGTTGAATCACTGAATTCGATTCCTTCAATAATTTTATCATCACGGCCTGAGTAAAAAACTGTGAGGGCATCGGTTGTGTTAATCAAAAAGAATTTAAGATATGTTCTAAATAATTGATTTTCGCAATTAAAAAGATAAAAAACTTTAAAGCCAAATCGATGATGCTTTAAACCAACAAGATATCCATCGTTTAATGGCCCAACACCAAGATTTTTACCTTTAAAGTCACGATCATTCATTAATATTAAACAAACCTTATTTAAGTCTTTTGTTGGAATGGTTGGTTTTGGCTTTTCATTCAAACACATTGCTATCCTACTGAAAGATTCAAATATTTTATCTTCTGTCGAATAATTTCTTAAACTTTGAAACTTTTTACTTGAAAATTCATTATCTTTGAGATCAAGTTTAAGTGTACGATGTTCATAATGTGGATGCTTTTGCTTTTTATCTGGAGAATCAACGTAAGTCATTGAGTATTTAAAGAATGAAATGAAAATTATAATAGAAAAATTGAATAAAATACTCAATAAAATTGAATACAAATGAAAATATTTTTGCCTCAATTTATTTATTTACAAACTTTTTGACAATTTTTTATAAAATGCTTTCAATTTTTCAATAATTTTATTTTTTGAAAATAAAAAAAAAATTATTAATTCTTTATGAGACATAATTTGATGGTACAAAAAAAAATTTACTTTGTAATCATTTTAAATAATCTGCATTTTACTTGTATTTGATAATAATAAATTTAAATAAATACATATACAAATGATCTATATGAATTATAGAATTGGCAATTTCACCTATTGCCAATGATGAGCATTTCAAGAAGAACTCAATTTCCGATTGATCTTACTGAATTAGGAATTGCTATTCTTCTTAAAGATAAACACTCCATGAAAGCCCATTCTCTAATCAAAGTCACATTGCATACATGATCCCATGACTTCTATTTTATTTGTAAAAACAACATTTTTAAATGGTTTTACAAAATCAATTTGATTTTGATCTTTGCTGAAAACAAGCACAAAAAGTTTACGATTAATTCTAATATTTTTTCCTTTGTGAATAATTCTCATTGGTCTATTAATTTTTGCTATGGCATTATTTATTGCATCTTTTCCAAATTCTTCGTTTTCGAAGCATAAAATTAATTTTATTGAATTTTTCTTCTTCAAATTAACAATTTCATCCAGCTTTTCAATTGTATTCAAATAATAAATATTGTCAATTGTCTTTTGTCTTAACTCCATCATTTCATTGCTATATTTATTACTTTCATCAACCCAAAGAATTGAGAACTCTTTTCTCATGACTGTGAATACGAAAATTGGAATTAATTGGAATTTTTTAGGGAATACAAATTCTGTTGCAACGACCAAGTGATCTTCTATTTGGTTTTCATCAATTGAATGATAATTATATCAACTTCCAACAATTGCTTGATGCACACCATAATTCATGATTGTGTCCCTCGAAAGATACATGCTTTCTGCATTGATTTCATTTGCCAGTTTGCTGTGTCTAGGATTGTAAATAGCTTGACAACAAAAAACAGAAGCTTTTTCATTGAATCGCAATATATTGCAATCATTCGAATATCCAGTTGCATAAAAAATGTTGTCAGTGGCATAAATTCCTTTTCCAAAATAGGATTCGTCTAGCCTTTTGACTTTTTTGTTTCCAGCTCGATAGAAGTGATTTATTATGATGCTTTTGTGATTGGCACTATTTGATCCATGATAAAGATTAAGTTCTATTGGCTCTTTTTGCCATTTATCACATCCATTATCAGGCAATACAACTTCATTTTCTGGTTTGTTAAATTCTTCTTCTTCTTCTTCTTCCAAAAAGTTATCATCATCATCATCATCATCAACATCATTCTCATTTTTTTCTTTTTGAATGTCAGCATTAATATCATCATCATCATCTTTATCTTTTCTCTTTTGTTTTTTAGGAATGTCATCTTCGTCTTGGTTATCTTTACTTACTGTTTTTTGGATGATATCATCAGATTCATGTTCTTCTAACATTTTGATGATTAATTGCTTGATTCTTTCATATTTTTTCATGTAATTGTTGGCAATGATCGTTTCATTGATGATGACCATCTCAAATTCGTTGTTGAGTATATCTTGCTGAACTTTATTTTCTGCATCTTCATATATTTTATAATTGTCCTTGATGAACCTCAAATTCAGGTAATATTCTTCTCTAAGAAATGACTGAACTTTCTTTCTTATTCCTTCAAAATCGATTTCTTCGTCAAAAATCTCTGTACTTTGAAGGAAATTGATTGCCTTGTCATTCAAGGCTTCTTTGATATCATTATCAGTTGGAAATTTAATTACTGGTTCACCTATCAAATTGCCAACGATTAAATTTCCTAATTCTTGCTTTTTCATAAGTTCTTCTTTGATTGAATTAACTTTGCTTGAACACATCAATTGTAATATTGAATTGGATTCTGATTCAAGTTCTTTTGCTAGTGTAAAAGCAAGTGTCAAAAAAGTGCTTCCTTTTTCAATGTATACAATGATCATATCAGAAGGTATAATTTGAACCAATTCAAACATTTTGATTTTTTTGGATGAATAATAACATGTTAAAATATTAAATGGATCTGCAAGCTGAATTTTTAGATAATCGGCTTTTAATATTTGAATTTTTATTTGTTCAAATACCTTTCAATTTGAATTTAAAATTTTACATTTCGGATTAAAATATAATAAATATTTCCAAATAAAATTAGATACCATAGTGCATCATATTATGCTTTTGTAAATATTTTTATTTGTTTATGTTTAAATAATCCAAATATTATAAAATTAGATATCCAATTATCTAAATCTAATGAAAAGATCATCGAGTACAAATATGACTTGGCTGATACAATTCCATAAACATTGATTTTTTTTGTTTCGGTTGACCATCCATCAATATTAATATTTTTTTCTATCTTCTTTTAAAATATCTGACAGTAAATCGTTATAATCATCTCTATTTTTCATCTTATTTCCCCAATTTTTGAGAATACGTATTTTTTTAATCCCATTCTTTTCCATAGAAGGATACTATTTTTGATATCATTAATTCATTATATAAATGGGCTTACTTATATTCTCAAAAATTGGAAACCAAATAAAGAGCAGATCTCTTGTTCACCTTCATTTATTGTATTTTACAATTTGTAAACTCAAAAATAATTTTCAGAAATTTTGAGAAAAATATTATAAAATAACGGTTTATTTTGAATAGATAAAATGTTTTGAATAAATGAAAAAATCTTTATTTTCACTTGAGCCACGCCCAACAAAAGATTCAGTCATTTATGCAAAAATCTCAGGCCATGAATTCAAGAAAGTTCATTGGTATAAGAAAAATAAATTATATTTTCAAATCGAGTGCAATTATTGTGATAAAAAATATGTTACCTTACTTAAGTCACATCCCTCACAAAGCATGGATTTTTATCCATTTCAGCTACTATATAGTAAGATTCAAGCAATAACAGACGATCCAAGATTTCCCATTCGTATCAGGTTTTATGATTATGTTAATAATTTAAAGGAAGGCAAAATAGTTGGTGAATGCAATACAGACATTGAAACGCTCAAAAACTCCGTTGGCAAGATCATTCCAATAACGAAGACAAAAAAAGATGGCGAAAAAGTTGATGCAGGTTCATTTAGAGTTGATTCATTTCGCATTTCAGAATTGATTCCATTTATGGAATACGTTAAATATGGATTTAAGTTCAACCTAGCTGTTGCCGTTGACTTTTTCTATGAAAATGCCAAATTTTACAAAAAGCTTCACAAAGAAGGTGAAATAAACGGTTATGGTCAAGTTCTATCGGCAGCCCTTAACGTACTGATGCCATATTCATTTGGCGACGGAGTTGCTTCATACGCCCTCGGATACAGATATAAGACGAAATTCCGACTCTGCGGAAATCTGACACTTGATGATTCGGAGCTTTTTCTTCATGGAATTGACGAAGTTGTTTCAACGTATAGAAAGTCTGTCCAAAAAGTGACATTCGAAGGAGCAAGTTGGTTTACTCCAATGATCGAGGAAACAACTGAGCTGGCCAAAATTAACATGAAAAATTTCAAGGCTTACACAATCGTTGCCGTCATCACGTGCGGCAAAGTGTCTGACCAGTTGCAGACGATCGAGTCCCTGAATAAGGCTTCGTTTGCACCTGTGTCGTACATTTTCATCAATATCAGCCCTTATAATGAAATGGAGTGGATCGACGCAGACGACAAGCCACTGGCTGGATCGGAGACGGTGCAAGCGAGAGACTGCGTGGATTACATTTTCTATAAAGATATCGTCGATAAGAATTTGTCACTTGAAAATGAAATGATGAAGGAAATTCCTAACCACGTGGCTGTTTGGGCAAATATTAACAATATCAGACCAGAATTCTTCGCTTCATAATCATTGATTTGAGTATTTTAATAAAACAATTTTGAAATAAAACTGCTTTTTTTTTAAGTTTCGCGTCCGATAAGGATTATTTCATATTTTGTCATTACTATAAAATTGAGAAAATATCATAAATATTAACGATTAAAAAAGGTATTTATATTTGACCTTTTTTTATTTTTTTCAAAATTTTTGTGAATTTTCACTTCACCGTAAAGGACTTTTCACCGGCGTAAAGAGCTTTTCAATGATACTTTATCTCAATTGAATGAAGATTCAAAAAGTGACTTGTGATATAGAATTTAAAAATAAATATTTTTTATTAAAATCATGAGTTCTCAGGAATATTTGGACATGATGAAGGAAATCCAAAAAAACATTCTTAATTTTCTTGAAGAAGAAGCCAATTCAGAGGAAAACTTACTAAAGAAAGACGAATTTAATAATTTCAAAATAAGTGACAACCAGTATGATTTTTTGTCATTACTACACTTAATTCCCAAAATTGTGAATAACTGCCATCGCTTCCCCATTTTTTTTTTTAGCAAAATCGAAAGAATTTTGCAATTTTTCAAAGAAGACATTCAAAAATATTTTACAAATTCAGAAATATTCAATATTTTTAAGCGCAACAAAAGGATTCTTTTATTTCTCATTGAACAACAAATCATGGTTATTGATGAATATATTGTTAAAAAAATTACGAAGACAGAGAAATACATATAGGCCAAATATCCACAGTATTTTCAGCCAGAAATCCAGCCATTCATCAATGAAAAATGGTTCCCAAAATATGATCCGAAAGATCGGGAATTAAAGAAAAATGGATAGGTTGATGAGATAAAGAAAGAAAGGTGAAAATGACAGTCAAATCTGTGAATTGATTCGAAAGGACATGATTACAGAATTTGTTGCATACGTAACTCGAAATGATGTTTCAATTAAAGCAAAAAATCAACCCTCAACATATGAAACACATTCATTTTTGCTTAAGAAGCAAGCGCATTTAGGGCAAGATTATAACAACAATGATGAAGATAATGAATTTTCATTGATTGAATATGCTGCATTTTTTGGCTCAATTCAAATATTTAACTACTTGCGACTTGAAGGTGTTGAATTAAAGCCATCGTTGTGGCCTTTGGCCATTCATGGTCAAAACTCAGAAATGATACACTTTCTCGAAGACAATCATGTTGAAATAAAGGATATTTCATACAAACAAATCTTCTATGAATCAATCAAATGCCACCACAACGACATTGCAAACTACTTAATAAACAACTTCTTACAAAATGGCGAAGAAAACTCACAGGATACATCCAACCAATGTCTCAAATATTATAATTTCACCTTTTTGAAAAATAATGCTTTTAATGAATCTTCATTTTGCTATTTTTGTAAGAACCATTATGGTGTATTTGTTGATAATCTTTTGAAAAGCAAAGATATAGATGTAAACAAAAAAGAAATTTGCAATATTCTGTTAATACAATTTCAAATAATAATTATTTAATTATGTTAAAATCATATCTTTCAATGAAATGTTGATATAAATATATTTTTAATGACAGCATTACATTTGGCGGTTAAAAAAGAGAACATTGAAATTGTTAAAATTTTATTAACGAATGACAAGCTTGACATCAATCTTCTTAATATTTTTCATAATTTCCATATAAAGTTGAAAATCATTTCTTTCAATACAATTCAAAATCATATTTTTCAATTATATTCAAAATTATATTTTCCAATATAATTCAAAATCACTTATTTCAACATAATTCAAAATCATATTTTTTAATGAAATTCAAAATCATAACCCTCAATGATATTCGTAATCATATCTTTCAATTACATCCAAAATCATATTTTTCAATTACATTCAAAATCATATCTTTCAATGAAGTCACCTCACATGAATATCTCATTATTATCTGGCTTTTCATAATAAATAAGACCAATTATAAATTGTGCACTTGGATCATTAAAACTAGCACCGAGCGAGTAATAGTGAATGGATTTGTTGATATCTCGTTTTTCATGTTCATCTTTAAAAAAAAAATCACACCAAGATTGTATATTGTGCTGCTGGATTGCTTTTCATTTTCTTCAATTTTCCTTCTTTTTGAAATGACTGTTTCTTTAAATATTATTTTTAGTTTATTTCTTTTTTTGCTTATCATTTTTAATATCATATAATTATTTTTGAAAAGTGAAAATGCCAAAAGTTAAGAAAAACTAAATCAATACGATAAAAATTGAGAGGTTAAAATTCGATCGCTAATTCAAAATATTTCAATATAAGTGAAGAGTTTAAAAAAAAATCATTTTTATTTTAGGATCATGTGAAAGACATATTTTCAAGATTGCGAGGAAGTAATTGCAGGAGTCAAGAAATATTTGGAATCTTGCAACAAAAGAAAGTCAGCAATCATGCAGCCAAGTTTCCATAAGGATGCCGTCATCTTTAAAAGAAACCAACCAGAAGAAGGCAACCATGCAATCAAAGGTTTCTTCGATCTCATTAATGGAGCAGGCGCTGATCCAAATAAAAACCCTCCTCCACAAATCTCTATCTTAGATATTACACAAACATCTGCTGTTACAAAGACAGTTATGGTCTTCCATAGTCAGGCATACGTTGACTACCACGCTTTCGTTAGAACTCCAAAAGGATGGAAGATTACTTCTAAAATCTATCATACAATTCAATAATTAGCTCATTATTAAAAAATAATGGCAACAATTATTTTCTCTTTTTTTATTCTTCTTGTTTTTAAGATTAAAAATTATTATTTCAACCTAATGAAATTTAATAAGCATATTAAATATATATTTAATCAAATCGATATTTGAGATATGACAGACTTAGATTCACAGGCAAATTGTTCCCAATCATATGCCATAAAGAGTATTATAAAATTTTTAGCAATTATATAAATCTTAAAATATCGTTATTTTCTATTCCTCTCGGAATCCCCAAGCTTGAAAGAAATAATAATTTTTCTTGTCCATAAGCTTCAATAATTATAATAAATTATTTCTTTCATTATTGAAGCCAAAATTTATATTATACCACAATTTTCTTTTATAGTTTTATAATTTTAAAAATTCCGAGATGAACACTTTAGGAGCCTTCTACTATAAAGGAAAGGCCGTCAAACATGATTCAATGAACGCTTTAGGAGACTGTTATTATGATGGAAAAGGAGTAAAACAAGATTACAAAAAAGCTTTTGACTATTTTCAAAAAGCATCTGAACTTGGAAAGACATATGCAATGGTCAATTTAGGAAACTGCTATTTTGGTGGAAAAGGAGTAAAAAAAGATCGTTCAAAGGCATATTCTTTGTATGCACAAGTTTATGAACTTGGAAATGATCTACTCGGACACTAGATACTTCATTTGCTCAAAATTTGCGCAAAGACTAAATAAATACTCAAAAAATGCACAAAAAAATTATCATTGAAAAAGTTGAATCATTTAATAAAAGCATTTAAAATTTTGAGTGTTAATGATATTTATTTTTTTTTTTTATTTTATTGTTATTTTCAATTCAAGTAGTACCAAACTCGTTAATAAGGAGGAAAACCTAGTGCCAAAACAGAATCTCTATTAGTTTTTTTTATTTTAAAAATTTTGCATTTATTTGCGCTAGGATTAGCAAAAAAGGAGTTTTTATTGATCTTAAATTTCAATAAATTGGTCAAATGTTATCGTTAATAGGTCATTTAATTACTTAATCAACCATTTTTATAAAAAAATAATAATCAAATAATGATATCATTTATGAATATTATTTTGCGTTTAATTCATTTTTTATATGACAAAAAAAAGAAGAAATCAATAAAAAAATACAAAAAAGAGTTTTTAGTCTTCTCTATAAAAATTAAGATCAAAAAATTGATAGATTCAATTTTTCTCACTTTTTCACATTTTTTCAATTCAAAAGTTTAGAGGCTTGGAAAAATGTGAAAAAAAATTGAATAAAAAAATTGCGAAAAAGTGAGAATTTTATGATCTATCAAAAAATTTGACGATTATTTTTTTCTGAAAAAGTTGTCTATTCTATAATTCTTCTTAAAATCAACTTTTTTTCTGAAAAAGTGGATAAAAGTGAATATTTTCCAAATTTTTGGATAATGAGTACCCAAAAGCTAATACTTACATCTTCTGGACTAAGTAACGTGATTTTGGAATCAACATATGACGATGAATTTCTATTCATTTTACCAAATCAAAAAATCCAAATCCCAAGAATTTTTGCAGAATTTATCTCACCAAAAATTTCCAAAATTCACCAATCCGACCTAACTATTGACTCAATAAATTTTGTACACGAATTAGAAGGCATTAAAATTACCGAAGAGATAATTTCTAAAATTAAATTTCTTTCTATGGGCAAAATGATAGAGATAAGTGAAGAAGAAAGTTTTTTACTTCAAATATTTTCAATTCTTTTTGACAATGAGGAACTTTTTACCAGTATTAACCAATTATTTCATGACGAAATCAGCGAAAACAAGATTGATCAATATTTAAAAAATTTGCAATTTTTTGATAAAATTTCCATAAACCCCCAATTTTTCGATTATTCTAGCATGATTAATTTTATATCAAGCCATTTTTATTCCATTGACCAAAAAAAATTGCTTCAACTCCCGACAAGAATTCTTTATTCAATTATTTCTAATGAATTTTTACAAATTGAGACAGAAGATTCACTTTTTGACTTCATTATTCAATTTTTCAATGATAAAAAAGAAAATCAAGAAAAAGTATCAAATAATGAATCTAAAATTGATCTCATATCATTTTACGAGCAAATCAATTTTGAGAACTTAAGTGAACAAAAGATTGAACAATTTCTTGACACTTTTGATCCAAACGAAATGTCAACAGCACTCTGGAATAAGCTTCGTCCTTGCATTCACGAAAGCCCAAATCGGAAGAAAAATCAAAGAGAAACTAAGAAACATGAACAAAATAATGAAAGAATTAAAACAATTAAGTACGATGGCAACATTTCAAACAGTTTGAATGGAATCATCGATTATTTAACAAAAGAAAGCGGAGGAAACGTTTCTGACAATGGAACAGTGAAAGCTACAACAATAACTGATCGAATATCTCTTGAAGCTAGAAATGCTGTCGATCTCCATAATGACAATAATGGATTCATATCAACAGATGTAAGTAACATGTGGCTGAAGTACGATTTCGTTGATAGAAAAGTTTGCCCAACAAGCTACACTATAAAATCAAGACATAATTATAATGACCACCATCCTAGAAGCTGGGTTATCGAAGGATCAAACACAGATTCTGAATCTGACTGGACAATTTTAGATGAGCGTAATAACTACAATGGCATTGAAGGGATGAATGTGTGTTATGCATTTGAAATGAAAGAGCAAACAGAATTTTACAGATATCTTCGAATTAGGCAAACAGGAAAAAATTCATCTAATTATGATTATTTATGCCTATCTGGACTTGAGTATTTTGGAAGATTACTTGAAGTAAAATAGTAAAAATATGAATAAATTTTTTTATGTAATCAAAATATTTTTGATTTTTTATGAGTACATAAAATGGTAGAAATATATGGACTTTGGATTCATATCAACAGATGGATTTTGACATTTTTCCATTTCCATTTCATATCAACAGATTTTAATTTTTAATAGGAAATGGAAAAATGCTTATAATAAAATTAAATAAATTTTACAATCATAATATAAATAAATTTGCATTAAAATTCGCATTTAATCATTTGTTTCATCATATAATTAAGAAAAAAGTATAATTATTTTTTTTTTAAATGAGTTATCTCAAAAAGTTATTATTTATTAATTTTTCTTTCAATTAATTCAAATAAATTATACCCTTTTTTTTTTTTTTTTAGATAAAATGTTTGTTAATTTATTCTGCGTTTTATGCTTACAAAAATCATTTGACAATGACTTTAGCAAAAGTGATTTATGGGATGGAAACGCAAAAAACACGAATTGGTCTGGCAATGGATCATTTAATTCACCTTATTTAATTCAAAGTGCAGGTGATCTAGCAGGATTACAGCAGCAAGTGAGCAAAAGTAATAATTATAATGAAAAATTCTTTTTATTAACAGTGGATATCGATTTAAATCATTTTTCATGGAATCCAATTGGAAATAGTATTGATCACTTTCAAGGAAATTTTGATGGTAACAACCATGTTATCGGAAATTTAAATATAACTCAATTATCTGATTTTTCAGGTTTATTTGGTTATCTGCAGAATTCAAACATTTTCAACCTTACAGTGAAATGTGATCTGAAAAATTTTGGTAAATATAACGGAGCAATATCAGGATACATGATAAATGTGACTCTGATAAATGTTCATGTTATTGGAAATATTGAAGGCCTTGAATTCACTGGCGGTTTTGCCGGTTTTTGTGATTGTGTTTCAATGAAAAATGTCTATTTTGAAGGAAAAATTAATGGAAGAAACAACACTGGCGGTTTAGCTGGTTCAATTACAAATTGCGAATTTTCAGATTGTGTTGTTGATGGTACTATTGTTGGTAGTGGTAATGTTGATGGAGTTTCTGGAAGTTCTTTTAATCAGTGTAAAATAGTCAACATAAGTCTTCCTTGTGCTGTTGAGAAATCAAAAACAGAGCAGCCTGAATGGCCGAAATCACCTGTTAAAGACTTTGTTTATTCAATTTCAGGACAGCATGTTACAATTACTGGATACACTGGAGCTGGAGGTAATGTAGTTGTTCCTGATATCATCGGATTTAATCCAGTTGTTTATATAGGAAATAACGCCTTTTCTGGAAAACAAAACATTAGTAGCATAGTTTTACCAAATTCTATTTTAAATATAGGCTATGAAGCATTCAAAAATTGTCGTAATTTAATTGATATAAAATTATCAAATAAATTGGAATATATCGGATATAAAATATTTGAAGGATGCTCGAATTTACGAGAAATCGTTATTCCGAAAAGTCTTCAACGAAATGATCAACCTAAATATGGAAATGATGCATATTCATTTATCTACAGTTCGATTGAGAAAGTTGAATTTGAAGAAGGCACGACCGACATTATTACAAATTTATTTTGTAAAGTTAACACATTAAAAGAAATTATATTTCCAACAAGTTTGACAAAAATTGGATCATATTCATTCAATGGATGTTCATCATTAACAAAAGTCACATTACCGAATAAATTAAAAAGTATTGGATCATATGCATTTTCATCAACAGGAATCAAAACAATAACACTTCCTGATAGCGTCAATGATGTTGAATCATTCGCATTTTCATCAACAAAATTAGAAACGATAATATTTTCGAACAAAATGCGAACCATCAAAAACAATTTATTTAACAATTGTTTACAATTAGAATCATTAATTATTCCAGACAATATATTAAATATTGAACCCGAATCATTCAAAAATTGTCGTAATTTATATAATATCACATTGCCGAATAAATTGGAATATATTGGATATAAAATATTTGAAGGATGCTCGAATTTACGAGAAATCGTCATTCCGAAAAGTCTTCAACGAAATGACCAACCTAAATATGGAAATGATGCATATTCATTTATCTACAGTTCGATTGAGAAAGTTAAATTTGAAGAAGGCACGACTGACATCATTACAAATTTATTTTGTAAAGTTAACACATTAAAAGAAATTATATTTCCAAAAAGTCTATTACACATTGGATCATATTCATTCAATGGATGTTCATCATTAACAAAGGTCACATTACCGAATAAACTAAGAAGAATTGGATCATATGCATTTTCATCAACAGGAATCAAAACAATAACACTCCCTAATAGCGTCAATGATGTTGAATCATTCGCATTCTCATCAACAAAATTAGAAACGATAATATTTTCGAACAAAATGCGAACCATCAAAAACAATTTATTTAACAAATGTTTACAATTAGAATCATTGATTATTCCAGACAATATATTAAATATTGAGCCCGAATCATTCAAAAATTGTCGTAATTTAATTGATATAAAATTATCAAATAAATTGGAATATATCGGATATAAAATATTTGAAGGATGCTCGAATTTACGAGAAATTGTCATTCCGAAAAGTCTTCAACGAAATGACCAACCTAAATATGGAAATGATGCATATTCATTTATCTACAGTTCGATTGAGAAAGTTGAATTTGAAGAAGGCACGACCGACATCATTACAAATTTATTTTGTAAAGTTAACACATTAAAAGAAATTATATTTCCAACAAGTTTATTAAACATTGGACCATATTCATTCAATGGATGTTCATCATTAACAAAGGTCACATTACCGAATAAACTAAGAAGAATTGGATCATATGCATTTTCATCAACAGGAATCAAAACAATAACACTTCCTGATAGCGTCAATGATGTTGAATCATTCGCATTTTCATCAACAAAATTAGAAACGATAATATTTTCGAACAAAATGCGAACCATCAAAAACAATTTATTTAACAATTGTTTACAATTAGAATCATTAATTATTCCAGACAATATATTAAATATTGAACCCGAATCATTCAAAAATTGTCGTAATTTATATAATATCACATTGCCGAATAGATTAGAATATATTGGATATAAAATATTTGAAGGATGCTCGAATTTACGAGAAATCGTCATTCCGAAAAGTCTTCAACGAAATGACCAACCTAAATATGGAAATGATGCATATTCATTTATCTACAGTTCGATTGAGAAAGTTGAATTTGAAGAAGGCACGACCGACATCATTACAAATTTATTTTGTAAAGTTAACACATTAAAAGAAATCATATTTCCAACAAGTTTGACAAAAATTGGACCATATTCATTCAATGGATGTTCATCATTAACAACAGTAACAATTCCAGAAAATGTTAAAAACATCGACCAAAATTCTTTTCAAAACTGTCCTTCATTAGTTTTTCAAGTGATATCTGGTTCATATGCTGAAAAATATGCCAAAAGTCACAATATTAAAATCATTTATATTGATAATTACAAGACAAAATTAAAGCCAGTAACCGCTTCAATTCAGCCATCGTCGTGCATATTTAACGGAACATTAGTCGAACTTTACTCAAGCACGCCAAATTCAGTTATTTACTTCAAAACAAACAATTCTCAAGATTATCAAAATTTCAATAAACCAATTGTTATCGTTAAAGATACAATAATAACAACTTATGCAGAGCATAATGATTATTTAAACAGTGATGTAGTTTCATATTCATATATTCTATGTAAATCTTATACGATTTCATTTGATTCTAATGGAGGAAACGAAATTTCTTCATCAAAAGTTGTTACAAATAACAAAAAATATGGAGAACTTCCAATTCCAACTAGAATCAATCACACATTTGATGGTTGGTATATCGATCTGAACAGCGATATAAGAATTACAGAAGAAACAATTGTAAATATAAGCCATGATGCAATTTTACATGCAAAGTGGATTAAAAATAAAATAGAGTCTTCATTGGAGAAAAATGACAAAGATGTTCATACTGACCAAATAACCACAGAAATTAACAATGAAGCTCAAACTAAAAAGAATGAGCTAATAATTAATGATTCAGTTGATGTATGCCAACCATATGGGAAAGAATTTATAAAAGGTTTTATAAGTGGAAGTTTATTAGCTTTTATGACTTCTTTTATAATCTTCAGAAATAAAAACAACAGCAAAAAAAAGCATAACTCAGACCAAGGACAATAAAAATCGTTTATTGACAAAAATGAATCATTTATTTTTATTTAATTCAAATTGAATAATGAGTTTTATTATTTGATGTACAGAATCATAACTTTTTCAATGAATTGTTTTTTACTCTTAAAATATCAATATAGTTGGTGGAAAAAACTGCGTTTTGAGGACAAAACTATGTTTTCTCGATGAATATTCAATATTTTTTAATAAAATTTATATATAATCACATTTCATATTAATACAAATCTATATACAGGTTTTTATCAATTTTATTGAACTTAATCTTTGATAATATTATAATAAAAATTATTTTATAACATCAACATTTTTTTAATATTTCCTAATTTTTAAATTATCACTTGGATATACTATAAAATTGATAAAATATTTTTTAACAAATGTTGTTCAGTAATGGAAAAAAATCGATTTTTAAAAGATTTTTTAATATTCACTTCACCATTATAATTCTTTTTATATCACATTTCAGTTTTTATATAGGAAAATGGATTTTTAAAAACGCATTTTCATTTCATTAAAACATATTATTGTTTAATGATATCCTGCTATTACTTTATTGATAAAATAAAATTACTGAAATAGTCATTTGATATTAAGATAAATTGTTTTTAATATTTTTTTTAATAACTTTTTTTTTCAACTTAAATTTCTCTATGATAGATTTATCAACCAAATTTACTACTAATATAATATATATCTACATATTATATATTATCAGATTTTAATAATAGATCCTCTGTAAATTACTCCCTCATGTTAGAAATTAAATTGCAACTTTAGTTAAAAATATCATTGATTATACATAATGTGTATGGAATTTTCGTATAACAATTATAAAATATATATAATATTAGTATCTATATGTTTTTACACAGCCAAATCTGGCAAATCATTTATAGGTCACTTGGTTGAAAAGATGAAGAATCGAAATTAATCTACTTTATTTTTTTCTACCAAAGAATTAAATTGATCTAATTTTTTGTAGAAATTAATAATATTCAAATATAAATATGAATATGATATTATCATTCAATAATATATTATATTGGTCATTTTTGGGAAGATGATTAAAAATTTTTTTTGTGTGCTCTTCTCAAGGAACAAGTGTAATCGTATAAATTTATCTATATATATTTATTATTGACATGTAATGTTATCCTAAATATTAAAGTTATTAAATATTTCTTTTTAAAAATTCTTACAAAACTTTGTTTAAATTTATATTCAAAAAACACAAAAATTTTTAGACATAATCAATATTTGATTATAATATTTATAATATACATGTTACATTTGATATTATAAATATTTTCACTTCAAAAAATGCAATTTACTATTTTTTTCCTATGAAAAATTAGTTTTTTCAAATTTTTTTGAAAGTATTTTTTAGCATGAATAACTTGATGGTTATTAAAGATATAATAATGATAACATTCTATTTATTATTTTAATAGAATAATATATAATATCTATTTTTTTAATAATGATAATCATTTAGATATATCGAGGAAAATGCTTTTTTGTTTCACTTAGCATTTGAAAAGAAAAAAAAATTCAATTTCAACTAAAATTCTAAAAAAAAAATAACTTTTCAGTAATTTTATTTTATCAATAAAGTAATAGCAGGATATCATTAAACAATAATATGTTTTAATGAAATGAAAATGCGTTTTTAAAAATCCATTTTCCTATATAAAAACTGAAATGTGATATAAAAAGAATTATAATGGTGAAGTGAATATTAAAAAATCTTTTAAAAATCGATTTTTTTCCATTACTGAACAACATTTGTTAAAAAATATTTTATCAATTTTATAGTATATCCAAGTGATAATTTAAAAATTAGGAAATATTAAAAAAATGTTGATGTTATAAAATAATTTTTATTATAATATTATCAAAGATTAAGTTCAATAAAATTGATAAAAACCTGTATATAGATTTGTATTAATATGAAATGTGATTATATATAAATTTTATTAAAAAATATTGAATATTCATCGAGAAAACATAGTTTTGTCCTCAAAACGCAGTTTTTTCCACCAACTATATCTCAATCAAATCATTAAATATTCAATTTTCGATAATTCAATAATCATTAATAAAATATAAATTGAATATAATATCATGTAAAAAAGCTATTTAACCAAGATATAAAAAGATTGTGTTATAACAAAAAAATGGCCCAAATTTATTTGTTCTTAAGAACATATAATATGTTTTGTCATGTAAGTAACCAGATATTTAATTTTGAAAAAAATCAGATCGCATGATTTTTTTTTTCCTACTTTAATATCATGCTTTTTGGGTGTAATTTTTTAGCACAGAGCTGTAGCACAGAGAACTTTTTGTATGTATATATGGTCTAGATAAACTTTTTGAGAAATTAAAAATAATATTTTTTATACAAAATAGCATGACCCCCTATTCATGCTTTTTTTATTCCTTTAAAATAATTTAAAAGTATTTGTTTTCTTATTTAATATTGATTTTAACCATTAAATCCTAAATTTTATCAATTTAGGAAGCCCAACAAGCCATTTGATTCTCTAAATCAACCATTTTTGAGAAGAATTATTTATAAAATAATAATCTCATTTTTGAAAATTTTCGATTATTTCGCCTTTAACATATTCTCTAAATGGCATAAATTAAGAAATCAATAAAAAATACAAGGAACTTTTAATCTTTTCTATGTAAAATAAAGCTCGAAAAAATGGACGATTATTTTTTTCTGAAAAAGTTGTATGTGCTATAAAGAATTCCTCAAGCTTTTTTAATAATTTTGTTTGAAAAAGTGAAACCTTAAAATTTTAAAAAGATAAAAAAAAACTTTGATTCAAATTAAAATTGAATAAAAATTCACAAATTTTAAAATAATATTATCAATTTTCAAATAAACCGTTTTACAAAAAATATAAATATCTTAAAATTGTACCATCAATTCATTTATTAAAGTACCAATATGAATTATATAAATTTATTTAAATAATATAAATATAAAAATAAGTCAAAATTTTGGCAGGATCTTGGTTTCTGTACATTCATTATTATATTAATCTGACCAAATAATGAATCAAATTTTTTTATCGTTGTAAATAATCAAATCAAGGAAAAAAATGATTTCTGATTTTATTCTTGATTTAAATAAGTTTCGAACCATAGAATCTATTGGAGAAGGCCAATTTGGAAAAGTTTATTTAGTTGAAGAAAATGAAACTGGCGAGAGATATGCTGCTAAAGTTAATAAAACAGGATGTGCTGATATAACTGATCAGAGAACGTTTTTTAACGAAGTTGAAACGTATTCAAAAGCTAAATATCCAACCATTTTACGCTTTATCGGATATAATCTTTTTATCTCTGATTCAGAAAAATATCCTACAGTTATTACGGAATATGCTTCAGGAGGAACTCTAGAGAATATGCTTGAAAAATTATCACGCGCGCAAACTCCTCCTGAATGGAATGGTACCAAACGATATTTAACATTATTAGGTGTTGCACTTGGCATGAAATATCTTCATTCCAAAAATATCATTCATCGTGATCTAAAACCTTCAAATATTTTATTTGATGACAACTATATGCCAAAAATTGCAGATTTTGGATTATCAAGAATAACAGATGAGAAATTATCTCAGTTTCGAATGAACTCATATGCAGGGACACCCTTTTATATGGCACCAGAAATACATAAGTGGCAACCCTACACCTACAAAGTCGATGTCTATGCATTTTCCATGATTGCAATTCAACTAATTACTTATCAACTGTCTCCTATTGATATAACCAAAATTTCAGGTGATCACAACCAATCATTCTTTAAACGTTGTCTCTCTGAAAATCCCACAGAAAGGCCCACTTTTTATGAGATCTGTAAATTTATGATCAGAAAAAGTTTCATTAACGAACTTTTTGAGAGCAACGAGTTTGAAGAGATAATTGAGTTCCTCGAAATTTTCGAGGAGTTCGATCCAGACGCCGTCTTCTTCCACGGCTACCTTCTGGACGATGAAGGGACCGAAGAACAGCGAAAGGAATCCGGCGGTTATTTCAAGTTGGCTGCTGACTCAGGCAACAGTGACAGTATGGCCAAATATGCATACAAACTTCGTCTTGGTGACGGTTTAGCGGTTAACAAAAGTGAAGCGATCCGATATTTCAAGATGGGCATTGAAAAGGGCAACGGTTATGCGATGAACGGTTACGCCAACATGCTCGATAAAGGCGACGGTTTGGCGGTTAACAAAAGTGAAGCGATCCGATACTATCTGCATGCAATTGAACTGGGCGATGCAAATGCAATGAACAACTACGCGTTCTTGCTCAGAAAAGGCTACAATGTACCAAAAAATTCAATAGAGGCCGTTAAGTATTACCAGATGGCTATCGGCTTGGATAACGACTTCGCAATGGCAAATTATGCAAACATGCTCTACGAGGGAGATGGCATTGAAATCGACAAATGTGAAGCATTCAAGTATTACAAAATGGCTGCCGATCGAGGCAACAGCTATGCGATGTACAGCCTCGCCTACATGATGCAGCACGGAGAGGCTGGCGAGGTAGATAAAGAGGGCGCAATGAAGTACTACAAAATGGCTGCTGATAAAGGAAACAAAGAAGCTGAAAAAGAGCTCAGAAATGACAGCAGGTGTGTAATATACTGATTACCTTTTTTTATATTTTTTTGTGATGAAATATCAAAGCATGAGATCAGGCATTACCATCATCAAAAGCGTCGCATTTTGGATCAGCAATTTCAGATTCAATATAAGGTGAAAAAGCAACTGAATTGCTGAAATGATTAGACATTGAAAACTGCCCTGCTTGCGAGTTATTCATTGGATCTACTGAACTTTAATGAATGACTAAACAAGTTCATTCCTTTGAACTTGCTTGTTCTGAAAAGGATACACTATCCGAAAACATTCCAGATTTACTAAACACAGAAGTTTCCGAGAAAAGAAATGTGCCACTGAATCCAGAAGATTTTGAAATTCCTTTTGAGAGTGAAAAACTGAAGTCACTTGTGCAACTGAAACTAACTGTACATGAGAAAAGAATCCTGTAATCTGAACTCGTCTGATTTAGAGAATTCAAACGACTTACTGAAGAAATTGGATTGTGAAAACTTGCCAGAGATCGCGACTTACTATTCTACCGTGAACCTTCCTGCATTAGAAAACTCACCAGATAATGAAAAGAATGCCGACTTTCCTGTGAATTCGTGAATTTATCAGATAACAAAAATTCATTAGACTTAGTAAATTTACTTGATAATGTAAAATCTTCTGTTTTGATGAATTTTACAGAATTTTAGAAACAATCTGTTTTTGCGAAATCACCTGAATGAGAAAATCTTTGTGAATTTATGAATTTATCAGATAACGAAAATTTAGTAGACTTAGTAATTTTACTTTTTTTTTTTTTCTTAAATATTTTTATTGTTGATATAAACGATAAAAAACACAAAAGTTTTTTTAAAAATACTATACCATAATGAAATAATTTTAATTAATATAAAAGTAATATTTATAAAAATAACTTTTATGTTTAATTTCTTAAAAGATATTTATGTATTCATTCTTTACAGAAAAGTTTGAATTTGAATAAAAATCATAGGTGTGCTAAAATTTTGTAAAGTGTCAGAAATTTAAATTTTACGGAGGATTGGTATGAATTTTAATTATAAACCTTTATATTTCTAATTATATTTATATTTATAATTTTTAAATAATTTTTACCATACATTTTTAAGATATTATATATTTTTCATCTGAGAATTTTTTGAATGTAAACTTTAATTCAAAATTTTAAATTTGAATTATTCTTAGAAAGTTTCAATTGAATATTTGGCGGATAATTTTTTACTTATTATAAGCATACTCGGTGAAATTGGGGGAAAATATATTAAATTCTTCCATTTTGGTTTCTTTTATGACCTATGCATTATATCATAATTCATAATTTTTTTTTTTAAATTCAAATCGTATATGTTATTTATATTTATTATTAATATCCTTCATAATATGCAAGTTTATGGATAATATCATATTTTTATCTGATATTTTGCATAAAATATTCATAAACTTCGATTTTTTCTGCTAGTTCATCAAAAATGATGTATTAGGCATATTATTCTTATTTTTTCTTAAATTCTTTACATTCTTTGCCATCTTCAGTGGCTTTCATCATTTTTTTTAGTTATCTTTTTATAAATAGCAGCGATAAAATAATCATAGAAAAATCCTATTTCCGACCAAAAAAACATTTAAAAAATTGTCTAAAAATAATTAAAAATATCTCAAAAATGTATGGTAAATCAAGATTTATTATTTAAAAAATAGTATATATGCGATAAAATATTAATAATATATCATTATGGTGGCATCTGACCGTAAAAAATGATTTGAGTACTTTATTTTGACACTTTACAAAATTTTAGCACACCTATTAAAAATCAAACCATTAGTTCACAATTTTTTGAAGCAGTTTACAAATTTCAAAGTAAAATTATTGAGATTTTCAAATTTTTAACATAATTTTTAAATGAAGTTGATATCGTTCTTATTAATAGAGAAAAAAAAAAAAAAAAAACTTTCATAGTATTTAAATAACATGTTTCTTGGAACATATCATAGCAAGCTTTATGGTAAAAGCGAATATGATACAATTGCCGTAGAGGATACCTATAATCTCCTAAAATCAAACAAAACTATAGATCTCTGCGGACACCTACCAATTGAAAGAGAAAATTTAATCCAAATTTGCGATTTGGCTAAAAAATGCTTATTAGAGGACAAAACATTACTTAGAATAAAACCACGTGTTCGTATCATTGGCGATCTTAGGGGCAATTATAATCATATATGGGATATGATTTGCGGCAATGAACCGACAGATCAATTTTTATTCTTAGGTGATTATGTTAATAATGGCAAAAATTCAATAGAAGTAATTACACTTGTTTTATGCATGAAGTTAATTGCGCCAAACCAAGTTTTCTTACTCAGAGGTCGCCAAGAAACTCCTAATATGACAGATAATTGTGGATTCAAAGAAGAGTGCTTAAGCTGCTTTGATAAAGAAATATACGACAAATTCCTCGAAGTTTTTGAATGCCTACCACTTGCAGCAATAATTACAGATATTGATAAAACAAAATCAATACTTTGTATGAATGGCGGTTTATCGCCAAATTTGACCAATGTCGATCAAATTGATCAAATTGAGAGGCCAATTAAAAATGTTGAAAAAGGTCTTCCTTATGAAATCCTTTTCTCGGATCCAAGTGCAGAAATTACAAAGTTTACCCCAAATAAAAGTGTGAAAGGTGCTTATCTTTATGGAAAAACAGCTGCTCATACCTTTTTGAAGAATAATGAATTAGATCATATTGTAACATCTCATCAATTTTCAAAGAATGGATATTCTTACCCATTCAATGAAGATCATTCGGTGTTTTCTATTTTTTCTACTCCTGATTACAACGACGGAAATGGTAAATTTAACACTAATGCAGGAGTTAATTTGTATTTAAGAGAAAGCATGCTTTATACAATATCAAGAGTTAATGATTCTAAAAACAACGACACTGCTTAAACGATATGCACAATGTTGCGGAATCTTTAATTTTTTAATATTAAAAATATAAAATTATATTTAATGCTATATTTTCATATATTTACGAGATACTTCTATCTTCATTTAATGTTTTTCATATTACTAATGAGAATTGGACTTGTTAAAACTCAAAGTCAACTCAAAATGCCTCAAAAAGTGTAATTAATATAAATTTTTATATGTTTTCCAAAATGCATCTATGATGAAAGCAGGATAAAATGACCGACAAAAGCTCTTTACAAGTAATATAATCATTATTTTCTTTGAGGCATATTTTGGTTTCTTATAAAATAATTCAATGGTTTTATAAGCATTTGAATATACATTTCATTGTTGAAATTAACTTTATTTTCACCTAGATCAATGCATGCTTGATGAGTACAAAAAGTCAAAACTTTGTCAAAGATATGCAGATTTCCAAAAACAGATTATCTCGCATCAAATGACATTCAATTTTTTGAGATTTATACCAAGATGAAAACATAATATTTACTATTAATAATAAGAATATGAGAAAATATGAGGAGTTATTATTTTTTTGTTTTGATACTTTAAAATGTTAAGTTTTACAAAATTGATTTTGAAAATAAAGAAGAAATTGAATACAATATTAATACTCTAATCTCAAAGACAACCAAAAAGTTTTCTTTATTTAAAGCAAATAAATAAAAAAAAATAAAAATAAAAAATAAAAAAATAAAAAATAAAACTAATTAGTTTTTATAAAATTTGTTTAAAGCATTTTATACCACTTTAATATCATTATGATTACACTAATAAAAGCAAAAAATAGAATTATATATATACTGATATATAAATGCTTTAATTTATTCTTTTTTTGAGCATTCATAAGTTTTTGTTCCAACAAAAGACTAACTATTTCTTGATATCCTTTTTTAACAGCAATATCTAATGGAGTCGATATATAAGTAAATAAAATAATAAATATCTTTATAAATGAATTTTATTTCCAAAAGACCATATTAAGGTTGAACAAAAGCAGTATATTTTATCATATTATAATATAATAAAATATATGATGATAAAAAATTTATTTACTAAATATAATGGTAAAATTGACGTATGATATAAAAATAAACTAATTTTTCTTTTTGAATGAAAATTTTACAATTTGATAAGTTTAGAAAAAAAATGATGTTTTGTATAAATATTATAGCAAATATGAGGAAAATCCAATTTAAAATATAAGATATATTTTTTAGTTAATTTATTAAATTGAATTTATTTTTTATGAAATATTTGAATCATCAGAAAATTGAGATCAATTCTATGAAATTATTATATGCTTCAGAATATTGAGCATTTTTTTAAGAAATAATTGTGAGATTGTAAGATATAAACAATTGTAAAATTGTGAGAAAATAAAGATTTCTGAAAAGTAAAAATATGTAAAGTATTCAAAGAAAAAATCTATCCAAAATAAAGTCCCCAGCGTCGGAATTTTTGATTTTTTAAAATAAATCTTTTTAAAATCAAAAAATATGGCCAATTTTTCAAATTTTAACTCAGGTTGAAAAGATTAGCTGAGTGATTATTTATGAAATTATCTCTACTTTTAGCAAGATATACAATAATTTAAATATATTATATAATGATATTATTAATTTTATGAATATTTAATAAAAAAAATTAAAATTTATAATGATATATTTCGCAAAATATGTATTTTCGTTGTCACTTTTTGAATACTACAAAATTGAATGAATACCTTAATAAGGCCTTTTCCAAACTATATTTAAATTTATTTTGAATTTCATTTAATTATTTGATTTTTCAATTTCTTTAAAATATTTAACATTAAATGCCATTTAATTATTTTTTATTGAATATTATTGAATTATATTTTTTTGAATAAACTGCATCTCAAAAGTCGGGCCGGTTTTAACCTATATTTGACCAAAAATTTGGCGGGAAATTTATAAACAATTCAAATGTGGTACTGTAAACTATTCAAAAATGGCCTGAGTTTTGACTCATTCAATTTAAAATCTTAAGAAAAAAATCATTAAAATCAAATTTTTATTAAGCAAAAAATGATAAATAAGGAAATTAATGAACTACATGAAATAATGAAAGACAATTATCATATATATTTGATTTTTTGATTGTTTTAAAGTCACTGATATAGAGGCAATTTGATAAGCTTAAAAAAAAAAAAAAATATGATTTCTGCATAATAAAATTACGGAAACATTTGTAAATTCATATCCTGTGAATATTTTTTGCATCAGTCAGCAAGATATGAATAATTATTATGTATCATATTTGGAATGCGAATTAATATTTTCGTAAATATTTGGATATAGAATCGGATTTACTAGATTGAAAGCGATTTCCGATTGGGAATTATGTGATTTTTCCGAATAAAAACTTGATTCCATTCATGAAAATTTGATTTTAAGAATTTTTCATAGAAGATATCTATTTTTTTGTGAGAAAAAAATGAAAAAATTTCGAAATTGTGAGAAAATATTTATGCCAAAAAAATTGAGACAAAAAAATGGGGGCCTGACTTTTGATTTTAAGTTTATAATTAAATATAAAGGGGATCCGAAATCGGCGGTTATGGAAAATCGAATTCTTCAATATAACTTATATTAATAAGAATACTATTTAATATTTAATAAAATTTATTTGGTAAAAACATAATCGAATGTAGGGGTTTTGAGATATAAAAATCTTAAGAAAAAGTTTCTCATTTGAAAGCTTATTCGGTTGTATCAATTCAAATCATCTTCGCAAATTGAGAGGCTCTCTGCGAAAATACATTTATCTTTTTTAATTTTTTAAAAAACTGATTTTGGAACATTTTTATAAATATAAATATATATATATTAAGTTATATCTTAAAAATAAAAAATAAATATGAAAATTAATTAAAATATACATAATTAAAATTAAATAAAATTGAATAATACTGTTCAAACAATATTTCATATTTAAAATATATATTTATCTTCAGATATATAGCACATAATAAAATATTTTTATATATAATAGATATATATTAAAGTATTCTATTTAATTATTAATATAACTTAATGACTCTTTTCTTTTAAATAGATTCATATCCTTTTCTTCTTTTCTTTTGAAAAGTTTTTTTTCTCAAAAATATTTGTATGATCATTCAAATTCAAATTTAAATAATAAAATCATGATTTTTGAAATAACTCTGCATTCATTTATTTTGAATTTTTAATATATGGTTTGATGCTAATAAATGATTAAAATTATAAATGATATAAAATTCTCATCATTCGTTAAAATCTTAAAAAATAAAATTTTATTTTTTCCTCTAAAATATATAACTTTAATAATATTTTAATTAATATATTTAATTTATATATAATATGTTTGAATTATTTTAACTTAAAATATTTTATTAAATAAAATACTTTTTAAGATAAGCTTATTTTTAAATCAGAAAAAAATTGTGAGGGCCGTTCCCATTTATTAAATATTTTGAATATGAATTCCATTGAATTATTTCTTTTTGAATTTTGTCCAAAATGCTAAAGCAAATACATGCGATATTGATATCAAGATTATCATTTGATAATAAAATTTTTATAATTTCAATATTTTTCTTTTCAACAGCCAGACATAAAGGTGTATAATAACATTATTAAATATAACTTCACTCAAAAATTTTTTTGTAATTATATTAAATTTTTTATTTTGAATTTTATTAAATAATTTATAGTTGAATATAATTAAATAGTTTTATGCTAAATGTAATTAAAATATTTGCTGCTTGATGCCATAAAATAATTTGATTTTGAATACTATTAAATAATTTTTATTGAATGCTATAGAATAATTTGGCAGAATTTTTTTAAAAAAAATAATAGTAATATATGGAATATTGATATCAAGCTTATCATTCAATAACATAAGTTTAATAATTTCAATATTTTCTTTTTCAACAGCAAGATAAAAAGGCGTTTTATAAATTTATTATGCAATTACATTTAATTTTATTATATATAATTTCATTGAATTATTTTTTTACGAATATCATTAAATTTTTTGAATTTGAACAAAATTGGAAAGTCGGATATTAAATGTAATTAAATCTTTTTTTGAATCTGATTAACATTGCTGTTGAAAATATATGGAGTATTAATATTAATTTTATTATTTGATAATAAAAGTTTAATAATTTCAATATTTTCAGTTTTAACAGCTACATAAAATGGTGTTCTATGAATTTTTCAAAAAATTTTATTCAATAGTACTGTTTTAAATTTTATTAGGAATATTTTTTTAAATAAAATTTAATTATTTGTGATTGAATGCCATCTAATTCATTCAATTCTTAATTCCATTAAAATATTAAATGTTAAATATAATTCAATAATTGACTTAAGAATATCATTAACAAATGTTGTTGAAAATACTTTCAATATTAATGTCTAGTTTGTCATTTGATAACAGAAGTTTTACCATTTCCGTATCTTTATGAAAAACTGCTAAATAAAAGGCAGTTAAATTAATATTAAATGTAACTTTATTTAATGATTCAGTAATAAATTGAATTAAAATATTTTTTGTTAAATGCTATTTTAATATTAATGTTGAATACAATGAAAATTTCAGGTATAAAATACTATTAATGCAATTGAGGTTGAATGTGATATGATTATATAATGTTGAATGTTATTAATATATATGATGTTGGATGCTATTAATATAGTTGGTGGACATAATTATGTTTTTGGGACATAATCATGTTTGCTCAACTTTTTGAATGGTACACAAAAATAAAACACATTTTTCTCAATACTTTTTAAAGATAATTTGATAATATTATATACTTTATTAATGTATTTTATGTACATCATTATTTAATTAAATGAGCTATTATATTTGTGATTAATATGAAATTTTGCCATTAATGTAAAAAAAAGTTAAAATGCTTATTTTATTCTCAATAATTGAAACTTGGGATTTAATAATAATATCATTAATTCATAATCAGTAATGATATAATTTTGTCAGATAATTGATATCTAAAAACTTTCATATAAGAAAATTTTGATGCACAAAATAAAGTTAAAAATCATATCACTTTTTTGTTTTTTTCCAATAAAAAATAAAAACTTTTAAATTTTTATTTAAATATTTGATATAATGCATATAGTATAATGATATTGAAAGAATAAAATTGGCTGTTCTACTCAAGATCTATTACCTTAATGAAAAAGAGTAACTTCTGAAATAACTGAAAAAGACTTTCAATTTTAGACATTGAGAAATTATTTTCATTATTTTAATAGTTCTTCTATACTTACCTAATATTTATTGATTAATTGCTATTTTTAATGCTATTATAATAGAAAAAAATAAAAAAGTGTAATTTGTATATTTCTTAGAAAAACCTGAAATCTTGATGGGCAACAATGATTTTTAGAGGATTAATAATATATTTCATTGTATGTATTATCAAATAATGTAATTCTGAAATCATATCAATTATGTATGAGTGATTTATGAATGATTTTGAATAAAAAAAGAAAAATGAAATTTTTCCAAGATTGATCCTTTTTCAACCATATTATTATATTTAATATATTATATGCATCATATAGATGATTAATACTGCATCTAATTTGAAATGAAATAAACTCATTTTTCAAAATTAGTAATTTTGTATGAATGTTTTTTGTCATATTTTGAAAACACTTTTTCTTTTTATATAATTATTATTTCAATAAATTTTTTTCTAAAATATAATATATACATTATATTCTAAAATAATAACTATGTTAGAGCAAATTAAAACAACCTTTTTTTTATGGTAAAAGCATGAAATGTGATATGAAATGAGTTTTTTGAGTAGTGAAATGAAAATGAAACCATTTTTTCTAATTATCTATTTTATTTCAATAAATAATAATGATACATTTTAATTATAGATGAAAAGTAAATTATAATTTTTTTCAAATAATAAAAAAATATTCAGAAATTAAAAATTCGATATCATATTTATGATCAAATTTAGTTTGATAAAAGTGAATGAAAATCGGGGAATAAAATGTATCCAATATGATATTAATTGTTCTACAATTGTTTTTTTAAAAGTCCAATTTGAATATATAGAAATGATGTGAAAACATAATTATGTCTCCAAAACAGAATTATGTCCACCAACTATACTTATTTCTTAAATTTCATGAAAATATAAAATGCTGAATGACATTGAATTTTTGTCTTTTTAATATTATTAAAATTTTAATTGTTGAATGAAATTAAAATATTAGTTTTTGAATTTTATGCAAAAAGTGGTTGCAAATACATAGAAAATTAATATCAAGACTGTCATTTGATAATAAAAGTTTCGTAATTTCCATGTTTCCTTTGTCAACAGCTAAAAAAAATGGTGTTATGTTATTTTATAATAAAATTTCACTTAAAAATTTAATTTGGAATAGTATTTAATAATCTTGTTTTGAATGCTATTGAATTAATTATAATTTAATTCTATTATATAATTTGATAATAAATTAAATTAAATTATTGGATGCCAAATTTCATTCAAACATAAAATGTTAAAAGTAATATAATCATTTAATATTAAATGTCATTAATGTATAATTATAAAAGTAATTGAAAAATATTATTTTAAATGTAATTGAATTATTAATGATAAATTACATTGAATTGTCTAATATAAAACGTCATAAAAATATTTAATGCAAAATATAATGGAATTATAATCATGTGAATGTTATAAAAAAAACCAAATTTTTGAATGAAATTGAACTATTTTATGATAAATGTCAAAAAATTGTTTGAAGCCTAATATTGTTTAAAATTATCAATGAAAATACATGGAATATTGATATCAAGTTTATTATTTGATAATAAAAGTTTAATAATTTCAATGTTTTCTTTTTCAACAGCTAGATAAAAAGGTGTTTTATATATTTATAATTTTTAATTCCATGATAATATTGATTAATAAATGCTATAAAACTGTGTGCTATTGAATTCCACATTTATAATTAATATCAAATTTATCGTATGACCATAAAAGTTTAATAATTTCAATATTTTCTTTTTCAACTAATAGATAAAGAGGTGTTTTAATAACAAATATATTAAATTTCATTCAATATTTGCTTTTGAAACAGTATTATTGTTTTTTGACAAAAAATTTTATTCAATTTATTTGATTTAGAATGCCACTGAATTCTTTGAAATTAAATTATATTAATATATTAAACAAGAAATTCTATGAAACAATGATTTAAGAAATGATTTTTTGGTTCATATCAATACTTTTGTCTTTGAGAATTAATTCAACGAAAGAATAATAATCAAACATGCATATCATATAAAAAGTATCTTCTTTGATTAAGTCATACTGAATATATGAAAAATTGTAGTATTTTAGCCCAATATTGAAAAATGCATTTGGATTCTCATCACAAATATGAGAATAATTATTTTGGAGGTACTCTGATAAATTGTTGTGATGGCATTTGATTGCTTCTTTCATGCATTCTTCATAGTTTAGTAAATTAACATGATTTTCTTCAAGGATATGAATTATGTCTGGATTGTTGGAATGGATTGCATAAATCCATAATGAAGGTGTCAATTTTACATTATTAAGAAGTAAGTATTTAAAAATTTGAATTGATCCACAAAAATGTTGCATATTCAATCAACGTTGGATTTTCTTCTTCATCATTTTGTATCATATATTTTGTTTTTTTTACTTGCTTTTTAATCAAGAATGAGTTTGTTTCATAAATAGATGGTGAAATATGCGATTTCAAAGAATAATTGGTTTTGTTGACATATGTAATGAAATCAATAATTTTATCATCTCGAATCATCTCGCAAATTTTTTTCTCATTTTCTCCTTGTAAACGATTTTCTTCAAAATCAGCGGGTAAATCTTTATTTATTATATTTTTTAATGCATTGAAATATATTCTTGATGAATGAAAGTTTTCATTCACGAAATGTTTGATTTCTGGTGCAAAGTACTGTGGATAATTATATACGTAATATTTACCTTTTATCATATTCTTCAAAATGTAATAATCGATTATTAGCTTTTCATTGATGATGAATAAAAGTAACTTTTTGTTGCTTTTAAAAATGTTATATAATCTGGTATTTGAATAGAATCGCTTTAATTCATATTTGAAAGAGATAAGAATCTTTTCAATCTCCTTATAAAAATTTATTTTTCGATGATGATTATTGGAAACATTCACTAATAAATGAAGAAATAACCTGAGGTCATTTGGATTTTCTTTGATATTTTGTTTTTCTAAAATAGTGTTAAAATAAATAAACTCTTCTTCGATGCTATCTTCATTATCTAGAAAATCTATGAAGCCATCATATATTATTTTCATTTTTTCTGTATATGTTTTGATGCTCATATTTATGAACTACAACTTATTTCAATTAAACTTATACAGACTTTTTTTGAATAAAAAAAAAAAAAAAATATGCCAGCTCAAAAAGTTGATTATTTGATATTATCAAAAATTTTTGAAAGAATTTGAGCTGTCATATATATATTCACACAATTTTTTGAAAGACTTATTCAATTTTGATAATGAAAAAAAAAAAAAAAAACATCGAGGAAGGGATTAATATTTTTTCTATGTGTATATATAATATAATGTTTCTAACTCTTTTATATAAAGATTTGATAGGGGGTTTTGCTCTAGACTATACTTTTTGTTTATAATTTTTGTTAAAATTTTAAATTGAATCAATTATTAATGTTGTGGAATCTAAAAATTTTTTAAAACAAAAATATTAAACTAAATTAAACATTATGCTTTAATAAACTTTTATCTTCATTTGATTCTATTCAAATTGCTAGTGTGAAAATTGGATTTGGATCAAAAAGTGGAATCAATAAAAATATGTAAACTATTTTGCTCTAGAAGTCCTGATCTTTTAAAAATCATTGAAATAAATTTTGGCTTTCAAAAAATCAGCCTTTCATTTTCAAGAAAATCTATCAATGAAATTGAAGAGTTTCCGAGGATAATCATTAGAAAGCATTTGTCATTAAATAAAGCATTAATAATAAAAGTTGATGGAAATATGCAATAAGTGATATGGTTATTTTAAATAACAACAATTTTAAGTATGAAATGGATTAACAAACCATTTTTAAATGGTTATGTTTTATTGTTAGATCTAAGGTGATTTTTGATGAATTCAACTTTGCTTTCAACTCCTTCAATCAATTCAAAATTACTTTTCTTTATAAATTTAACAATCTCTTTAAATTTTGGTCTTTTTTCGGGCGAATACAATAGGCAATTCCGAATAATTTTATGTGATATTTCTTTCACATTTTTTGGTTTCCGTGGAATCTTTTCTGATTTGATATCATCGCGAGATAAGAAAGGACCTTTTCCTCTTGTTACAATGAAGAGCATTATCATGCCGAAAGAAAACACATCAACTTTCTCATCACACTTTTTGTTTTCAAGAACTTCCTGAGGCAGACAAAAAACAGAATAATCTAAGCCAACTTGCTCAGTGCTGTTCAAAAAATTATCAATTCCAAATCCAGTTATTTTTGCGTGGTTTTCTTCATCAATAAAAATGTTCTCTGGATTCAAATTTAGATGAATCAAATGATATAAATGAGCAAGATCCATTGCATGCGCAATCTCAAAGATAATTGTCACCAAATAAGCATCGTCAAGTGTGTGAATGGCATCTTTCAAACTCCTTGGAAAATACTCAAAGAGAACAGTTGGAGGATGATTTTTGTTGCCTTCAAAAAAGCCAAAAATCTTCCCAATGTTTGGATGCCCTAAGTCATTGACTCCTCTGTACTCGCTTATGAACTGGCCAAAATTTTTCAGCTCTTCTTGTTTGCCTCTCTGTGTGTTGTAGTCATCTTTTCGTTTGAGGATTTTGATGAGGATGAAATCAGTCTCAATCTTCACTTTGTAGCTTGTGAATACTGCAGATGAGTCAATACAAGTTGAATCATTAAGAAGAATAGCAATTAAGTCAGCACCAATGTTTCCGATGAACTCTTTACTCATTATCTTCTTCAAAGAATTCTCAATTTTGGCATCATACTTCAAATTTTTATTTAACATTTTAGATTCTTTATCTTTATCTTGAGGTTTGGTTTCTTTATCTTTATCTTTAGGTTTGACTTCTTTATCTTTATCTTGAGGTTTGGTTTCTTTATCTTTATCTTGAGGTTTGGTTTCTTTATCTTTATCTTGAGGTTTGGTTTCTTTATCTTTATCTTTAGGTTTGGTTTCTTTATCTTTATCTTTTGGTTTGACTTCTTTATCTTTATCTTGAGGTTTGGTTTCTTTATCTTTATCTTTTGGTTTGACTTCTTTATCTTTATCTTGAGGTTTGGTTTCTTTATCTTTATCTTTTGGTTTGACTTCTTTATCTTTATCTTGAGGTTTGGTTTCTTTATCTTTATCTTTAGGTTTGACTTCTTTATCTTTATCTTGAGGTTTGGTTTCTTTATCTTTATCTTTTGGTTTGACTTCTTTATCTTTATCTTGAGGTTTGGTTTCTTTATCTTTATCTTTTGGTTTGACTTCTTTATCTTTATCTTTAGGTTTGGTTTCTTTATCTTTATCTTGAGGTTTGGTTTCTTTATCTTTATCTTGAGGTTTGGTTTCTTTATCTTTATCTTTAGGTTTGGTTTCTTTATCTTTATCTTTTGGTTTGGCTTCTTTATCTTTATCTTGAGGTTTGGTTTCTTTATCTTTATCTTTTGGTTTGGTTTCTTTATCTTTATCTTGAGGTTTGGTTTCTTTATCTTTATCTTGAGGTTTGGTTTCTTTATCTTTATCTTTAGGTTTGGTTTCTTTATCTTTATCTTGAGGTTTGGTTTCTTTATCTTTATCTTTTGGTTTGTTATTTTCTGAGCTTTCTTTTGGTGTTTCTTCTTTCTTGTTGATGAGATTATTAAAATTGACAACTCGATTCATCGAATAAAATTCAGCCTCTGACTGTTCAATGTGGTTGACATAATCGCGGAAGGCTTGTTCATTGACATTTCTTGTGATGAATTTTTTATCGTTCTTCAGCATACTTTCAATTTCATCGAATGAAGGACGTTCGTTTGGATTCTGAGACCAACACTTTTCAATTAGCTTGCGAAAAGGCTCATCCACGTTAACATTAAAACTAGGCCTCAATCCTCTTGACACCACTTCGTTGTAGATTGAGTTAATGTTGCTCAAATTTTTGAAAGGAACTTCCAGAGTCAACAACTCGAAGACAACCAAAGCGAATGCGTAAACATCGCTTCTTTTTGAATATTCATTTGATTCAAGGACTTCTGGTGCTGAATAATTCGGACGTCCTTTAACCCCAACTGATGATTGATAAGTTATAGTTTCAACTGTGTGAATTCGTGTCAAGAGACCGAAATTTCCGATTTTTGGAAACAGATGTTCATCGAAGAAGATGCTTTCAGGTGACAAGTTTCGATGAATAATATCATGAAGATGAAGGAAGGACATTCCAGCAACTATTCCGAAGATACAAATTAATCTTTTCGTTTCATCCCATTCGTTTAGATGTTCTTTATTTCTTTCTTTATTGAGGAGATCATTCAAAGACTTATTCGGAGGCATCTCATTGACAAGAACAGGCATTGGACGCATGTTGAAATCAATTGGACTGTATCCGATGAATTTTATATATGTTGGATGATTCAATTGCGATAGAATGTTAGTTTCTCTTGATAAATGAATGATATCATTCTTTGACAATTTTGCTATTTTAATTGTTGAAATTTTGGCTTCATAAAGAATGTTTGTTTCTTTATGTTTGATTTCATAAATCTTGAAATAGTCAACTTTTTTGATTGCTTTTTTCTTCTCATATTTGCTCAGGTCCAAATATGGCACATTCAAAACAGGGTCATTTTCTTGAATTCTTCTCAACTCTTCCAAATTAAGGGTAACTTTTTTAAATGAATCATTTACTTTATGATCATTGACGAATTTAATGTAATTCTTAAATTCATCTTCATCAACTTCTTCTTCAAGAAGAAATTCTTCATTATTTCTAAGATCGTTGACAATTTGGTCAAAAGTTGGTCTCTTTTTTGGGTCGCCTTGCCAACATTGCGTGATTAACTCCTTAAAACAGTTCGGAACATCAGCGTGAAAGACAGGCCTGGTACCATTTATAACTCTAGAAGGAAGATTATAAAAAGTGAGTCCTTCAAAAGGACTTTCAAAAGTAGCAATTGAATACAGAAGAATTGAAAAGGCATAAACATCACTTGCTTTACTATATTCGTATTTTTCAAATATCTCAGGTGACATGAATGCAGGTGTTCCAACATTACTGGAAGAAGGAGGAGGATTTCCATCTTTTGGTATTTCTTTCGAAAGGCCGAAATCTCCGATTTTTGGGAATAAAAACTCATCCAAAAAGACGTTTTCTGGCTTGAGATCACGATGAAGGATATTTAAAGAGTGCAAGAAAGACATTCCTGAAGCAATTCCATGAGTAACAATTAACAATTTTGTGTAACTCCATTCAGGAGGCTTTAAACCAGAATTATTTAAGTCAATAATGCTTTGCAAAGATGTGTTTTTAATGAATTCGGTGATGATTGTCGGCTTTGTCTCTGTTTTGAAGTTGAGTTGATTGAATCCAATGAAATTAACAATTAAAGGCGAATCCTTCAACTTGTAAAGAATGTTTATTTCATTCGAAAGATTCTTGATTTGATCACCATCGCAATTTTCCAAAAGAAGCTTGTTTTCTTTGGCTGCAAAAATAGCTCCAGTTGTTTTATTTCTTATTTTAAAGACTTTTCGGAATTGTCCTTCTCCGATGAATTCCTCTTTTTCATACAAATTCAAATCAATTTCATCCAAATCAACCAAAAGTTCTTTGCCTGCTTTGAAGTCAATTTGAACCTTTGGAAATGAGAAGACAGCTTCACCGTCATGGTGATCAATAAAGTAAATGAAATCCAAATATTCTTGCTTATCAACCATGTCAGTAATGAATCCTCTGTCACTCTTTAGTATTTTCACAATTTGATTGAATGTCGGCCTGTCTTGTGGATCCTGTGCCCAGCATTTAGTTATAAGCCTTCGAAATGCTTTCGGCACAATTTCATCAATTTGTGGTCTTTTTCCATTTACACGCGCTTTTGAAATATCGCCTCGTCCGGCTACATTTTTATCATATGGCAAATTTAAAGTGACAATTTCATAAACAACAAGTGCGAACGAAAAAACATCAACTTGTTTTGAATGCTTTTCGCCTTGAATAATTTCTGGGGCCATGTAAACTGGTGTCCCTATATATTGGATATCAAGATCCTCTTGTCCGATTGCAGAAAGACCAAAATCAGAAATTTTGGGTAACAAATAGTCATCGAGAAGTATGTTTCCTGGCTTTATATCACGGTGGATAATGTTCTGCGAGTGTATGTGAGCTAGTCCCAAAGCCAGCGAGTAGATGAAAATTAATTTTTTGGTTTCGGTCCATTCATTCGGCGCTAGACCTTTTCGTGCTTTTTCTAGAATATCTGATAATGAGCTGTTTCCAGCATATTCCATGATGATAACATGATTCGGCTTGTGTTCAAAATCATGTAAACTATATATCCGATAAATTTGATGATGAATGGTGATTTGAGTTTTGACATAATTTCTATTTCTTTATAAAACATTTTCATTTCTTCAAAACTAGTAGTACCATTTCTGTCAAATACTTTTGCAGCAAAAATCTTTTTTGTTGATTTTTCTTCTATCATATATATTCTCGCAAATCCACCATATCCAATTCCTTCTAAACGTGTATATTGATTTAAATCAATTAGAACCAAACCATTTTCATCATTTTCTATACTTGAATCCATCACAAATGATAATTCTCTTATTTTCACCTTAAGGTGAAATTTTTTTAGCAAATTTTAGTATTTCTTAAAAATATGAATATCTCAAAAAAATAAAGATTTATTACATAAAAAAAGAAATTTTAATTTAAAATTTCTTAATATGAAAAAAATATCAAATATAAATAGATAATCTTTATCATATTTCAGATATTGTATATTCATTAAAAAAACAAATGAATATGCCACAGTTTTGACAAGGTTTAGCCTGATATGATTAAATTCGATTAATATCACGAGTTTTATAAAACTTTGACAACATCCCTTTGCCTTCATAGATAAAATTTTTTCTATTCAAAAAGTTCTTTGAAGATCAAAATGTCACGGTCTTACCACAAATTATTTTATTTTAATTACAAAACAAAAAAAAAAAAAGTAAAATACTTCACAAGTGAATGTTTCATTCAAATAATGATTTCATTTTTTATTTTTAGTAATGAAAATCGATGAATTCTTAGAGAAAATGTGCTTATTTCAACGAATCTTTCTAGAATTTCTTGAGAATGAAGAAGATAAAGAAGAAATTTTTTCAAATTTGATCCAGACATTAACTAATGAAAAACTCTCTGAAAAACCTGAAGAATTCAAAACTTTTATTAATATTCTTTCTAATGTTGCTAATAATCATTACCGAACAACTAATTTCACCCCTAAAATCGAGCAAATATTAAAATTTTTTCAAGATGATATACCCAAATATTTTTCTAACAATGAAATATTCGATTTATTCCTAGAGAATAAAGTAATACTTCTTTTTCTTATTAAAAACAATCTCATATTTGTAGACAAAATGATATCTTCCAAAATAATATCATATCGATATAAAACCGCTAAATACTCACGATTTTTTTACCGAGAAATCAATCCATTTATAAAAAACAAATCCATTGAAATACCTGAAAATTTTGAAGAAAACCGTCAAAATGGAGAAAATGAAGACGAAATTTGCGAAATAATTCGTAAAGATTTGATTGAATATTTCATCAATTTTATAGAGGGTAAAAATTACCCTTTGACTAGTCAAATTACTCATTCTCAATATGAATCAAATATATTCTTAATAGAACAAAAGGAAGTGACATTAATTGAATATGCAGCTTTTTTTGGCTCCGTTGAAATATTCAAATATCTGCAATCAAACGGAGTTCAATTGAATTCGCGATTGTGGCTCTTTGCAGTCCACGGAAACAGTCTAGAAATAATTCACATATTAGAACAAAACAAAATTGAGCCTCCTTCTTCATCATACGATATCTGCATCAAAGAGGCAATCAAATGTTATCACAACGAAATTGCCATTTACATTCAAAGCAAAAGCAAGAGCAAATCAAAAAATAAGAAGAATTCAGAAAACTTTGATGATTCTTTCAATAATTGTGGTGATTTGGATCTTATTCAATTTTTAAATTTTGAGTTCATCAAAGCGGTTTATGATGTGAAAAAATTATTCTTTAAGTTGGTTGAGTTTAATTTGGTTGACCTGATGAAAGTTTATTCTGAATCCTTCAATTTCGATTTTAATGAAATGATGGATGGTGAAACGTTACTTACAAAAGCTGTGCAGAACGATCAACTAAAAATGACGCGATTTATTTTGGCACGACCAGAAATTGATGTGAATCAAATAGTCGTTATAAAGAATGGCAACAAATGGATGAAGAAAGCAGCCTTGCACATTGCAATTGAGAGGGAGAATAGAGATATAGTGGCACTTTTGCTATCGCACAAGGACACGAATGTAGAAATGAAAAGTATTGAAAGCAACGATGAGAAAGAGATTGAAAAAGAGAAAGCTGATCAAATGACCAAAGAAAAAGTGAAATTTATTAGTAAGAAAGAAATGTCACAATATTGGAATGATGGCGTTGAGACATGTATAAATAGAAAAGAAAAGACGCCATTGTTCATTGCTATTCAGAAAAAGAACAAGAGTATTGTGAAACTTTTGTTGAAGCATGAAAACGTCTATATAAATGAATATTCGTTTTTTTATGAATATTATAGTTTTAAGGCCATTTATGAAGGAGATGAAGAAAGTCTTGTAACTAAGACAAAGTCGTCTAAAACAGCACTAGATCTTGCAATTAAAAATGGATCAATTGAAATCATTCAAATTTTATTAGCTGATAAAGATATTGATATTAATTTTGAATCCACAATAAACAAATACATTCAATATTATTATAAAAAAGAGAGAGTTAATGATATTGAGGTTTTGAACTCAAAAGGAACAACTACAAGAACACCTCTATTTTATGCTGTTGAGAAAAAGAATTATAACATTGTTGAACTTCTTCTTAAGCAACCTGAAATTGATGTGAATTATCAGTCACGCATTTATGACATTGATGAATTAATGAACTCAATATGCGATAGATTTGGATATAAAGAATACATTTATGAAACTGCCAAAGATGAAAAACTTATTAAAAATTCTGATCAGGAACCATTGTCACTTGCATTTGAACAAGGAAATGATAAAATAATTGATCTTTTATTAAATAATCCAAATATTGAATTAGATTTGGATTATTTTCTACCAATTGTTGTTCATAAAGGAAAAATAAAAACAATTCAAGTTTTACTTGATAAAGGTTTGATTGGTATTAATGATGTTGTAATTCAAGATCAGACTCTCCTTCATTATGCCATTCAAGAAGGAGAGAAAGAAATCGTTAAATTTTTATTAAATAATCCAAAAATTGAAATTAATAAGGCAAACTCAAAAGGAGACACGCCATTATTTTTAGCTATTGAATATGAACTAGCAGATATTGTTGAGATTTTATTAAAGCATCCAAAAATAGATGTTAATTTGCATAGAAATTCGAAATCGCCATTACATTTTGCAATTGAAAACAGATATGATGAAATTACTTATCTTTTATTAAAGAGCCAAGAAATCGATGTTAACAGAAGAACAAGCAAAGGTGAATCACCATTGTATCTTGCTGTAAATAATGAAGATATAGCACTTGTAAAAACTTTATTGAAAAATCCAGATATTGATGTGAATATTCAAACAAATTCTGGTGAAGCTGCATTGCATTTGGCAATTGAGAAAGAAAATGAAGAAATTGTAAATCTTTTATTAAGAAATCCTGAAATTAATGTAAATATTAATACAAACACAGAAAAGTTGCCATTGCAAATTGCATTTTCGAATAAAAATGACAATATCATTGATCTTTTATTAAAACGTCCTGAAATTGATACAAATATTATTTTGGAAGATTTAAACACACCTTTGAATAGATCAATTGAAGAGGAAAATATTGGAAGAATAAAAATTTTGCTGAGTAATGATAATACAGATGTTAATAAACTAGGAGGAGATGGACGATCAGCTCTAAAATTAGCCGTTCTTTCTAATAACACAACTATTTTCGAGCTTCTCATGAAACAACCAGACATAGTGTTTGACATTTATACGATCATTGGAGATAATATGACTACTGATCAAGCTAAGATGCTCTTTATAGCATTTAGAGAAAAAAATCTATTTATGTCAAACTTTTTTAATTATTGAATAAAATATTTTTATTATTATTATTATTTTATTGTTACCATTTCAACCATATAATTCTTTGGATTCAAAATAGAAAAACTGTTTCAATTGTGCTTATATCAAATGAGAACTATTTACTAATTACAATATTAATTTTGATTGTATTGTTTTCAAACAAACAAACAAAAAAAAAAAACAAGAGTTTTTGGTTTATTTTCGTTTATAAATATTAATGAATTTCGTTGCTTTCGTGATCAAAGCAAAGGTTTTTAAAATAATCAATATATTTTTTTTATTTTTTTTTTAAAAAGAAAAGACTCTATGTTTAATATTATTATTGTTCATCTGAATCTTGAACAAACAAGTGAGGTGAGAGTTCGATAGAATACTTTCTGATGCTCGAGAGAAGTTCTTGACATTCTGCGCATTTGTTCAGTAAAGGAAGCAATTCTTCCATCAGAAAAGCATCATCTGTGTCACCATAAAAAGGAGGGATGATCAACGAGTTTTTAGGTTGAAGTAAGCCGCAGCTTTGAATGTCATCAATCAAAATTACATCAGTAAGAGGCTGGTTGAGAATTCTTAGGTCTTTGAGCTCATATCCATTTATAAATTTGCAGCATTCTCTCGCAAATATGATTTCATCCAAATTTTCAAAGTATCCATAAGTATCTGAACTTTTTGAAAAGTTTACATCAAAAGCATCATTTAGTATTTTCGAAACTATATCAATAGCATATTCTCGTTCGTATGATGTATAAAAATAAATATTATAATTCAGGCTGATTGAACGAAGAAATTCGAATAAATATGGCCTAATTTGAACAAACATTTTTCTTTTGTTACATTTAGGCATAGATTCTCTAAGGGTTTTTTGTTGTATGTTAAAAGATTCTGTGAGTGAGAATTTTGGGAGATTTGTTGCTGACTTGGCCCTAAGATTATTTTTAATTTGGTGATAAATCATAAAAGAGGTGTTTTGGGTTTGAATGGGAGAAGTGTAAACAAGTGTGTTATCAAGATCAAAAACAATACTATACCTTCTTTTCTGAAATGAATCTGGAACTGTTACATGGTCTAATTTGTCATTAACCTCGTGAACTAGAGCGTCGCTACAAACTTGTTTTAATTTTTCGTTGAAATTATGGATAACAGACATAAAAAATGAGAAACTTTGATTTGTAAAATTATGATGGTTGGATAATTGAAATATATAGAAAAATTTTGAATGCAAAAATCTGAATTTTTGAATTGATGTGGTTGATATGGAATTCAAATGAATTGTTCGATGAATTTGTTTCATAAATAAAATTGTTATTAAATGAATCATATTGTGTGTCAAAATACTTTTTTTGAAAAAGTTTGAAATAAAAAAAAATTGAATACCATAACCACGGTTTTATTTTTTTAAATTTTTTGATTTTTTCCCTGATAAATATTATGTGTTTCAAAAAAACTTAAAAAATAAAAAGGTTCTAATATTTTTCTTCTAAAAAAATCATTTTAAAAGAATAATTTTTCCGTCAGAACAAAATTAAATTTTAACATAACATAAATGCATTTGAAAAGGTTTCTCAAGAATGAAGAATGTATGTAAAAATATTGAAAACATTCAAGGCGATTTTATAAAATCACCCTTGCAAGATAAAAAAAAAAAAATTATATAATGTAGATATAACAAAGAATCTTTTCATACAATGTTAACTCCAAATTTTAAAAAATTATATTTCATATAATATCTTTGAATGTTGCGTTCACCATGATTCCAAACATACAGATTTAACCTATTCACATATATTGAGTGTTAAAATGGTCGATTGACTCAATTTCCATACTTTGGAATTCAAATATTAACAAAAAATACTTAAAATAAAATGTGAGATTCTTTTGCTTGAACAATTTGCTGAGTCTAATTGTGCTCTTTTGGTCACCATTAAATGTGAGTTGTTGTATATCTTTTTGTGTGTTTTCTATAATAGTTCCTGAATAATCATAGATATTCATAGAAACAACAAAAACGGTCATCTTACTCTTTAATATTAATAATAAATAAATTCTCAATTAAAAATGATTTTCGACTTTTTTTAAGTATAGTTCCAGTGGCATACAAAAAAAAAATTATTATTTATTTATAAATAAAACGTTTTAAATATAAAAGAAGAAATTTTTATATTTTCTTAATGTGTATGGCAACTTCGAAATAACGTATTTTTATGTTTATTGTTTTAAAAATATCTCACAATAATATCTATATTTTAATATATTTTACTTTTTAATTTACTTTTTATATACTATTAAATAATATATATTAATATATATACAAAATATTAATATTTTTAGTTTTTCAAAAATTACAGATATCTCTCTAAATGAAAAAAAAATGTAAAAAGTATTGTTAATATTCATGTTTAACTAATTAGTATAATTGATGTTTAACGATTATTATTCATTTTTCCTCATTGATACAGGTGTAACCAATGCTTTTTGAAAAAAAAAATGAAAGATTTGCATTTTTCTTGGAATGATATGAATGCTTCATTTAGTTACTACGTTTTATACTTAGTCATTAGTGTATATATTTTATCTAAATAAATTAAATTTATCAATATTCTTGTTTTGCACGTTTATATAGACTTTTACTTAATGCATTAAATTAACAGTCAATTTAGATTAATTTCATATAATAATATACAAATATATATATTGAAATTAGTTTAGATATATATTATAATATTCTCTTTAAATACTCTATATTTGAACAGATACATATATTTTTATATAACTATAAAATTCAATGCTCAAAAAAAGAGATTTTGTGAATGAATAGAAATGTATTGAAATATTCAGATAAAATACTTCTATTCAATTTTTTTTTTCAATGTATAATTTCAATGTAATATTGAAAAATTTTGAGAGATATAATTTTTATAATTCATCGTATTTTTAATTGTTCTATTATTTTGGAACAAATTTTAGATTTTTTAAATAAAAGCAAAAATATGTTAATTTATATTTGATATATCATTCAATATAATAAATAAATGATTTAATTTTATTTGTCAATCAAAATAAAAATAAATTACAGTAAAGGACATTTTATTTTATATTTAACTTTTTAAAAAATCATTATAATCTGTTAAATATGCAAAATAATAAATATAATATTAAATATAAAAATATTTTTAATGAATATCGATTTCAAATTTCAGATATATATAATATAATCCTTAAACACTGATAAGGAATCATAACTGATTGATAGTTGAATATTGACTGAAAGTAGCATGGTTGTTTAAATTGGAATGATAAACCTTTTTTGAAATCTTTAGATTTTTTTATAATACTTTTGTAATATAAGTTATTGAAATAAATATTTCCTTTACTATTCTATAAATATAGTGTTTTCTATTAAACTATTTAACATTATTAGATTAAACATCAATATTAGAATTTTTACAATTAATCATTAAGTATTGAAAATATTTTATTTTTATAGAAATATTTAAATGTATGGTATTATATTCTTGTTAAATTTCAAAAACACGATTATTCATGAATATATTTATATTTTTTTATACTCAGAAAAAATTGAGAAAATCTTATTAAATAATTTTTAAAGCAAATATTCACAAAAAATTCAATTAATAATTAAGGAAATAAGAATATGTTTATATATGCAAAAAAATAATTTGTTTTTATTTGATCATATTATATATAGCCTTTACTTTTTTCACATCACAAATTCATTAACGTAACTTTTTAACGTTTATATTCTTTAATCCATATTTTGGTTGTTGTATTTGCACGTTTTTGGTAAAAATATCAAGTTTTCAAATTAAATTTTATTAAAAAAATCAATGAACAGATAAAATTAAAATTTTGAGGCACTTAAGTTTATATTTTATATAATCGCTTTTTAGTATTGCTTTTATATGTTAAAAAGGAATTAAAAGTTTATAAAACAATATTATAATAGTAAATAATCTAGAAATCTTGAGTAATGTGAATTGGTTTGCTCACAGAGTGATTATATTCTTTTTATAAAATGGTCAATCATTTCACCTTTGCAAAAAATGATTTTTAAAAATTGCATTTTACTTTTACAAAAATGGTTTTATTAAATAATTTAATTGATATTTTATTTATTCACAAAAAATTATTTAGTATATTATCTTTTTTCAGAGATATGATTATTTTATGTATTCAATATTTTCAATAAAAAATACATTGTACAAACCTTGTATTTTTTCTATCGTTCTTTGTAGAACAAGGTTGGTACAAAAAGTGAAGTCTAATTATATACATATATATATATACTATAGAATATATATTTACAATATTTTAAAAAACTATTTTTTTTGAAGTTGCCATACACATTTTTCTTATTTAAAATTGAGAAAAAATTTTTCAAAAAATTTTTTGTATTCTTCATTGAAATTGAATGAAAAAAAATTTTTGGAGGGCTGATTTTATAAAAAATTCAATTTTGGAGGGCAGATTATTTAAAAAATTGTATTAAATTTCTTTTTTATTATTCATTGGGACAATTTATCATATTATCATTTACAATATAAATTAAAGAACTAATGATAATTTTATAATATTAAATTAAGATCTACCAAAGTCAAAATATTATAAAATATGCCCTTATATATGATCAAATAATTAATACATTTATTTTTTGGAAATTATTTTTAATGGATGTTGTATTTTTGAATTGAGTCAACATCCTTTCAAATGTTGAACATTGAATTTTTTATTACATGGTATTTTTACAGAGAATCACTTCATTTTAAATAAATGTACAGCATTTACTACTTGAACAAGCTATTTAGACCAAGCTTTTGCACAATAATTCTGAATGACAACTCCAAAGTTGATCTCATGCCACTAAAAATCGATTACAATGGAGAAATGAATGAAAGTGTTCTATCATTAGCAATTCATCAAAAATATAAGAACATATATAATAATTATGTTGCAAATAAAGCAGTCCTTGCATTACCACAAACGTTGACACAAAGCATAACAGGAATTGAATGCAGTTTGAATGGAAATAAAATTGATTTAAATATCAAAGAAAAACAAAAAGCAGAAAGAATTGCTCAAAATGCAGAACAAAGAGGTCATTCAACAATAAGAAGTGTTACTTCTCGTGATGAACAAACAACTGAAATCATTCTTGGACTTCTTCCATTCAATGCTGAATGTGATATCGTGATTCATTTAGATATCATTTCTACAAATTCTGATTTGAATGAAATGCAAACAATCATTCCATTCTCAAGTCAAAGTTTAAGTGATTCACTTTTCTCATTTTCTTTAATCTTCAATCAAATATCTAACATATCAGATATTAGTATCTTTGATAACTCAGGTAAAAAGAATTCTAATTTCACATTCGATGGAAAACGCCTCATCATTAAAGAAAAGCCAAATGAGCCCATAGTTCTAACGACTAAATTGAACAATTCAATTCCAAGTTTAATAATGAACGATGTTCAGGATCCATACAGTGCAATTCAATTATTACCACAATTTTCAAATGATCTCATTAATAGTGATTTTATATTTATTGTTGATTGCAGTGGATCAATGTCAGGAAGTCCAATTCGAAATGTAGCAGAATGCTTATCTGTTTTTATACATTCTCTTCCAATGGGATGTAATTTCAATATAATCATGTTTGGTACAAAATATGCAACTGTTTTCAATCCCAATGAACTTGTTCAATACAATGAATCAACTTTGTCAATTGCTGATAATGTTGTAAAGAATCTATCTGCTGACATGGGTGGAACAAATCTTTATGGTCCGTTATCATGTGCATATAAACAAAGTCAAAAATCTAGAATGAAGGGCAGAATTGTTCAAATGTTTCTTTTAACAGATGGACAAATTGATGACAAAGAAAGTGTTTTCAAAATAGTTAGAAAAAACCGAGCCAACAATAGATTATTTTCATTAGGAATTCGCAACAATGTTGATAAAGATCTTGTAAGTGGGCTTGCTGTTCTATCAAATGGTAAATTTGATTTTATTGATTATAAATCTGTCTGTAATATCACCGATAGAGTAATAAATTTGCTTTCAATGGCACTGGCTCCTGCATTGACCAATATTAGAATTCATTCAACTGAAGGCGAAATAAAAGAAATTGTTCCAAATCCAATACCAGCAATATATGATGGAAGTATGGTCATGTTTTATGTAAAAAGAGCAAACAAAACAAATCCATTAAGTAATGTTCGAATTATCGGAAATATAGGAGAAACTCAAGTTGAATTAGTAATAGAAAAATCAATCAATAACAACAAAGGGATTGCTAAAAAATTGTTTGCATCAACAGCAATTAATGATTATGAAAACATTTGTGATGATTTGATGAATAATAAAACAGAATTCAACAAGTATAAAAGCAAGATTATTAATCTCAGCATTGAGAATAAAATCTTATCGAAATTTACATCATTTATTGGTGTTGATCAAAAAACGATTAATGAACAAATGAAAATGTATAATACATACCTTCACCCTTCCCAACCGATTCAACTCACGAGAAAACAAGCAATTTCTAATATTTATCATCAATCACAAAATATGCCTCAACCAAGATTAATAATATATCAAAACCCAATTCCTATGAGCAATCCTCAACCATACAATCCCACAACTTACATTCATTCAAACAATTATTATGTTGATGATAACGTTTTCTTTGAAGATACTTGCTATTATAAAGATTGTGGACCTGCAGGAATTGATAATTATGATCCAACTTATATGAGATCAAAGAGTTATTCAAATAATACCAATTATAGCAATGCTAGTTACGTTTTTGGACCTCCAACAGTAAATTATGTTCAATATCAATGTCCTTTTGATTATGATCTTAAAGATGATGATTTTGAATGTGATGATTTTGATTGTGATGATTTTGATTGTGATAATAATTTCAATGAAACAGATGATTATGAACAATGTGACATGAATTGTTGTAGTTTTGCACCAGAACCAAATTTCAATCAGTATCAAAGCAATGCATTTTCAGGTGGATTTGACAGTTTTGGAGGTTCAAGTGGATTTAACAATATTAATTATTTAAATCAAGAACATTCATCAATAAAGCCTAGACGCCATGCTTTGAGTTCTTGCAAATCAAAAATATCTCATAAAGTAGCCCCTTGTCCAACAAATAACGCATTTTCGTCTTTTGATAATTCACTCATGGGAATTATCCAATCTCAGCAATTCGATGGAAGATGGTCATATTCGTTATTTGAAAATTTGATTAATTTCTTAAATGTAAAATGTGGAAAAGAATGTTCAGAAGTAATTGAAAAATTTGTTAACGATAATGTGAAAGGAATCGATATACAAACCATTAACGATATGAAAAGCACAATCACTTCACTTTGTATCTTGAAAAAGATATTTCCAGGAGAACATGCAAAATGGAAATTGATCATAATGAAAGCTATTAATTGGTTGAATTCAATAATGAATAACCAATGGGAAAAATCAATTGACCAATTGATATTATCTTTTGAATAATTAATTTTTTTTTTCTTTTATAAAAGAATAAATTAATAAAAAGCTTTTTATTTCAATAATTTAAATTGATCAGTAAATAAACCAAAATAAGTTATTTTTTTGAGATAAAAAAAAAATTATTTTAATTTCTATTTGGGAATAAAAAATTATAAAATCTCGTATTAGAAACATTATAACAAATTAATTGATAAAATTAAGAATGATGTTATTTATTAATTTTTTTTAAAATTTTCCAAACTTTTTCAAAGCTGTGTTTTATTATTGTTTTTCCAATTAAAAAGGGCTTAAATAAAAAATGATTTTTTCATGTACCAAATTTTATATAAAATTAAAAATCACTTATAGTAAAATTTCCTAAAATTATTTACATTTCAGTGAAAAGTTAAAAGATAGATTTTAAAATGGAACTTTTTCGAAATTTTTGTATTCAATTTTCAATTTGAATACTAACATACAAATTTTTCGAAAAATTTCTTCTCAATTTTAAAAAAGATAAAAAATAAAAATAAAAAGTGAATTTATATAAAACAAAGCATTTTTATTTATAGAAATGTTACATATAACTGATTAATTAAATTCTTGGGTCTATACTTAAGGAAAGGAGAAAATCATCTTTTAATTTGAATATATTTTTGATACAAAATCCTTTAAAAACACATAATTACTCTTTTATTGTGAACATTAAATATTTTCTTAGGTTCACCAAGAAGTTTTTGCGAAAAAATGAAATCCATGATCTGTCAATTACAAAAGCAAACTTTTTAGTGATTGTATTATTATATGTATTAAAAAGTTCATGAAGTATCAGGTTGATATTTAATGGTGATAATAAAAAGAAATTAGATTTTCTATAATAATCGCTGAGCATTATCAGAACAACTAGAATGAGCAGCTGTAACAGTATTGCAGGTATCAAAACAAAATGTGGAAAATATGGAAAAATCCAAGTTCAGACTAAAGTGATTTAAGTGAAAAACTCATGTCCGATAAAAATAGATTTTTTGAAGGAGCAGCATTTGAAAGGAAATCAATATTTGTAATGCAAATGCAGTTGTTGGTAAATGAAAACCCTAATGTTAGCGTAAAAGAAAAATAAATATTGTTTAACCGTTTTTTTGAATAAAAGGTCAATACAAAGGCAATTACAAAATTGAATAAAATTTTTCGAAAAAGTTCCATTTAGAGATCTATCAGTTAAAATTTGGTCAAATTCTCAGAAAAATTTCTAACAAAAAGTTGAAAAATTTTGTGTCTAATTTTATTGGACTATTTATAAAATTTACTCATAACAATTTCAGTTTTGATTTCATTTTTTAAAAAATATGAATGATATTCTTGATACATTAACATGTCCAATTACTTTAGAGCTTATTGAAGACCCAGTTCAGCTCCCTTGCTGTGGAAAATCCGTATCACGAGCAGCATTAATTCAAGCATTAGAATTTAGAGATGTTTGTCCACTTTGTCGCTCAAATTTAAGTGATTTTGATGCTAGCCAAGCTCCTCCCAACCGTGATCTTATTTCCATCATCGAATCAATTCAGAAAAAGAATGAAGAAACAGAAAAGAAGAAGAATATAATGCCAATAAAAGAACACCAATGGGGTGGTAATGTTGAATGGATCAACAATGAAAATCCAAGTGTTGGTCGACTTAATCTTGAAATTAAAAGATCACATTTCAAGACCAACAAAGTTTTATTTGTTGCCATTGTTGACAATAGTGGATCAATGTCAGGATCCCCTTGGCGACAAGTTCAGACAGCCCTCACCCACATACTAAGTTTGACTGCCACTAAAATTCAATCGGTTGAAACAAGAATCATTACTTACAACTCAACAGCTACACTTCTTCCAATGATGAATGATCCCTCTGAGTTGAACAACTCTATTCAATCCATTCAAATGATTAGTGCATGTGGTGGTACTCAATTTTTGGCTGCTTATCAAAAATTGTATGATTTACTTGACGACATCAAAAATAACCGTCGTGATGAGTTCTCATCGGTTTCTATCGCTTTCTTAACAGATGGTCAAGATAACGGAGATAAAAGCACGTTAACTAATGCATTGAAACATATTTTTGAGCCTTTCAATGACGTTTTCAGAATCATTGTTCACGCAATCGGATTCAGCAGCGACTGTGACAAAAACTTGCTCGAACAAATGAGAACTGCTGGAACAGCGGAAGGCACTTTTCGGTATGCTGAACCGGGAGATGATGCAGACACACTTTGTGGTAAATTGACAGATCTTTTCAATTTATCTGAAAAAGCAGCAACAGCAAAAGTTGAAATCGAATTGCCTGAAGGTTTTGAATTCATCACCGACCTTTATTCAATCAAAAACACAGAGAATAACAACAACGGCAATGATGATAATATTGGTGTGACTAGCTTGAGAAAGAAGGATTGTTATATTCATGTCGAGCCTTTCACAAGAAGAGGTGAAATGGTGGAATGGATCGTGACAAAGATGAAGGATCCTCCGGCCATATTTTCATTGAAAGTTAACTCATCTGAAGATAAAGATGTTGATGTGAACGTTTTGGTTTCAATGGAAAAGTCGAAAGATAATCCAATCCTTCAAGCTTGGCTTAGAAAAGTTCTCGATTGGATGGCCCGTGAATTACTCGACTTAAACAAGAACAGAAATAAAATTGCACCACAATTATTGAGGCTTCAAGTTGCACTTTTCTTGTCCAGATTGAAGGCAATTGCTGTGCATATCAACGATACAAGAATTGAAGCATTAAGAGCACAAATAGAAATCATTCAAAAAGGTGGTGCCGTTAATGAAGGTAAACTTCAAGACATGAGGTTTTCAAGTATGTTTACTCCTGAAAAAGCGAAAGCAAAAAGCAGCTCCAATTATTCACAGACAACTACTTTTGAAACAGCAATGGTGAATGATGAAGAACCAAAGAAAATTGTTTATCAAGAAAGTCCTGTTAAATATGGCTTCAATAACAATGGAAAAGAAAGAAATGCTCTTCAAGAAGCAATCATGAATGCTTTTCCACATAGAAGAAATGAAAATGTTATCCAACTCATTCAAAAAGCAACAGATGAAGAAATTCAGCACACTGATATTGATGGAAACAACGCCCTTCATCTTGCTGCATATTGTGGATCGCCTGACTCAATTGAAGCTATCGTTAACCGTTATCCTAAGGATTCACCAATTTTGCCAAGTTTGTTGAAATCAACAAACAAATATAACGAAACAGCCGTAACTCTTGCTATTAAAAGAAAAGGTTATCATCATTCATTGGCAGTTTTAACTGGTGCTGGTGGCTTCATTAGCGAGCATCGTGTTGAATCATTGAAGCGATTCTGTATTCAACAAGGATTCACAAGAACAGCTGAAATCATTTCTAACATGAACACAAGTGAAAATGGTCCAAATCTTGATTTGTCAATGTCAGCTGATTACATCAAATTCCAATGGGAATCAACAAAGAAAAGAGGAAGTTCAATTTTGGCCTCTGATTGGCTTCAACCAGCAATGGCGAAATGTTTGATTGACATTGTTAAAGAGCTCGTTTCAAATCAAGATTACATGAAAGATTTCAAGATCCCTTACAAATGGTTCATTGATTATTGCCTCCCACCAAAGCCTGATCATCCTGAAGTTGACAAATACATCGAATTAACCAAAGCAATCCTCGATGTTCAACCAGAACTTCTTAATGGAAAGGATGAAGATACAGGAGACACAACTTTGATCCATGCAGTTGATTGTGGAAATCTTCCATTTGTTCAACTTTTCCTTGATCTCGGTGTTGAAATCGATGAAGAAAACGAGCTTGGAAACACACCTTTGTGGCTTGCTTGTGCCAAAAGATATCCATGCATTGTAACTGAACTTGTTTCACGTGGAAGTGATGTTAATCATCCAAACAAGAAAGGTAACCGTCCATTAAATGCAGTCTGCCAAATGGGACCTTTAAAAGTTGCCGAATTTTTAATCGGTGCAGGTGCTGAAGTTGAATTTTATAATTCAAATGGAGACACTCCACTTTTGATTGCATGCAGAAATGGACAAGCAGAAGTCGTTAAACTTCTTCTTGGTTATTTGGATGATAACTTTGTCAAATTTAGAGCACAAATTGACGGCTTTGATGCTTTGTTTGCCTCCGTTGAAGCTAATCGTCCTGATTGTGTCCGCTTGGTTGCTGAATATGGAATCTCACTTGAAGAACGAACAGATGAAGATAATGAAATCCTTCAAAAAGCAACACCTCTTCATCTTGCTGCTTATTATGGAAGGACTGAAAGTGCATCAGTTCTTCTTGAACTTGGTGCAAATCCAAATTCAAAAGACATCAGTGGAAGAACACCTCTTCACATTGCTGTTTTACGTAAGAACACACCAATCATTGAATTATTGATATCAAGCAATGCTGATCCATTTGCAGTTGATGATACTGGAAACATTCCTTCTGCATTCACACGCGATCCTGATGTTTTGAAGCTTCTTGTGAATCCAATTTCAGAGCCTCTTCACACAATCTGTGCAACAAAAATAACATCATCAACTGGCTACACAATTGAAGATGTTAAAGACATTCTAGAGAACAAGTCATCAATTCCAGGATTGAATGAGCCAAGAGATGTTCTTGAATCAGCCTTGAACGAGAAAAGAATGACTCCTTTGATGACATCTGTTATTTATTCGAACTTGAATTTGGTTGAAATTTTGATGAATCTTGGATTCGATGCTGATTCAATGGATGGACATGGAATTACACCTAAAATCATGGCACAGTGGATTCGAAATCCTCGAATTCTTAAGCTTCTTAACACCAAAGTTCAAGATTGTCCAGAAATCCAAAGATTAAGGAAAGCTACACAAGGATCACCGGACTCATTAATGATGCTATTTTTGAATGATCCACAAAATTACATTCAAATGAAGTCGTCGCTTTCATATCGTTTGGATATGATTTCATTAATGACACCGGATTTGGAAAAAGAAAACCAAGTCAATTCAATTAAGCAGTTAGCTTATGAAGAGAAGTCGCAAAACTTGACAGTTTTGTTTGAAAACAAGCCACCTAAAAATAAAAGTAAATCAGAAAAGGCTTCCCAGTTTCAAGAGAAATTAATGAATATGTCAAAATCATCTTTATGGCAAGCTAAAATACAAGCTGTTGAAGAAATTGCTTCAGGTTGCAATGAAGAATTGACGCCTTCACAACTTATATCACTCTTCTTGTACACATGTGACAGAAACATCTTTGAAGTCTTCACTTACTTCATTTGTGGAAGATGCAATGAGTATGAAACTCAATTGCAATCAATCATTTATCCTTTCACAAAAGCTCTTTGGACAGCAGTTGAACAATTGCCACCATTTAAAGCAGAGGTTTATTGTTGCTCTAATTCAATTGACAGGAATTTGTTCAGAGTTGGAAATGTCGTTTCTTCACCAACTTTTGTCTCAGCAAGTTCATTGTGGCCTATCGCACTCGAATCAATCAACTTCCAGAAAAGTGGAACCGTTTTCATTATTAAATCAGAAAATAAAGGTAAGTTGATCTCTTCGCATTCAAGTTTTTCATTTGAAAGCGAAGTTTTGTTCCTTCCAACAACGAAGTTTGTTGTTGCAAAATGGTACAGAGGAGACGTTATTGCATTAGGTCAGCCAAATATTCGTGATCACACATTTGGCTTGACAGAAGAACAAATGAACACATTATGTACTAATACAAAGCCATTAATCATTGAATTGCATGAAGTGTGATGAAATTCAGATGATTTTATATTTTTAATCAATATTGAATGAGTAAAATTTTTTATTTTCTATATTTCCAATTTATTATATAAGTAATGATATCTTCTTAAATAAATAATATTATCATTGTTATCTAAAGATCTCTTCATTTAATAGTAAATTCACGTATTTATAAAAATTTTTATAAAAATACTTCATTCTCTTATAATTTCACATCATTGCGTTATCATGAAATATAGATAATATATTTAAATATTATACATAATATTAAATATAAATATTATAAAATTTATCTAATAAATAAATAAAATATTGAGATAAATATATTTTTTTACCCTCAAACAAAATTTTAGGAGGTCACAAATTTTGACTATGGCAAAAATATGATTTTCTATGTGGAAAATTTCTTTTTTATTAAATTTCATGACAAGATTTTACAAACGAATTCTTTTAAGTTTGATTGTTATTTGAGAGAAAAGTTTTTGAAATAGAAATTTTGAAAATTTTCAATCGTTAAAATCATTTATTTAAAAGATGAATTCAAGCTTCAGTGAACAATTCTCTGTTTCATCAGAAAGTAACTCCTTTGGATCATTTGAGGACATTATAGAAAACTCTCCACTACCGGATCTCAGTCCCAAGTATCAAATTGAAAGAGAAATCGATTTTTCATTATCAAATCCAAATGCGCCCAGCATCAGATACTTCATTGGACGGTCACAATCATTAAACTGCCAAGTTTTCATCAAAAACGTGAAATTGTCAACGGATAAAATGCAGGAATATCAGAACGAAATTTTTTTCTTATCGAAAATTCAACATAAAAATGTTATTCACTTGATTGACCACTTTATTATTGGCGATGATGGATATATCATCGAAGAATATGCAGCAGGAAAAGATCTTTATGACGTTTTGTGTGCGTGCAATTGGGATCTTGATGAAAAGTATCAGATCCAATTAATATTTCAAATGCTGATGATAATCAATTGTTTACAAGAAAATAAAATCTCACATAATGACATAAAATGCGAAAATATCGTTTTTCTTGTTGATGATATAAGCGAATTGTTTTCATCAAAAACAAATTTCATGAAATCACTAAGATTAATTGATTTTGGATCTACAAAGTGTTGGAACTCGGTACAAAGCGATATAAGAGGAACTTTTAAGCCCCCTGAATATTTGAGTGATAGAATTTTGAGTGAAACATATGATATTTGGTCTCTTGGTGAAATGATTTATTTCATGGTTACAAAAACGAAATTGATTTTATGGAATGGTCAATGCTATACAATAAAAAAAGGTTACTTTGAAGAATATCAATGGGAAAAATTTTCTCCTGCATTCAAATCTTTGGTTCAAGAAATGTTGACATTTGATTTTACCAAAAGACCATTTGCACAAGATCTTTTGATTAAATATTTTTCAAAAAAGGCAAAGTAAATAGACAATTTACATTAAAATTATATAAATAAATGACAAAAATACGATTCAGCTAGATAATAACATTTTATCTTTTAAGATTGATCAAAAAAATAAAAAAAGCGTTATATTATTCATTTTTTATGTGTTTTATATCAACATGAAATTGAACAAATCTTTCAATCTTAAAAATATTTTACATAAGAAACATTTCATTGTTTAGAAACAGAATCGCTGGTAGTGTAATGGTATCATGTAGGATTGTCGTTCCTGTGACCCGGGTCCGATTCCCGGCCAGCGAGTTTTTTTTTTTTTTTATTGTTTTTATTTTTTTTAATAATTTTGTCATTCAAAATGACCAAAAAAAGGATTTAGGTTTAATTGTGGTGATAATTCAATTAGAAATATATATATTGGAACAAATAACTTCATTAACACAAAAAATATTAATTCTGTTCAGCATCCAGATATGTATTGAGATATATTTTATAAATGGATATATGTTTGTCTATTTTTTGGTTAAATAATCTCTATATATGATGATAAAAATATTGCTCAAGGAAATTTGAAAAAATTGGGGAAACGATTAATATTCATTCAAATAATTTTTAAAATTAATCATATTTATTTTTAAATAATATGATATATGAATAATAATAAATCAAATTTTAGAATATAATAATGGAGAAATAAAACCTTCCACACATATTGGTTAAGGGTGTAGTCTCAGATGGTTACATTTTTTAAAAATACATTGAATTTTTGATAAAGATCATTCAAAAAAGTATTCAATTTTTGCAATGGTCATAAGTATCATTTTTTAATAACGAGAAATTATGAAAGATAGAGAGCTTGGAGTATTATTAGTTTAAAATGAATTGATTGTTGATTCATATATACAAACTTAGGGATTGTTGCAAATATAATATTGTTATTTGAATTTAATTTTGTTTTGCTATATAATTTATCCATCACTGGAATAAAAACTTGTGGCGAATTTTTAATGCATGTTGAAATTGTTGATATAAATTTTGATAACACATTTGCTGGTAAATCATTATCAAGATAATTTGGGAAATATGTAAAAAAAATCTTTTATTCTCTCCTCGTCAGGATCATTTTCAAAATCGATATCTAATTGACGAATAACATCAACTAAATCATGTTCTTCGAAAATATTTGTTACGCTAATTAAAGAGAATCATCCATTTGTCATATGTATTCAGGCTAAAAAATTGAGGAAAAAATAATCATCATTTTGAACTACATTTATAGGCAAAGGTATGGAAACTCTTTTTCAATTCAATTTTGTTTTATGCAAAAAAAGCTTGAATATTAATCATTTTTAATTAAAAATTGATCCATCTTCATGTATATAATATTTGAAACACAAATATAAAATCAAAAAAATATAATTTTAATTTTATTACTGAAAAACAACAACAAAAAAAAAATGTAAAAAGTTGAAATTTTTGATCAACGAAAATTCCTCATCAAAATTTAATACATGCATAATATTGATACTACGGATTCTTAACATACTTAATAATAGCATGAAAGTGCTGAATTCAAATCATATAAAATATGTAATAAGAAAAAAATGTTTTTTTTAGAAAAAATCAATTTGAAAAAGAACGAGTCGACAAAAGTTTTTAGTTTTTTTATACGTTCTTCATTTTTTTATTTATTAGAAAATAAAATAAAAAAAAGGCCATGTTTTTCGATAGGATTTCGAGATCTTATATGATGTTATCAATTTTTTGTATACTTCATATCACAGATGATATGAAATTTATTTTTGACCATAGTAGGCGAATTTTTTTTCACCAAATAGGTTAATTTATTAAAAAAAATTTATATATAAAGCATAAATTCTTTCACAATTTCTTTCCCTAAATCTCAAACAAGCTCTCCGATTTTACAAACTAACAGTGATTTACATAACAATTCTCTTTTAAATTCGAACGCTTCGTTATCAAACAAACAAACTCAAGATAATTCTTTCACAATATCTTTCCCTAAATCTCAAACAAGCTCTCCAATTTTACAAACTAACAGTGATTTACATAACAATTCTCTTTTAAATTCCAACACATTTTATTTTTATTATTCATAGATTTTTCTAAATTTTTGATCAATATTAGAATAAATATTGTTATTACAGTTAGATTTGTTTATTAATTTATTTGAATTTATGAATGATTCTTCACTATATTTTTTATGCAAAATCGGAGAGCTTGTTTGAGATTTAGGGAAAGATATTGTGAAAGAATTATCTTGAGTTTGTTTGTTTGATAACGAAGCGTTCGAATTTAAAAGAGAATTGTTATGTAAATCACTGTTAGTTTGTAAAATCGGAGAGCTTGTTTGAGATTTAGGGAAAGATATTATGAAACAATTATCTCTATTTGGTTTAGTTATCCATGATTTGTTAAAATCTTCTAGAGATTTGCTTTGCGAATCGCTTTTATTTGTTAAAATTTGGGAACTTTGTTGTGTGTTGTCCAGCAAATAATTTTCTAACAAATCTAAATGATTTTTTAATTTCTTAAAGATTCTATTTTGTTCATCATTTTTGAATGGAAAAAATGGTTTAAAAGAACTGGGAATTGAATTTGAAATATCAATGTGAGGAAAAATATGAAAAAATTTCTCAAAGAAACTCATATAACTTTTGGAAAAAATAAATTCATCTTTTAGGTCAAAAAATATTTACCTGTTAGGTCAAATTGGTTCATATCACAAGTGGTATGAAATATCAATCCAACGAATTACGCGTTATTTCGGTACAAAATATAATATATTTATATAATTATATTTGAAAAAGTAATAATAAAATAAAAATAATAATATTTTTTTTTTGAATTAAAATAGCCAGATTTGGATTCAATTTTTTGGAAAAAAATAATCTATCTTTATCTTAAATTCCTCTCGAAAAATATGCCTTTTTTATATTATATTTATCATTAATACTATCATTAAAAAATTATATTTTGAAATAAAAATGATCTGTCGAGTGGATGGAAGTTTCCATACCTTTTTATAGGCATATTTTTCAGATGTTTAATAATATAATAATAAAAAGTGTTATAAAATACAATAAATATCATCATATATAAATTGTAATGTATATAATTTTATTATTAAATAATTATGAAGATTTGACATTTTTTTTTATATATATAAAATCTAAATATATTTTGAAAAAAAAACATAATATTTTTTATATATAAAGGCGACGGAAAAAGTGTAAACTTTCATTAAGAAGTACTTTATAGAAATGAAATTACGTTTTCATTTTTTGGTCATAGATTGTTTATGAGTAACTAAATATAATTCTTATTTTTATTTGAAGAATTACGGAATCTATATTTTTTTAAATGCAAAGTTTACATCTCAATTTGATTTTTATAAAAATTAAAACAACCATGTTTGTAGATTTTTTTCATATATATAAATTAATTAATTGGTATAAATAATAATTATTGCATAAAAAAATTCATTGATTAATAAATAAAAAATATCAATATTTGAACAACTTTGTTTGAACACTTAAAAATGTCATTTTAATAAAGAAGAAAAAGCGTGATCGACCATTTTATTACCTGAAATTCAACGAAGACGAGAAGAAACCAGTTATACAGGATTGATCTTATTACTTCTTGATGGCTGTAGCTCGCATTTTTCCGATTTTTTTTAGACGAAGCAACATAAAAATTGAATTTACTATTTTCAAGAACCTCCTGGATCCCCAGATCAAGTGCAAATACTTGATCTGGGGATTTTTGGAATTCAGAAGCACTTTAAATCGAGAATCAAAGTTCATGGACAATTTTCAGACCAATCACGAAATATAATGCAAATTGTTAATTCATTGATTCAAGCTACTACTCCGGATAAAATTGTTTCTGTATTTTATCAAGCTTGAATCTATGTTAAAGAGCTTCCTGATGGTTCTTCAATAACTATGGATGATATCGATAAAGCAAGAGCTGTAAGGGGAATGAATCATTCTCACTCCACTAATGAATCCTTTGGCAGGAAAACAGTTAATATAGAACAATTTTAGGCGAGAATAAAAAGTTTGATTATAATTCAATATCTTTTCATTTTTTTGTTTTATAATTTAAATATGATTTTTTATTTTAAATCAATATGCTAATTTAAATTAAACAAAAATAAAACTTATATATTCAAAATTATCAAAGATAAATTTATCTTTCAAAGGATAAAAATTTGGAATTGAAACAAAATAAAGTATAAAATATTAGTAAAATATAATTATGAGTCTAAAAATATAATAAAAATTAAATATAAAGTGATTTTCAAGAATAAGATAGATTATCTATATTAAATATGATAAATAAAATATTATTCTTTTCTTGATTTAAACAACTTAACATGTGAGTATTCATGTTATAAATCAATAAAAAAAATAATATGATTCAATTCCTTTTACTTTTAGAGAAAAAACGAAAGTTTACACATTTTTCAATACCCTTTAATAACAAAATATTTATATAAATATATAGTAATTAAAATAAAAATATAAAATGATTTTTAACATACATTTTCAAGATAAAAGCATTGTATTTTTTGAGATAAAATAAATCATCTTTTTCATAACACATTAGAAAAACTAGTTTTTATATTTTAGAAAAAGTTTAGAAATTTTAATCAAATAACTCAATGTATTCCCAAGATTTTTCTAATTTGGAAAACGAAGAAAATACAGAGTTTGCATAAGCAAATTGATTACTTGACCAGAGTTATTGAAAAGAAAGAAAAAAATATTATCGAATTAAATGGCAAAATCAGCAGAATTGAAAAACTAAACAAAGAAATGGAAAATGTGATCCGTCATAATCATAACCTTGTTTATAGCTTGTCAAGTAAACTCATGCAAATGAAAGATCAGATAAAAGAAATGTCAAGTTCAGGGAAATGCGACAATTACCAAAAAAATGAAGATGAAATGAAATTCACTCATGATAAAAGAATTGGTAATGCCAATTTCGGCAAATGGTTACATCAAAAAAAAGTTGAAAAAATATGAATGCAATTGAAAATATAAAGCAAGTCAAATTAATGAATAGTCCTATTCAAAAGAAATATGAAAAACTTATTATGAATGAAAAAAACGATGAAAATGATGGAAATGATGCTAATTATAATAATTTGATTTCACAAGAACTTTTTGAATTATGTAAAATAAATAAATATCATCGTGAATATAGTTCTCAATTAATTCACCTATCATTTCTTCTTTATCTGTTATCTCCAACAGGTTTTGAACTGTTAAGAAAATTTTTGCCATTTCCATCATATTCAAAAATATATGAACACATTAATTTGCATTTACCTCCAATTATATCTAGTATAAAACAATTTAAAATATCAGAAATTCCACATTCCACAATAATTTTAGCTTCGAAATCAAAAACATCTATTCCAATATGCTTAGGAATAGATGCTGTTTGCGTAGTAGCATCGAACAAATACACTAACTTACCTATTGAGAATTTATATTCTTTTACAATTTATCTACAACCGCTTTTACCTCAATTCAAATGCATTCCTGTACGTTTAATTGAGTGTAAAAGCGGAATAGGAAATAAAGATATTGTTAAATTACTCATTGAAACAAGTAACGAACTAGAACATTTAAAATTTTCTGTTCATTTTTTGTCTTTTTATGGAGATCATTGTTACAATGAATTCAATCATTCGTTCTTTAATTCTTATGAAAAGCACCTACAATCAGGAAATTTATTTATCATTATAGGTGATCCTTTACATATGATGAAAAACTTAAAAAGCCGTTTTTTAAAATGTATCATTTCATTAGATAAATCAGGAACAATAAGTTTTTCTTTAACTGATTTAATAAGCACTCTAGGTGATGATAAACAGTATTTGAAAGATAAAACTCAACTTGGAGCGATGCGAGATGGATTGGCCTTACAACTTTTCGATATGAATAATATTTTATTTTTATTACAAAAAGGCGAATTTACTATTATGATGGCACTTTTACCTAAGTCACTTTTACAATTTTCTTTATGATCTGAAAAAGTTCCTTTATATTGGAGGGTGTTCTCTTTATTTTTATGCTTTTGGCTTGTTTATTATCATTATCAAACGATAAAATCAAGAGACAAAAAGATTATTGGCTTGACCAAAAATAAAAACAAAAACTTTTGTTCATTTATGTCGATCATTTCTCTAAAAAGATTAATGAATACAATAATATGTATTTCTTTAGCCATTTTTTTTTGGCTTTGACTCATTTTGTTTAGATCGCTTAGGCCCTCACTGCTTAGAATTTTTTTTTGGTTTGGTAAGAGGTTTTTCTAAAGGAATCGACGGTTGGGAAACTTTTTATAGAACGATAGGGAAAACAATAATGACCGAGCAATCTTTAAATGAATTAAATATAAAACCATTAATAAAACATCGTACAAATTTAGCAGGTATTATTATTAATGACACTTTAGACGAAAAACTTTTTTCACAGTTATCTTTTGATGCACTAAGAACTGCCCAAGGTTTATTTCAATATTTATTAAATAGAAATGACACTTCACACATTGTTTATAATTTTAATAATTGGATTACATCAATGTCAACTTATTTCCCAGTAACCAAAAAATGTGTAAATCCTACATGTGGCGTAAAGATAATTTCTCGTATTATTAATGCCTCAAAAAATGAAAAGGTTGATCAAGACTTTTATGATGATGATGATTAAAGTGATGATGACACAGAAGAAAATGAAGATGACCAAGACTAATTTATATCTAAATAATTTTTTTACAATTTTATTTATAATTAAAAAAGAAATTAAATATTCATTTTTTATTAATTAATTTATTTTTTTTTATGTGAAAAAATAATTTTTATATTCAGATAAAAATATTTCATTTCTAGATCAATTGAATGATTTATACAAATTTCTAAGAATAAATAATTTTGTATTTATTGCAAAATTGTATGTTAAAAAATGCTTTATTTTTTTTAATAATAAGATGTATATATTTAAATATTAATATTATCAATTATCAATTAACTATGAATTTATTTTGCTTGAATACCTTTCATTTGTCAAAATTTTAATCAAAAATTAATTTTTTTTTTTTTTTTTTAAAAAAAACTCGCTGGCCGGGAATCGGACCCGGGTCACAGGAACGACAATCCTACATGATACCATTACACTACCAGCGATTCTGTTTCTAAACAATGAAATGTTTCTTATGTAAAATATTTTTAAGATTGAAAGATTTGTTCAATTTCATGTTGATATAAAACACATAAAAAATGAATAATATAACGCTTTTTTTTATTTTTTTGATCAATCTTAAAAGATAAAATGTTATTATCTAGCTGAATCGTATTTTTGTCATTTATTTATATAATTTTAATGTAAATTGTCAATTTACTTTGTCTTTTTTGAAAAATATTTAATCAAAAGATCTTGTGCAAATGGTCTTTTGGTAAAATCAAATGTCAACATTTCTTGAACCAAAGATTTGAATGCAGGAGAAAATTTTTCCCATTGATATTCTTCAAAGTAACCTTTTTTTATTGTATAGCATTGACCATTCCATAAAATCAATTTCGTTTTTGTAACCATGAAGTAAATCATTTCACCAAGAGACCAAATATCATATGTTTCACTCAAAATTCTATCACTCAAATATTCAGGGGGCTTAAAAGTTCCTCTTATATCGCTTTGTACCGAGTTCCAACACTTTGTAGATCCAAAATCAATTAATCTTAGTGATTTCATGAAATTTGTTTTTGATGAAAACAATTCGCTTATATCATCAACAAGAAAAACGATATTTTCGCATTTTATGTCATTATGTGAGATTTTATTTTCTTGTAAACAATTGATTATCATCAGCATTTGAAATATTAATTGGATCTGATACTTTTCATCAAGATCCCAATTGCACGCACACAAAACGTCATAAAGATCTTTTCCTGCTGCATATTCTTCGATGATATATCCATCATCGCCAATAATAAAGTGGTCAATCAAGTGAATAACATTTTTATGTTGAATTTTCGATAAGAAAAAAATTTCGTTCTGATATTCCTGCATTTTATCCGTTGACAATTTCACGTTTTTGATGAAAACTTGGCAGTTTAATGATTGTGACCGTCCAATGAAGTATCTGATGCTGGGCGCATTTGGATTTGATAATGAAAAATCGATTTCTCTTTCAATTTGATACTTGGGACTGAGATCCGGTAGTGGAGAGTTTTCTATAATGTCCTCAAATGATCCAAAGGAGTTACTTTCTGATGAAACAGAGAATTGTTCACTGAAGCTTGAATTCATCTTTTAAATAAATGATTTTAACGATTGAAAATTTTCAAAATTTCTATTTCAAAAACTTTTCTCTCAAATAACAATCAAACTTAAAAGAATTCGTTTGTAAAATCTTGTCATGAAATTTAATAAAAAGGAAATTTTCCACATAGAAAATCATATTTTTGCCATAGTCAAAATTTGTGACCTCCTAAAATTTTGTTTGACTGTAGAACGAACATTGTTAACAAATATAAATATTAAGTTTTATAGTGATATATTACACCTATTACCTTATTTAAAAATTACATGGTGAATGAATAAAAAATTGATAGTTTTATATCAATATAAAATCTTTGAAATAAATCATTCTAATTATATTTTACAAAAAAACTTACTGTTTTTAATATTATTTTTAATTATGTAGATATTTTAAACAAATAATATCAAATTTTTGAGAAAAGCTAATTTCAATTTATTAAACTCAATAATTAGAATTTTACATTTTCTAGTAAAATATATTTATCCGCATATTTATATAATATATTTATTTAAAAATGAATTAATTACATAGATAATATAATTATAAAAATATATAGATAATATATTGATGATTTTAAAGAGATTTATTAATAAAAATAAACCTCAAAAGCATTAATTTTATCTATCATGGTTAAAGAGATTTTTATGTTTTTTATTTTCACAATTTCTCACAAATTTGTGAGAAAATATCTTCATTAAGATCTTCAAATAATGTTAGTTCTAAATAATATTTTCTGGAAATTCTAGGTTTTATACAATTTTTATTTTTTTAAAATAATTTTTAGGTAAACTTTTTCTCTAATGATAGAAATTGGATTACTCCATATAAAAAAATCAGAAAATTTGCTAACATTTATAAATAAATTATTGAAAATAAAGTTGTATTCCTGTAAAAAAAACATTTTTAAAAAAAAATCAACCTAGATAGAAACGAAATAATTTTTTTAAATATTATATTTTTATAAATAATATTCTCAAAATATTCTTCACAATTTATAAAAAAAAAAAAAAAAAATCTCAAAATATTCTTCATAATTGTTAGAAATTTTGAGGGATTAATTATAGAATAGTTGTAATTTTGTGAGGAAACTTCAAAAAGTGGAAAATCCTCAGAAAAAATAATCTAAATAAAACGCAAAAAAAAAAAAAAATCTTTTTAGGTTACATAATTTTTACCGATTCTTACCGCCAGCCGCGAGGTCTCGACTCGGCTTCGCTTCGCTCATCCTCGCTCGACGCCCGCTAGGCTGTATGTAGCCCCAGAAAAAATTATGAAAAAATATAAAAAGGTTTTATTTTATCCAGCGTTTAGGGTTATTTTTTCTGAGGTTTTTCCACTTTTTGAAGCATCCTCACAAAAGTACAATTGATTTAAAATAATCTAAATTATTTCAAAAAAATTTTTTTACATTTGTCCGATGTCCTTCTTAAAGTTTTCAGTAACGCAACGAAGGAACTCTCTTTTTGCCACTAGAAGAATTTATCAGCCTCATTTAGCTGTCAAGAATTTAAATCTTCCAAAATTAGGGAGCCTTCCTCCAGAAAATGATAAAAAAAGCAAAAATGAAGAATCATGTAACATTAAGTCGCGTTGTTCAACAAAAATCTATAATGGTGAGCCCTTAGTTGATAATGATATGCCTAAAGCTCTCAATTTTTCTTCATATAAGCAAGTATTAAAAGGAGAAATTAATATACGCTCCCTTCAAGTACTTCCTTCACCAAATGATTCTAACTTTCATCAGGTTTTTAAAAACAAAATAAATGTTTGCAATTATATATTCGATTTTATGCAACCACATATACAAATCAAAGGCAAGCTGGAGAAAACGAACGCTCTTAAAGAAATATTTGCATTATTATCAAAAAAATCAGATGTTTCACTATTAACTGATGAAGATAAAAACTTATTATATAATATGATCACAAAAAACATTTTCGATCAAGATCCTTTTATTTCAACAAAAAACAAATTTTCATTAACAATTAAAATAAGCTATGCTGAATGTTCTTGGGAGCATTTATCGCTAGTTTTTAAAATCTTGAACCAATTTGTATTATTATACCCAGAAAAATGCAGTTTGGAAACTGTAAAAAAAGTAATTCGCCTTATGAACATACCTGATACAAACGAAAGAGATAATTTGGTTACTTTTTTAAAAAACTATACCAAAGTTCATCCAAATCAATTTAATGATATTTGGATTCAAATAAAGAATGCTTTAACAAACGTTAGATGCGGTATATATACTTCAAATTGTGTTGAACCAATTGTTACTTACATATCCATTCAATTGCTTTCGAATACAGCATCATTTTGTTCAAATTATCTTATATCCATTTTATATAGTCATCTTCTCCCACTTTTTGATAACTCAGATCTTTCAATATATTTCAATAAATTATCTGCATTGATTATTCAAATCATTGAAAAAAATTATGATGATCAATTGAAAGTTATTGAATACCTTCTCAAACATTTTCCAATACAATGTGGGCAAAAACAGCCTTTATTCGTATCATTTTTGATGTCGATTACTAGCACGATGAGCAGTGACCAATTAAATCCCATTTCTAAAAAAATTTTCGCCTTTATTGCAATGTCTATCAGATTACCAAATAGTAAGTTGGCAGAATCAGCTTTATCTTTCCTATTGAAGCCCAATTTGAAGCCAATCATCTTTTCTAATTACGAAAACGCTATGAATATACTCAACGATCCTTTAAAATTGGCATCATCAACTTATTGGGAAAAATCTATAAAAGATCAGAGTGCAACCGCCCTTTCAATGCTGATAAATGCAAAGCTTGAGTTCAAACAAAACATTGCATTATCAGAGTTCATATCAAGTTCAGACTTATCTGATAATCTACAAGATTCCGGCAAAATTGATACCAAAGATTTGGCAAAAACGTGGGGATTGTTAGCCAGAACTGCTTCCAGAAGAGATAGAGAGATTGACCTGACAAAATCACTTTACAATATCCAAATTGAATTCAAAAAAGAAGAGAAAAATTTGGAATTGAGTTCCCAAAACACGAGTAGCATTCGTTTTGAGTCTGTAAATAACAGTAGCTGTTCACTTCTTAAAAATAGATCAAGTTCTATTTCTAGTTATTCGTTATCATCGAATAGCAATTTCAAAAATTATTTCTGATTGAATGGAGTGATTTGCATTCCTATTATTATTATTATTTATTTTTAATAAAATAGGGTGTTAAATATTTTTAATATTATTTTATAATTAATAATCCTATTTAATTCTCAAAATTTTAGTGAGTCAAGCATTACAACTAAAAGTGATAAGCAAAATATTATGGTTAAAAAAAATTTAGTACAATGAAAATGAAATGATTCAAATGAAAATAAATTGTTCCCTTCTCCTAACCACTTTTAAACGCTTAAATTAGAAGAAGAGAACAATTTGATGAGAGATGAAAAGTAAAGTTTTGTCATAAAGGCAAAAAAAAAAGAAAGAAATTGTTCAATTAAAAAATTCATTCACGAGTGATTCAAAAAAAAAAAAAAAAAAAAAAAAATTGAATGCAATTGAGAGAAAAATTAGTTATTACTAAATTTTGAATGGGGAAGCTAAACTGATTTTATCTTTTTTATCAATTGCATTCAAAAAACTTTACCTCCATTTCAAATTTTAAATCATTTTATCTTTTTTATTAAACTATTTAATTGCATTATTCTTCAGTAATAATATATTATATAATTAGCATAATATTAATTAAATTTTAAAAAATTAATTCATATTTAAAATATAAAGATATGATTATTTTAAATTGAGAGGGAGATAATTTTTTATATAATCATTGAAAAAAAATTGAATGAAGCGTTTAAAAAGTCTTTTTTTGGGATTTTCAACTCTCAATTATTCATTCAATTCAATGTTTTGAATTATTTTGATAGAATCTCACAATCTTGAGTGGTTAGAAAAAGCATTCAAAACATTAAAAATTATGATTTTGTTTTTTTTATAATATTTATTCTTTTTTATCTTAATAAAAAAAGAATATTTTTTTATTATTCTTTTGAAAACATATTTTCCATTCTCGGTAAAAATTTTTTTACCATTTTTACCGATCCTTCCTTTTGATGTAAGTCTCGGTAAAAATTATGTAAAAATCAGGGATGTTAATCGATATCAATAAATATCGGGTATCGAAAAAAAAAAAATTATCGATAATATCGATACTAAACTGTCCGATGAATGATAATGAAAAATAAATACGTTATTCAAACCGTCCGATAAATGGTCATTATCCGACGGTTTTTCTTTGATAAATTTTGATAAAAAATTTAAAGCAATCGATAAATATCGATAAAGATAAAATTTATAATAAAATTTTTGAATTAGAAAAAATAAATAAATAAAAATAAATTTAAAATAAATTTTTAGAATTATGTAAATTAATTTTGCATGTAAAAATATTAGCAGAATTAGCAAAATAATTCATCGTTAAAATCTAATGAATTTTCATCGAGTAAAATTGTTATTAAAAGAGATTCAATGAAATCGTCTTTGAAGTAAACGATATAATCTAGCAAATGCCACGACAATTTTCTTATGAACTGTATATTGTTACTGGTAATTATCATTAAGAAAACTTTGAACATCAGTTCAATTGTTGAAAGGGAAACACTTTTTTGTTCATAGCTGGTAAGAAGTTTTTTAATAACTTCTAAAATTCCCACATCAGGCAATCTATTTGAAATTTTATTCTCATATTTTCTAAAGAAAAAGCAGAGAATCCAAAAACAATCTTTATAAATGAAATTCCCTTCATTAATGAGATTTTGAATGAAATGATCATATGGATCTACTTTCTTTGAAATTATTATAAATTGTATAATGATATTGATGAGAATATCCGAAATAACTGAACGACTTACAATGAAATTATAAACAGGAGCGAAATCTATATTTTCAATGAATTTATTTCTGGATATAAATTTTAATAACATTAAGAGAATCTTTTCTGGATCATTTTCTGTATTCAATATTTTAATGCATATGCTGTTAAATTCTTTTTCATCTATTGGCTTCAATTTTTTATAATTTAGCAAATAGAATTCTATTGCCATGTCATCTTTTAAATTAAGGAAATAAGCAAGATCAAATATCATTATTTTGTTGCTAGTGAAATCAGTTTCTGAATTTTCAGTCATCAGATAAATATCTTTAGTTGTGTTTTCAGAGATGGCTTCTGGCTTGTATTGGTACATAAAAAAATGAAGTGAACAGTTTCAACCTAAATCTATTCAAAACATTGACATAATTGTTTGTTAATATTTTGAATTGTGTTTTTTATGACACAAATATCAATGAAGACTCTGGTGCTTTTGTATCCGAAATTTCGGATCGAATTTCCTGGCAAATGCCATTTATTAAGATATTGTTAAAAAAAAAAAAAAAAGAAAAGAAAAGAAATAAATCATTATTTTTTTTGTGTGTGTGATTATTTGTTTATTATTGTAATAAATTATTTGTTTTATTTTTTGTGTGATTATTTGTTTTATATTATTGAATAATATTTGTATTATTTTTTGTTTGATTATTTGTTTTATATTATTGAAATTAAAACTTATTTCAATAATACCATAGAAAAAGTTCGAACAACTAAATTTAAAATAAGTTTATTACAATGACTGCACATTTTATTATGTTTGACAATACCATAACACAAAGAGTGGCGAACTTCAACGATCATTTCATTGAGCCTAATTTGATGGATATCCCCGGACCAGAATTTGAAAAGCATCCATCTGAGTATGTTTCAGCTGAAGATTGGGTTCAATGTAAAGAATTTCCAATAATATTTACATTGAAAAGCAATAAATCATATTATTATTGTGCCCATGCACATTGTAATCATTGGTATTCCCTTAATTCTACATTCGGAAACATCAAATCTCACATTAAATCTAAACATTTGATAAAAAGGAATGATATTCAAGATTTCATTGACGATCAGGTTAATAACGATGGGTTAAGTATTCAAATTCCACATGATATCGACAAATTAATATCATCCAAATATAAAGCAATGATATTAAAAACTGGCCGTCCATTTTCGCTTGTATCAAATGATGATATGAGAAGTGTGTTAACATGTTTAGGAACAAGACAAAGCTTATCAGAAAGTTGCGAAAGAATTGCTATGAAAATCATTTCTAAAATGAAGTATCTACTGGCTTTAAGTTCCTTTATTAGTGTTGCCGTTGATGAATGGTCAAATTTAAGTAGAAAACGTTTTTTAGGTGTGACAGCAAGATGTATACATGATGGCAAAGTGAAAATATATTTTCTTTCACTTCAAAAAATAAATTCAATCCATTTGAGTGGCATTGAGCTAAATAATCTATTTAACGATTGTCTTGACAGGTATGGAATCAAAAGAAGAGTAATGTCTGCGGTGTCTGACAATTGCAATTTAATGACAAACATGTTTTCTCATTCAAATATACTACGCCTTCCTTGTGCGTGTCACCTAATTAATCTTTTATTAAGGGCGTTCATAAAACCATCTGAAAATACAATTCATGAAATAACAGCAGCTTGTCGTTGTATAAGAACTTCAGTATGCTATATCGCTTTGAAAGAAGACTTCAGGGATGAGCCAACAATTAAAAATTATACTGAAATAAGATGGATATCTATGTATGAGTCATTCAAATCTCTTATCCAATCAAAGTCTTCAATTGAAACTTTTTATATCGTAGAAGAACATAATCAAAATGAAATTAATTATAAGTTGACATCTGAACATTGGGATTTCATTGAACAATTGTTGCCAACCTTGAAAGTTTATAAACAATGCATCAAAATATTAGAAGGAGATGATTTTGCAACAATTTCTCTAGTTCTGAATTCATTTCATAAATTAAAAATAACAATTGAAAGCCTTCCAAAACAAACATTCTACAACAACATTGTTAGCTTTAATGCTGAATACTCAGAAAAAATGGAATCATACAAAGATCAGTTCCATCCATTGTATGATGCAGCCACTTTATTAAATCCATTTATTCCAAATACAAATATTCAAATGAATGCTGCTATCAAATTCATTGAAGATAAAATGACAAACATTGGCTGGAAACCGCAGCAAGTCAGTGCATCCGATAATAAAACAATTTCATTCTTCAGTACTGGGGAAAAAGAATCTGTTGCAACCTCTAGAAGTCCAGTGCATAAATTAATTGAAACTGGAATTTTGATTCCTAATATTGAAAAAAATGAATCTCTTGGAAATGTTGTATTTAATTTCTGGAAAGAAAAATATGATCAAAATATTGATAAAGAACTAGCCGAAGTAGCAATTGGCTTGTTAAATGCTTTCTGCACATCTTGTTCAGCAGAGAGGTTTTTTTCTAAGGCTGGCAGAGTCATAACTAGAGACAGAATGAAACTAATGCCAGAAGTTGCAGAGTCACAAACAATTATAATGGCTAATCCTGAACTAGCTGATAAATATTGCACTTTTGATTGAATATTCAATATTCATTAACTTATTAATTCATTAATAAATCATTAAAATTAATCAAAATTTTGTTTTTAAATTATATTAATGAATTATCAGTTTGCAAAAGTCATGATTGTAATTTGAAATAGTGGGCGACTGGTATGTTATCATGTGTTATTTATGATTCTTTTGTTGTATGCGATGCTGATTTTCTGCTTTCTTGTTAACGTTGAATGAAATGATTATCAGCTTGCAAAAGTCATGATTGCAGTTTGAAATGGTGGGCGACTGGTATGTTATCATGTGTTATTTATGATTCTTTTGTTGTATGCGATGCTGATTTTCTGCTTTCTTGTTAACGTTGAATGAAATGATTATCAGCTTGCAAAAGTCATGATTGCAGTTTGAAATGGTGGGCGACTGGTATGTAATCATGTATTATTTATGATTCTTTTGTTGTATGCGATGCTGATTTTCTGCTTTCTTGTTAACGTTGAATGAAATAATTATCAGCTTGCAAAAGTCATGATTGCAGTTTGAAATGGTGGGCGACTGGTATGTAATCATGTATTATTTATGATTCTTTTGTTGTATGCGATGCTGATTTTCTGCTTTCTTGTTAACGTTGAATGAAATAATTATCAGCTTGCAAAAGTCATGATTGCAGTTTGAAATGGTGGGCGACTGGTATGTAATCATGTATTATTTATGATTCTTTTGTTGTATGCGATGCTGATTTTCTGCTTTCTTGTTAACGTTGAATGAAATAATTATCAGCTTGCAAAAGTCATGATTGCAGTTTGAAATGGTGGGCGACTGGTATGTAATCATGTATTATTTATGATTCTTTTGTTGTATGCGATGCTGATTTTCTGCTTTCTTGTTAACGTTGAATGAAATAATTATCAGCTTGCAAAAGTCATGATTGCAGTTTGAAATGGTGGGTGACTAGCATGTTTGACATGGTTTTAGCTTGAACTCAACTTAATTAAATGGGCTTTTTTTAATAATAATGATTTTTGAAAGGAATCATGCCTTGATCATGATGATTCATGGCTCAAAGGAACATATAGATTAATTAATGAATCAATTTAAATAATGAAGTCATAATTTAGACTCTTATTTCATACACTTCATTTAGTAATTTTACGTTAATGCCATTCAAAAAAAAAAAAAAAAAAAAAAATGGATTTAAACGTACAATTTTATTCAAAATTATCAAAAATTTTATTTTTTGAAAGAAAATGTTATTTTAACGTCAATTTACATTTAATTTTAGTATAAAATAACTTTTTGAAAACTTATATATTATTACCCCTTTCAACTAATTTTTAATGCAGTTTTTCTGAAAAATGAGATAATTTTTTTATTATATATATATATAATAAAAAGAAGAGAAAATAAAATTGCCTCAAAAAGTGAAAATAATTGGTAATGAGATTTTGGGCGCTTCAAAAAGTTTATAAAAATAAAAAATATATATCTTAATTATCTTAATTATTAACACTGTAGTTACTTTTCTTTCCTAAGTTTCCATTTAGCATATGTGTGTTGACTCTTAAATTATATATATAAAAAAAAGATCTTGAGGAGAATAGCTTAAATATAGTATTGTATCTATAACAGTATTAGTTGGAACTAGTTGTAAGGAAAAACTTTCCTATTTTTCTGTCGGATTACTAAACAAGGTAGGTAAGAATATCACGTAACAATGAATTTTCAAAGATATGCAATTTTATAAAAGCAATGACCAAAATTGAAAAATCTTGCAATTCATTGTATAATGCATCTGATGTACATTTGGTGATATCGGTCTTGAGAATCTAAAGGCGATAGTTGTCCTAATTAGATACTATTTTAAGAAAAAATATTATTAAAAATATATAAAACTTTTTGATAACTTATCTGGTTGTACCGACTTTTTGAAAAAGTTTTTGGTTCCAGTTTATATATATAAAAAAAGGAAAACAAACACAAAAGAAAACTACTATTTAAAAAAATATCTTTATTTTTTTTTATCAGTAAATATTTAAAAGCTTATTGGCTGTAAACATTTATTTTTCTCGAAATTTATCGAACTTTCGATAAAACCGTTTATCGGCAGAAGAATCGGGGTCTATTAAAATCGGCACGAAATATTTTACAACAAGAAACTTTTTGAAAGATCCGACCAGGTAAAAAAATTACCACTTTTTGAGAGAAAAAGTTCTATCGTTGAGATGAACTTTTTGAGAGATTGAAATAAAACGGTTATAAAGGTGAATTATCTATTATATGAAAAAAGGCGCCCTTTTGTTTTGAAATTGGTATCGCATCAGAGCAAATGTATTATTATATTGGTTCCGCTGCTGATTCCACCAGCAGATTGTTTGTGATCGACGCAAAATAAGGAACCATTTTTAATTATAAATTGCCAGATGCGATATTAAAATATCATTTACACGTAAACAGCAAGAAGGTAACCTCAATAAGGAAACTCAAAGCACGAACTAATAACAACACATTCCTCACTAAACGATCTCATAGTAATTGCTCAAAATCTCTGATTTTACACAAATGTTGTAAATATCATTTACACGTAAACAGCAAGAAGGTAACCTCAATAAGGAAACTCAAAGCACGAACTAATAACAACACATTCCTCACTAAACGATCTCATAGTAATTGCTCAAAATCTCTGATTTTACACAAATGTTGTAAATATCATTTACACGTAAACAGCAAGAAGGTAACCTCAATAAGGAAACTCAAAGCACGAACTAATAACAGCACATTCCTCACTAAACGATCTCACAGTAATTGCTCAAAATCTCTGACTTTACACAAATGTTGTAAATATCATTTACACGTAAACAGCAAGAAGGTAACCTCAATAAGGAAACTCAAAGCACGAACTAATAACAGCACATTCCTCACTAAACGATCTCATAGTAATTGCTCAAAATCTCTGATTTTACACAAATGTTGTAAATATCATTTACACGTAAACAGCAAGAAGGTAACCTCAATAAGGAAACTCAAAGCACGAACTAATAACAACACATTCCTCACTAAACGATCTCATAGTAATTGCTCAAAATCTCTGATTTTACACAAATGTTGTAAATATCATTTACACGTAAACAGCAAGAAGGTAACCTCAATAAGGAAACTCAAAGCACGAACTAATAACAACACATTCCTCACTAAACGATCTCATAGTAATTGCTCAAAATCTCTGACTTTACACAAATGTTGTAAATATCATTTACACGTAAACAGCAAGAAGGTAACCTCAATAAGGAAACTCAAAGCACGAACTAATAACAGCACATTCCTCACTAAACGATCTCATAGTAATTGCTCAAAATCTCTGATTTTACACAAATGTTGTAAATATCATTTACACGTAAACAGCAAGAAGGTAACCTCAATAAGGAAACTCAAAGCACGAACTAATAACAACACATTCCTCACTAAACGATCTCATAGTAATTGCTCAAAATCTCTGATTTTACACAAATGTTGTAAATATCATTTACACGTAAACAGCAAGAAGGTAACCTCAATAAGGAAACTCAAAGCACGAACTAATAACAACACATTCCTCACTAAACGATCTCATAGTAATTGCTCAAAATCTCTGACTTTACACAAATGTTGTAAATATCATTTACACGTAAACAGCAAGAAGGTAACCTCAATAAGGAAACTCAAAGCACGAACTAATAACAGCACATTCCTCACTAAACGATCTCATAGTAATTGCTCAAAATCTCTGATTTTACACAAATGTTGTAAATATCATTTACACGTAAACAGCAAGAAGGTAACCTCAATAAGAAAACTCAAAGCACGAACTAATAACAACACATTCCTCACTAAACGGTCTCATAGTAATTGCTCAAAATCTCTGACTTTACACAAATGTTGTAAATATCATTTACACGTAAACAGCAAGAAGGTAACCTCAATAAGGAAACTCAAAGCACGAACTAATAACAGCACATTCCTCACTAAACGATCTCATAGTAATTGCTCAAAATCTCTGATTTTACACAAATGTTGTAAATATCATTTACACGTAAACAGCAAGAAGGTAACCTCAATAAGGAAACTCAAAGCACGAACTAATAACAGCACATTCCTCACTAAACGATCTCATAGTAATTGCTCAAAATCTCTGATTTTACACAAATGTTGTAAATATCATTTACACGTAAACAGCAAGAAGGTAACCTCAATAAGGAAACTCAAAGCACGAACTAATAACAGCACATTCCTCACTAAACGATCTCATAGTAATTGCTCAAAATCTCTGATTTTACACAAATGTTGTAAATATCATTTACACGTAAACAGCAAGAAGGTAACCTCAATAAGGAAACTCAAAGCACGAACTAATAACAACACATTCCTCACTAAACGATCTCATAGTAATTGCTCAAAATCTCTGATTTTACACAAATGTTGTAAATATCATTTACACGTAAACAGCAAGAAGGTAACCTCAATAAGGAAACTCAAAGCACGAACTAATAACAACACATTCCTCACTAAACGATCTCATAGTAATTGCTCAAAATCTCTGACTTTACACAAATGTTGTAAATATCATTTACACGTAAACAGCAAGAAGGTAACCTCAATAAGGAAACTCAAAGCACGAACTAATAACAGCACATTCCTCACTAAACGATCTCATAGTAATTGCTCAAAATCTCTGATTTTACACAAATGTTGTAAATATCATTTACACGTAAACAGCAAGAAGGTAACCTCAATAAGAAAACTCAAAGCACGAACTAATAACAACACATTCCTCACTAAACGATCTCATAGTAATTGCTCAAAATCTCTGATTTTACACAAATGTTGTAAATATCATTTACACGTAAACAGCAAGAAGGTAACCTCAATAAGGAAACTCAAAGCACGAACTAATAACAGCACATTCCTCACTAAACGATCTCACAGTAATTGCTCAAAATCTCTGATTTTACACAAATGTTGTAAATATCATTTACACGTAAACAGCAAGAAGGTAACCTCAATAAGGAAACTCAAAGCACGAACTAATAACAACACATTCCTCACTAAACGATCTCACAGTAATTGCTCAAAATCTCTGATTTTACACAAATGTTGTAAATATCATTTACACGTAAACAGCAAGAAGGTAACCTCAATAAGGAAACTCAAAGCACGAACTAATAACAACACATTCCTCACTAAACGATCTCATAGTAATTGCTCAAAATCTCTGACTTTACACAAATGTTGTAAATATCATTTACACGTAAACAGCAAGAAGGTAACCTCAATAAGGAAACTCAAAGCACGAACTAATAACAGCACATTCCTCACTAAACGATCTCATAGTAATTGCTCAAAATCTCTGATTTTACACAAATGTTGTAAATATCATTTACACGTAAACAGCAAGAAGGTAACCTCAATAAGGAAACTCAAAGCACGAACTAATAACAGCACATTCCTCACTAAACGATCTCATAGTAATTGCTCAAAATCTCTGATTTTACACAAATGTTGTAAATATCATTTACACGTAAACAGCAAGAAGGTAACCTCAATAAGGAAACTCAAAGCACGAACTAATAACAACACATTCCTCACTAAACGATCTCATAGTAATTGCTCAAAATCTCTGATTTTACACAAATGTTGTAAATATCATTTACACGTAAACAGCAAGAAGGTAACCTCAATAAGGAAACTCAAAGCACGAACTAATAACAACACATTCCTCACTAAACGATCTCATAGTAATTGCTCAAAATCTCTGACTTTACACAAATGTTGTAAATATCATTTACACGTAAACAGCAAGAAGGTAACCTCAATAAGGAAACTCAAAGCACGAACTAATAACAGCACATTCCTCACTAAACGATCTCATAGTAATTGCTCAAAATCTCTGATTTTACACAAATGTTGTAAATATCATTTACACGTAAACAGCAAGAAGGTAACCTCAATAAGAAAACTCAAAGCACGAACTAATAACAACACATTCCTCACTAAACGGTCTCATAGTAATTGCTCAAAATCTCTGACTTTACACAAATGTTGTAAATATCATTTACACGTAAACAGCAAGAAGGTAACCTCAATAAGGAAACTCAAAGCACGAACTAATAACAGCACATTCCTCACTAAACGATCTCATAGTAATTGCTCAAAATCTCTGATTTTACACAAATGTTGTAAATATCATTTACACGTAAACAGCAAGAAGGTAACCTCAATAAGGAAACTCAAAGCACGAACTAATAACAGCACATTCCTCACTAAACGATCTCATAGTAATTGCTCAAAATCTCTGATTTTACACAAATGTTGTAAATATCATTTACACGTAAACAGCAAGAAGGTAACCTCAATAAGGAAACTCAAAGCACGAACTAATAACAGCACATTCCTCACTAAACGATCTCATAGTAATTGCTCAAAATCTCTGATTTTACACAAATGTTGTAAATATCATTTACACGTAAACAGCAAGAAGGTAACCTCAATAAGGAAACTCAAAGCACGAACTAATAACAACACATTCCTCACTAAACGATCTCATAGTAATTGCTCAAAATCTCTGATTTTACACAAATGTTGTAAATATCATTTACACGTAAACAGCAAGAAGGTAACCTCAATAAGGAAACTCAAAGCACGAACTAATAACAACACATTCCTCACTAAACGATCTCATAGTAATTGCTCAAAATCTCTGACTTTACACAAATGTTGTAAATATCATTTACACGTAAACAGCAAGAAGGTAACCTCAATAAGGAAACTCAAAGCACGAACTAATAACAGCACATTCCTCACTAAACGATCTCATAGTAATTGCTCAAAATCTCTGATTTTACACAAATGTTGTAAATATCATTTACACGTAAACAGCAAGAAGGTAACCTCAATAAGAAAACTCAAAGCACGAACTAATAACAACACATTCCTCACTAAACGATCTCATAGTAATTGCTCAAAATCTCTGATTTTACACAAATGTTGTAAATATCATTTACACGTAAACAGCAAGAAGGTAACCTCAATAAGGAAACTCAAAGCACGAACTAATAACAGCACATTCCTCACTAAACGATCTCATAGTAATTGCTCAAAATCTCTGACTTTACACAAATGTTGTAAATATCATTTACACGTAAACAGCAAGAAGGTAACCTCAATAAGGAAACTCAAAGCACGAACTAATAACAACACATTCCTCACTAAACGATCTCATAGTAATTGCTCAAAATCTCTGATTTTACACAAATGTTGTAAATATCATTTACACGTAAACAGCAAGAAGGTAACCTCAATAAGGAAACTCAAAGCACGAACTAATAACAACACATTCCTCACTAAACGATCTCACAGTAATTGCTCAAAATCTCTGACTTTACACAAATGTTGTAAATATCATTTACACGTAAACAGCAAGAAGGTAACCTCAATAAGGAAACTCAAAGCACGAACTAATAACAACACATTCCTCACTAAACGATCTCATAGTAATTGCTCAAAATCTCTGATTTTACACAAATGTTGTAAATATCATTTACACGTAAACAGCAAGAAGGTAACCTCAATAAGGAAACTCAAAGCACGAACTAATAACAACACATTCCTCACTAAACGATCTCACAGTAATTGCTCAAAATCTCTGACTTTACACAAATGTTGTAAATATCATTTACACGTAAACAGCAAGAAGGTAACCTCAATAAGGAAACTCAAAGCACGAACTAATAACAACACATTCCTCACTAAACGATCTCACAGTAATTGCTCAAAATCTCTGACTTTACACAAATGTTGTAAATATCATTTACACGTAAACAACAATAATAAAATACGACAAATAATTCTTTATTTTAATCTTTATTTTTTTTAAAAATAATTTAACTTTTAATGATTATATGTTTACTTTCTTATTTCCATCTGATATTATCTTTGTCCACAATTTAACCTGAAACAAAGCCAAATATTCATCAATATTATATGTCTCTTCTACAGGCATTAATTCTCGCTGTACTGCTAATGCAATGACTGTAATATTTAAATTATTTTTCGCAATAATTTCTGAAAGTTGGTATGTTGTATTATCAATTATAGTTGTCATACTATCAGAATAATTTTTTCCATCCAAACAAATGCCAATTTGGAAATTGTTATTGTTATTGTCATTATTATCATTATTTCCTTCAGTTGACTTTTTTCTTTTTCTAAAAGTTAATTCAGTTTTAATATCGAATTCTAGTAATTGGTCATATTTTATATCATGAGAATCAAACTTTATATCAAATTCTTCCATTTGATGTATGTAATTTTGATCTTTCCAATAATCATTTAAAATGCAATGTACGCATGGAATATTAACACAGTATAAATAATAATAATAATAATATTGACGGCATAAACAAACTTTTTGAGAATAATTTGATTTAAGATTAGGATTTTTTGAAATTTCTTTATATGCTTTATCTTTAAACTTATTTAAGTGAGTTTTTACATTCAAATGTGCACTAGAATTGGTTCTTAACGTACGATCCATAATATATTTTATAATGTACGCAAGTCGTAGCGGTAAAGAAAGTCGAGTTGCTTTAAAAATACCGTTTAATTGTTTATGAAACGATTCTACGTGATTTGTTGTGGTTGGTATTCCATAGACACTTCGCTTGAAATATGGAGAATATTCTTTTTTTACTTCGACATAATTTCCGTTCACATCAACACCTAAGACTTTGCTTACTTTTTCAAATCTTGCATCATCTTTATTTTCTTGTAAATTATATAATAACTGAAAAGTTTGGTAATATCTATTAAAATGTTTCGACCACTCAAAGCCTGAAAAAGTGAATAATATATCTGAAAATAAAAGACCGAGTAATGAATTGGCACCGATTGACCGAATCAAATGAACTAAACAATAATAAAAATCTAAATCATAATTTTTCGCTAATTTTTGAAATGCTTTATGTTCATCACTTAAATATTTTTTATTTTTGAATTTAAGAAAAAGTGAATTTTCTTCAGAATTTTCATAAAATTCATCTAACTTTTTGAGAGATTCAAAAAAAATACTATATAATGACGTTTTCTCAGAAGGTGAAATTAAAATTGCTAGTGGAATCCCAGTATTTCGGAAAATAAGATGAGGAACACAAATAGCATATGGTGCCAGAGCTCGAAAAGTGGCGTCAAGTTCAATTGTGGTTGCTTGTTCAAATTGATGAGATTTTACAATATCTAAAAAATAAGGTGAAAACCAAGAAAAAATGCCAAATTGATATTGGTTTAAATCAATCTCTTCTGTTGGATGAAATCTGAAAAGAAATCCTCCATAATTTTTCAGAATACTTTCAATTGAATCATCTGGATTCATTTGCTTGTGCTTTTGCCTTTTAATAGTTTTGCAATTAAATGGAGCTATTGTGTAAAATATTGTTGCAGTAATCGGATTTTGAATAGATCTATCTACAGACTGATTATTGTAAAAATCAGATAATTCTTGCATTCCTTTGTTTTTTATTATCTGAAAAGGACTATTCGGATTAGGATTTTTAATAATTATGTTGCTATAAACATAAACTGTTCTTTCGTTCTTTTTGAATTTCACATTATGTATTTTTTTATATTTAATTGTATTAAATAAATTAATAATTTGTATTGCAAAATAGTTACCACTAACTTGGTAATATATTTTAAATAAATTGGTTTGATGCCTTGAAATTAGCATAAAATTTGTAAATATTTGATTATCAATTCTTTTTGGGTTTTTTAACTTATGTGTTTGTGAAAACGTATATTTATTATTTTTAAATGTGCTCAAAAAATAAAGAACACTAAAATTATCAATGAGAGGTTTTCGATTATCATATGGTGGATTTGTCAAATAAATTGGATGATCGCGATGAGAAAATGTTTTTTCAGATAATACATTAGTTGCTGTTCCTAATTGCAGTGATATTTGTCCATTTTGATCAAACATTATAATTGTTTGTAAAAAAGAAAAGTAAACGATAATTTTGATTGAAACTTTTTAAATAGTTTATTAATTTTTTTGTAAAAGTGTATTTAGAAATGATTAAATATGAACAATGTTAACTATATAATTATTAAAAATAATATTTAAATAATATTATTGAAAAAAAAAATATTTACAACATTTGTGTAAAATCAGAGATTTTGAGCAATTACTATGAGATCGTTTAGTGAGGAATGTGCTGTTATTAGTTCGTGCTTTGAGTTTCCTTATTGAGGTTACCTTCTTGCTGTTTACGTGTAAATGATATTTACAACATTTGTGTAAAGTCAGAGATTTTGAGCAATTACTATGAGATCGTTTAGTGAGGAATGTGCTGTTATTAGTTCGTGCTTTGAGTTTCCTTATTGAGGTTACCTTCTTGCTGTTTACGTGTAAATGATATTTACAACATTTGTGTAAAGTCAGAGATTTTGAGCAATTACTGTGAGATCGTTTAGTGAGGAATGTGCTGTTATTAGTTCGTGCTTTGAGTTTCCTTATTGAGGTTACCTTCTTGCTGTTTACGTGTAAATGATATTTACAACATTTGTGTAAAATCAGAGATTTTGAGCAATTACTGTGAGATCGTTTAGTGAGGAATGTGTTGTTATTAGTTCGTGCTTTGAGTTTCCTTATTGAGGTTACCTTCTTGCTGTTTACGTGTAAATGATATTTACAACATTTGTGTAAAATCAGAGATTTTGAGCAATTACTGTGAGATCGTTTAGTGAGGAATGTGTTGTTATTAGTTCGTGCTTTGAGTTTCCTTATTGAGGTTACCTTCTTGCTGTTTACGTGTAAATGATATTTACAACATTTGTGTAAAGTCAGAGATTTTGAGCAATTACTATGAGATCGTTTAGTGAGGAATGTGCTGTTATTAGTTCGTGCTTTGAGTTTCCTTATTGAGGTTACCTTCTTGCTGTTTACGTGTAAATGATATTTACAACATTTGTGTAAAATCAGAGATTTTGAGCAATTACTGTGAGATCGTTTAGTGAGGAATGTGCTGTTATTAGTTCGTGCTTTGAGTTTCCTTATTGAGGTTACCTTCTTGCTGTTTACGTGTAAATGATATTTACAACATTTGTGTAAAATCAGAGATTTTGAGCAATTACTATGAGATCGTTTAGTGAGGAATGTGTTGTTATTAGTTCGTGCTTTGAGTTTCCTTATTGAGGTTACCTTCTTGCTGTTTACGTGTAAATGATATTTACAACATTTGTGTAAAATCAGAGATTTTGAGCAATTACTGTGAGATCGTTTAGTGAGGAATGTGTTGTTATTAGTTCGTGCTTTGAGTTTCCTTATTGAGGTTACCTTCTTGCTGTTTACGTGTAAATGATATTTACAACATTTGTGTAAAGTCAGAGATTTTGAGCAATTACTATGAGATCGTTTAGTGAGGAATGTGCTGTTATTAGTTCGTGCTTTGAGTTTCCTTATTGAGGTTACCTTCTTGCTGTTTACGTGTAAATGATATTTACAACATTTGTGTAAAGTCAGAGATTTTGAGCAATTACTGTGAGATCGTTTAGTGAGGAATGTGCTGTTATTAGTTCGTGCTTTGAGTTTCCTTATTGAGGTTACCTTCTTGCTGTTTACGTGTAAATGATATTTACAACATTTGTGTAAAATCAGAGATTTTGAGCAATTACTATGAGATCGTTTAGTGAGGAATGTGTTGTTATTAGTTCGTGCTTTGAGTTTTCTTATTGAGGTTACCTTCTTGCTGTTTACGTGTAAATGATATTTACAACATTTGTGTAAAGTCAGAGATTTTGAGCAATTACTATGAGATCGTTTAGTGAGGAATGTGTTGTTATTAGTTCGTGCTTTGAGTTTCCTTATTGAGGTTACCTTCTTGCTGTTTACGTGTAAATGATATTTTAATATCGCATCTGGCAATTTATAATTAAAAATGGTTCCTTATTTTGCGTCGATCACAAACAATCTGCTGGTGGAATCAGCAGTGGAACCAATCAATAATACATTTGCTCTGATGCGATACCAATTTCAAAACAAAAGGGCGCCTTTTTTCATATAATAGATAATTCACCTTTATAACCGTTTTATTTCAATCTCTCAAAAAGTTCATCTCAACGATAGAACTTTTTCTCTCAAAAAGTGGTAATTTTTTTACCTGGTCGGATCTTTCAAAAAGTTTCTTGTTGTAAAATATTTCGTGCCGATTTTAATAGACCCCGATTCCTATGCCATAAATGAGTTATATATAAATAAATTCAAAGGTTTACGCATTTAAATTTTTGAATAAAAATGGAAAATTCAAAATATAAAATTCAAAATTCCATTCAAATATTCGTTTCAAAGCTTTCTTTGGTTTCATAAAAAAATTTCACCAATGTTTGCAATTAACAATCTAATAATACCCCTATTTATTCAAATAATAATAAATGAATCATAAAAATGCATTAAATAAAAAAATATCGTATTAACTGCTTAAGAATTTTTATAAAAAACATATCTTTTAAATTAACTAATTCAAAAGAGGTGGTTTATGCTTCAATTATTATTGAACCCATTTATTTGGCGTAATATTATTGAATAACTTTATTTAATATACCGATATTCTCTGATTAAACGATAATAAAAAAGATTAAATTTTTGAACGATTAAAAGCACCGAGTATTTTGAAGTTGTGGATTGAGGGTATTTTGCAACATACTTGTAAATAAGCAACGATCTGCTAAATGAATGAGTTTCTATGATTGGAACAAAATTATTTGGACTAAATTTATTATTTCATATCACATGTCTTTGTGTACAAGTTTGTTTTTAATGGATAACTCATGTACTTATTGTATAACTCAGTTATATATATACAACTTATTTTTCCAAAAAAAATAAAAGTTGTATTTTAAATAATAGTGTTATATGGTACAACTGACTAATAATAGGTATTTAAAATAATTATTCATATTTCATTTGTTTTTCACATATTATATTATTTATTTTTTTATAAGTCAGTTGTTCAAAAAACATATTTGGTATAACAAGTATTTATTATATATTGCGTATAACTCGGTTGTTTACGGAAGTCTCTAATTTTTCAAGAGAGATTGTGCCTCAGCTTTTTGAGAGAACTAATTGAAAGAAAAAATAGGAGAAAAATGGAGAATAATATTTTGAGAATATTTATGTAAATAAAAAAATTGATGCATCTTTTTATATTTTTACATAATTTTTACCGAGACTTACATCAAAAGGAAGGATCGGTAAAAATTTTGTAACATAAAAAGATGCATTTTTTTTAACATGAATTGTCTCAGTAAATATTATTCAACATTTTCTTCTTATTTTTTTCTATTAGTTCTCTCAAAAAGCTGAGGCACAATCTCTCTTGCAATAATTTACCAGTTTGTGGAACCTACTTTTTGAGCGAAGCTCAAAAAGTAGGTTCGACAAACTGGAATTCTTTTCAATTTCACTTTTTGAATGCGCCTCTTCATTTGCTGTAGATTAGAAGCTACTTTTTCAATTAAAATATTAAAAAACGGATATGACAAAAAAAATTCTGAGAAATTAATTTTTTATTTATTTTCAAATTTAATTGTCGAAACTTCAGGAGATACACTTTTAAACCATTTAAAAGCAACTGTTGAGTAAATTGGATTTGATCATAGCCATTATTCTTGGCATTTGTTACGTCGAGGCGGTGCTCATCAGATATCAATATCAGGATTTTGCGATCCAAAGAGGAAAAAACATTGTTGATGGAAAAGAGAAGTTTATATAAGACACTTTGATGTAGATTCCCAAATCACTAGCATTAGAAAAGCAAATATAATATGAAAATAAATAAAAAATTAATTTCTCAGAATTTTTTTGTCATATTCGTTTTTTTTTATTTTAATTGAAAAAGTAGCTTCCATAATCTACAGCAAATGGAGTGGCAGCCTTCAAAAAGTGAATAATATAAAAAAAACGAATATGAAAAGATTGTTCTCCTGAATCATATTAAAGTTTTGGTGGTTACATTATTCACTTTTTGAAGTATTAAAGTTTTGGTGGTTACATTTTTGTTTACAAAAGTGGATTTTTGTGTTACAAAAGTGAAACAACTGTAAAATTTTTTTTGAATGGGTTTTATTTTTCTTCCTCTCAATTTTATATTTTTGCATTTAAAAAAGATTGTTCTCCTGAATCATGAATATGAAATATAATAACCTGAAATTTATATTATTAGATTAATATTTTTTAATATTACAGGGTTGCTTATCGATATTATCCGATAACGGTTATGATCGTCCAATGAATATCGATATTATCTGATAAACTTTCGATGACAGATAAATATCGATAAATGAAAATTTTTATCGATAAATTTTTTATCTGATTAAAATTTTGGATCCGATAACTACCGATAAATATAACTTTTTAGAAAGAACTAATAATTGGATTTTAAAAATTTAAGCGCATAATGTTTTTTTTTCTTTGTTTATAATGTTTTTTAATAAAAAAATATAAAAATAATTCTTGATGTTATATAATATTTATCATCAGAAAGTTTTATTTTTTCTAAAGAAAAGTGAGTTACCAATAAATTTATATTTTATATAAAATATTATTGCTGAAAAAAAATAATTATACTTGTTATTTCGGTGGATATATGAAATATAAAAAATTCGGTATTTCGATTCAAAAGTAGTCAACACAATGAAATTCATTAATTTACCTGAAGAAAGTGTATTTTTCGCCACTTGTGGCTTATTACAAGTGTTTTTTGAGGTTAATCATTGATTAATAATAGCATTGCTAATAAATCAAGACTTTAATATTTCCATTATGTTGTATTGGTAATACTTCATAATATTTTTTGCTATCATCCATCAATTTAATGCTTTTTACTTTAAATATATGCAATTAAAGAAAAAATAGTAATAATATTTTTAAATTCTTATTTGTTATTAATTGTTGTTTTTTAATGCTTTAACTTAGTAAAATCAATGTTTAACACGAGGCTCAATCAAATCAGTAATGATTTATATTTTTTTATCGATGTTTATAAATAAAAAATGCATTATAGTTATTTTATCGATAAATATCAATAAAAATTGAAGGACTATTTAAAATTTATCGATATTTATCGATAAATATTTTACAATTTTATCGGATCATGAGACCATTTATCGGACGGTTATCATCCGATAAGACCATTTATCGGACGGTTAGAAAAACGTATTTATCGATACTCATCATTCATCGGACGGTTTTTTATCGATATTATCGGATTATCGATAATCATCCGATGACCAATAAAACGGTTTATCGATAAGCATCCCTGTAATATTATAAATGATGCTATTAGACTTTTTTTATCTCAATTCCTTCCAATTTTTTTAGAAAAAAATATTTTCTGCTAATATTTGGGATTAATAAAAAAAATGGCCAAGACTATTTTTAATTTAAAGTTTATTTTTATAAAAAAAAAATTAAAAAAAAGCATAGAGAATAATAGTTTGTCAGATTGCAAAATTGAGAGGTTGTAAAATCCTCTCAAACTTTACACTTAAATTTTTATAAGCCATTCAAATTTTAATATTGAAAAAATGTTGAAATAATAAACACTGAAATCTCTAAAATAGTCTATTATAAATAAATATTAATATTGGGAGAAAAAAATTTGAAGTTGGACAATCGAAAATTGAATAACAATTATTTCATTTTTGAAAGTTTTATAAATATTTTTTATTCCATAATATTAAAATTTCTTTTTTTTATATATTAAAATCAAGTATATTTTTAATATACCAATACTAAATGTAATTTGAAAAACTATAATATATTAGAATTATTATTATTATAAGGGTAAACGTTAATCAATCAGATTTGTGATCATTCAAATCAATTCAAAGCCATAATACGTTATTAGGATTTTATACATATTATTTCGTATTTTTTATATATGAATTTATTTTATAAATCTTGGAATCTGGATATAATAAGTAGTTATAATTACTAAACAATGCAATATTCAAATTTGAGAAATGTAATTTTTTTTGGAAAATTGAATTATATTTCATAACGTATTTTTGTACTTGAAAGAAATTTTTAATTGACTTCATTCAAAAAAATTTTTTTCATAGAAATTATTCTATTGAAATATTTTAATTTTATATTAGTTTATTTCATGCAAAAATTTGAACTTGAAGGCTCGCAGGTATCTCGTCAATCGCATTCTCAAAGCATATCCATGACTATGAATGGATCAGATGCTTCATCTCGAACTTTCAATTCTCTTTTTCCACTTTTTGACCAAATAACAAAATCAACAAAAATCCCAAAGATTATTTCTTGGATTATTGCTATATTTTTTTATTACCAAATAATTTTCAGCTCAACTTGGCCGTACACAGATTTTTATCGCAAAGCTAATATGGAAAATTCTGGACCAATTATTGAAAAAGAAACTCTAATTTTCTGGTTTCTTCATCATGATATGTCATTTTCAAATACCCAGCAGTCTATTATTATTTCTCTAGTAATATTTTTGGTTTGTGCCTTTTGGTTTCTTTTTATGGGTATTTTTTACCATTTTAGAAGGAGATATATTACGTGGACTCTTTACCCTACTAGAATTATTTTTGAAATTGTTTGTCCTGTTTTTTTGCATCCTTCTGCAGCGGCAGCAGGTTCAGCTTTAATGAATTTAATAGATGATTACAAAAATGAGTTATCATGGCTCTTTTTTATTCTTGGTCTTATTATTTACATATGCTTTATGATATTTTTTTATATTGGCTACTCTTTAATTTGTAATTCTACAATATTAGTTACAAATGTTTATACAACTTTTGAGCCATTTTACATGATACTACTATTTGCTACCTCATCTTTAATGGTTTTACTTTCATTTTTGTTTTACACATTTGATAAGTGGGTTCTCAATATTCTACAAATAATCCATTTCGCTATATTCATTTATATCCTTTTGAATTTATTTAATCTCCACTTTCACTTACTTCAAGGTTCTATGTTAGCTTTTGGTGCGCTTACCACGTCACTTGTTTTAGATGTTATGATGTTCATTTTAAATTTCTTTACAAAAGTTACTCCTCTTGTTCCAATCATATGTTCATTAGTACTTTTTATTGTTTTTGCTATTGCTGGGCATTTTGTATTTAAAACGTATTATAAAAAAATGGCGAAGAAACTTAAATATGCCGATGATGATGATGAAGAAACCATGACAAATGAAGCACAAGAAAACTTTTTCAAATCATTACAAATAGATAAAAAAAAGAATAGAGCACTGATGTTTTTAAGAGTTGGAATTGCTTCTATGTCGAAACCATTTATAGATTGGAGTTTAATAAGATATATAATTTCCCATTATCAAGATGATGTAAATATATTATGCTCAATTTTGCAAGTTTTATCATTCTTCCCATCACAGCAGCAAATGTTAAACAGTGTTTTTATGGTAATACTAAAGAAGAAAAATTTAAAATTTTCTCAAAGATTCGTGATTTTTCAAGCCCATCGAGTTAAGGTAATGAGGCAATCATCAATTCCACTCGAAGCAAATGAAAGAATTATTCAATTAAGAATCAATTCTCATGATTGTGAATACGCAATAAATTCTTTTTGGGGTGCAAAGGTAGCACCTTCTATAGGATTATTTGAAACAATTAGTAAAATAACTGATAAAACCGATGGGCTTTGGCAAGAAGGCATTAGAGATTATCCAAATAATAGCAAATTCAGCGAAGATTATTGCCGTTTCTTAACTGAGTGTAAAACTGATTTTAAAGGGGCTATTATTCAGAAACATCGTATTGAGATGATAGAAAATGGTCATAATTTTTCGAGTGATCACGCATTTAGGCATTTTATACAGAATTATCCTTCCTATTTAAAGAAAAAAGTACTTGACACGCATGGCAATCTTATTAAACATAATAATAAAGGAGGAAATGCTTCAGTGAATTCATCATCCAGTCAGTCCAAACAAACCGCATCATCTGCAAGCATTTCTTCTATAGACTTTGAAATTGAAATGGTCCACGCCAAATCATTATTTGCACAATCAAAATTAAGAATGGCATTATTCAATGCATTAAAAAATTCACGATTATCGCTATCAAAAGTAATGATTGTAACAGCAATTATTTCACTAATTGCTGCAGTTGCAGGATTTGTATCAATGAATGAAATTATTAAGCAAAAATTGCATAAACGCTCTTTAGATTCTTCTAATTCAGACACAATAGCTGATGCATTTTTCAACATGAATATCGTCGTTCTTCATCATCTTTTTGGATTTTCTAGAGCAACTGATCGATATTCTATTCCATCATTAAGAAAATTGGTTGTTTTAACTAATGATGATGAACATAATAATATACCTACATTTGCATATGTTCAATTTTATGGGACTATTCGTGAAAGTTCTTATCCATATTTTCAAAGATCAGAAGAAGCTTTTCAAAAATTCTTAGATTTGCTTTCTGAGCAATCATCAGATGGGTTAAATGTTTATCATATGGCGAATATGATGTTTTCTCAATATGTTCCATCTGTTGCTTGCCGAAATTTAACCCAATCAAACATTTTTACTAGGTCAATGAAAGATTCTTTTAGCGACATTTACTACGATATTTTAAGACTTACAGAAAAAAATGGTTCTCAGTTATATGAAACTGATGCATTCTGTGAAATTCCGCAAAATTTGTTAATGCTAGCCGACCCATTTATGGAATTATTTGGTTCTCTTTTAAATGAGCAATATTCGTCATATACCAAATTCAAAGATGATGTTAAATTGATTCAAATAATTGTTCCAATAGTCGTTTTCTGTGTTCAGTTTTTCCCATTTTTAATTGTTGGAATATTATTCTCTCGAAAGATGAAAAAGTTTGCTCATTTGTTAATCAGTCTGGATTCAAATACAAAAGAAGGCTGTCGCCAACCAATATTATTAAATTCTGACCATAGTTCAGATACAAATCAATCAGATCATATTGAAATTGGGCATCGATGGATATTTTTATTGATTTTTCATGCGCTTTTATCAATTTGCAGCTTTCTTCTACTTTTCTTTTTGATATACATGTCAAGCCAAACAAACGAAATATTCCAAAAAATTAATGGATGGCAATATTTAGGAACTAGACGTTATATATTATCTACAGAAGTCACTCATTTTATTTTTGAAGGTGTTTTTAATTACAATGGCTCACTTTCACCATATATCACAAAACTCCAGATAACAGGAAAGCTTTCAACGATGATTCCAGAAATGAGACAATCTAACACAAACCTATTGAGAGGCAGTGAATATTTTGAATCATCTGTTGGATTCGATCAAGAATTTGATGATTTAAACACAAAGGAACTTTGTTCATTAACAGAGCAAGGTCCTGATTCAAATCATGATCTCTATCGTTGTGCTTCTGCAACCCAAACTCTTAATGTCTTTGCTGATATGGTTTTTACTGCTCTTTTTAATATGGGTAAATACAATGGAGAAATTTCTGATATTTTATTAATTAATCTTTTACATCTTGCGAATTCGCATTTGTTTGATCGTTTAGCTGATTCGAATTCAAGACTTGTTCATCTCATTGAGATTAATTATAACAAGTTTTGTCAAGAAGCCAGTATCTTTTTAGCAATTGGAATTATTGTTGGTGTATTTTTATTATTATTCCAAATTTTTGCTTCTTATTATTCAAACAAGCTTTATCATGTTGGTCTTTCTCTTGTTAGACGAATTCCACCAACTCTTTTTGTAGCTGACAAAGCTCTGCTTAATTTTGTATTAAATAAACGTTCAACGAGTGTTTCTAACGTTACTTGCACTTCACAGAGCGTTATTCTTAATGCAAATGATGGAATGGTTGGTGTTAATAATGAAGGAACAATCGAAATGATTAATCCAGCTTTGACAACAATTCTAGGTTACACGCCAGATCAGCTTCTTGGTCAGCCTGTTACAGAAATCTTCCAAAGCGAGTCTGGAGAAAAAGTATCGCAACAAATGGTTGCAATGCTGAATGGTGAAATATCATTAATTAATGAAGATCATTTCATTTGTCTCGCTGATAATGGAAACGAAGTTCCTTGTCATGTATACATCATTGGATTGAAAGGTAAGATGACACGACTTGATTCTTACGCATTTCTTATTCAAGATGAATCATCTCTTGTTGAACAACAGACAATTGCTGAAAAAGCAAAGGCTCAAAGTGAAGCACTTCTATTCCAAATTCTTCCTAGAAGCATTGTTACTAAATTGAATAGAGGTGAGCATGATATTAGCTTCACAGTTCCATCAGCCTCAATTATTTTCACAGATATTGTTCGTTTTAGCGAATATTCAGTTAATCTTTCTCCAGCAGATGTTATGGGTAACTTATCTCAGATTTTCTCTTCATTTGATGAAGCTGTTAAAAATTATCCATTAATTACAAAAATTAAACTAATTGGTGATATTTATATGGCTGCAGCTGGATTATTCATAACAGAAGCTGATGCTATTCCTCCAAATCAACATGCTGAACAAACAATAAGATTCGGATTAGATTGTCTTCAATCTATTGAAGAAAATAATATTAAATTGGATTCTAGTTTGCAATTAAGAATTGGTGTTAATAGTGGAGGTCCTCTACTTGCTGGCGTTCTTGGTAGTGATAAGCCTGTCTTCGATATTATTGGCGATCCTATTAACGTTGCAGCACGTCTACAAACAACTGATCTTCCTGGTAGAATCCAAATCCCTCAATCTACTTATGATTTAATTGCTAACATGGGATTTTTAGTTGAACAGAGAGGAGAAGTGTTTTTGAAAGGTAAAGGAAAATCAATGGCATATTTTGTTAATCCTGTTTCAGCTGCTTTCACATCAATGACAGATGATCATGCAAATATGAACTGAAATGGTTTATTATATTATATATTTTATTTTATTTATATTATTAATTATAAAATAATCCTGAAAAAAAGATATTGTTTTTTTTTTGTTTTTTTTTTTTTTTTTTAATACTCCGCAATTTTTTATTGATTCAAAACAGGTGCATCAATGTCATTAATTACATTTTCAATCGTTTCTGTCATTGTAATTTGTGGATTTTTATTCATTCCGTCTATATCAGCTTTGTTTTGCCCTAAATATCGCATAACAACCTGTTGTCCTAATGAAGAAAACATATTTTTAAGTTGAACTTCGAGCGAAATTTGCGAGTTTATATTTACATTAGGGGAATTAAAGTTATAACTTGGATTCATATTGCTTTGATGCAGAGGTTTTTTTCTTTTCGGTTTTTCTGTAGATTTCTGATAGTGATAATTGGGGTTTTCTTCTTTAAATTGAGCTTGTATTATTTTTGCTTTATCTTTGTATGGTCTTTTCTCTTCTTCTGACATTGCTGTCCATATTTTTCCAATTAATTGTGAAATTTCATTTCCAGATAATTTTTGGTGTTTTTCTCTTTCAATTGGTTTTCGTTCTATGAAAAATAAATTATAAGCATTATGCGGACGCTTGACAGGCTTATTTGATATTTTTTCAACTTCATTTTCAATTTGTACTGATGGCGCTAAAACAAAAGATTCATCAAGAGTTGACTCAAAAGACATTAAAAAATTTTGGACATGTTACTTAAAATTTTGTAAAATCAAAGAGGTAATTTTTAGCAAAGTACTTCAGAGAACTTTTTGTATGTATATATTTTGACTCAAAAATGTACGATTATTTTCTTCTGAAAAAGTTGTATGTACTATAAAGAATTCTTCAAAATCAATTATGCTTTTTTTTTTATTATTCATAATTTCTCGACAAAAACCAACTATTACGCCCACAGAAAATTCTAAAAAGACGCTTAATTCATGCATTATCCAAACGAATACATCAAGAAAATATATTACTCATAACGAACATTTTTCAGGAGATTGGGAATATGGTGGAAACGCATCATTAATTGAAATCGATAAATCTATGATTTTGGCCTCAGAATCAAAAAATTCCAGTGGATATGCTTGGTTAATGCACCGATTGCCATCAGAACAATGGTTTGCAGACATCAGTTTAAACTTTGAAAAAGGTTTGCACTCTTCAACTATTGGAATTTGGATGACAAAAGATTTTGGCATATCAGGTGAAGTTTTTGGAGGGCCAAGTCAATTTCATGGTGTTTGTATATTAACACGTTATAATGGAACATCAATATTTATTGAAATACGTGAAAATGATGGTCATGAAAATTTTGATAAACTATTCTTTTATCCGACTTTTATAGAATCCTTAATATCGCCCAAATTATTTTTTGCAATTAATTATACATCACCTTTTTTATCAGTCAATGTTAAAATTGATGGGAAAATAATAAATATATTTAATGAAAAACCGCGTGTTAAGGTAAGACGCCATTGGTTTTCAATTACTGGAAAGAATTATAATGAAAAACTATTTTCTGGTAATCCAATCAAAATAAATTCAGTCTTTTTTAGAGGTAAGAAAGCGCCGCAAATACAAAAGCAAATTGAATTTAGAAAAAATGGTACTGTGATGTCAATGCTTTCTGCCCTTTCAAACAATCTTAATAATAAAAATAAATTCAATAAAAATGAAAAAGATACTAATCTACCTAGCGAATATTCAATAGATACAATTGAAATAATTAAATGCTTTGATGAGCTCATCGATTTTTCCTCTTCGTTATCAACAACTGAAGAAGTTCTTTCAGTAGTTAATGATCAGGTAACATCATTTTCTGAAAAATGGCAGCGCCGTGCAATTGGCATCACCAAGCAAACTGAAGAAATCAGAGAAGAAATAGCTAAACAACTCAATAATACAGAAATAGCATTGCAGCAATTTAACAATGATTTGCAATCTGAGCTTGAGGACTTCAAAGATGATATTCATAAAATAGAATCTGATCTTTACTTCAAAGTTCTCGAAGGATATAAATTAAGTAAGCAGTTGAAAGAAGAAAAAAAGCTTGTAAAAAAGGGAGGAATTCCTAAAAAATTAATGTATGTTTCGATAATGGAAATTGCTGCACTAGCCTTATTTTTTACTCTTCAATCAATGAATGGACATTCACATAACTTTTGATATATATATTGTTTTTATTTTCATGTTATATTAATTATATATTAAGTTTGATACAATTTTTTATTTATTTGTAGTAAAAAGCTTATTATGCATATGAATATTGGCATCTATTTGTTAGTAATATTCTTTTTCTTCGAAAGTTTTTTTTGTTTATTTGTTTATATGTTTGAGGTAAAATTTTTATATCACATTTCTACATCCCCCAGGAAGTGAAGTGGAAAACCATAACCGTCCAGTTATTAACAACCGTCATATTAATTTTTAAAAAAATATGATTTTAATTAGTAAATCCAAATTTAAAAAGCATTAATTTTGAGATTCAAAAAATATTCCGATTTAAAATTAAAAAATACTTTTAGAAAATCAAATATTTATCGAGATACTTATATTTATTATCAAATTGTAAAGGGAGTGTAATTCAATTTTCTTTGACTCAACTCCAAAAATTCAGAACTTTTCAATCTAGGTTTTGAGAGGATCATATAGTAATAGTAGTATAATATTCATTTTATAAAATGATGATTTCAGCAATGTCATATTCACTTGATGACCAAGATTGTTCATTCTTTGAAATCCCTGGTCTATTAATAAGCCATGTCCTTCAACCCTCTTTTGACACTCAACTAGATTCGTATCCATCGCCAAAAAGCAAAGAAATTTATAAAGATTCTTCTAATTTTTCTAAACTTTGTAGCAATTTAAAAATTGGAGGCTTTGTTCGTATAAATAACCCTTTGTATGCTAAAGACATTGCGCAGGTTATAAATATTGAAAAAAAAAAGGTTCTTTTAAAATTTATCCCTCGAATTGATTATGAAAATATATGTAAATATAATTTGAGAAATCAGAGTAGTTTAAATTTAAAAATGAGTGCGGATTATGAGATACCTAAGAATTTTTTCGATAAAAATCTGTTTCGATCTGATCAAAAAGCAATAAAGTTAAAAATCCCTTGGGCCCCAAACGGATTTGTTGATGCTATAGAGTGGGATGGTAACAAATTTATTGGGATGTTTCAATATCAAAATTTCTCAATTTCAGAATTAATATCAGAAAATTTGAATATAACAAAAAAAGAAATTCAATATTTCAATACATTCATTGCTGATTTTGAAAAAGGAAACAAAGATTTTATAGAAAATTTATCCAAAATCGAAGATAATGATAATGAAAAACGTAGTTCAGATCTTTATTCAGATTGCAAAGTGTCAAGAGATTATGAATCAAAAGACATAAATCTTAAAAACAAAAATCAAAAGAAATGCATTGTTATTTTAAAAAGTGGTAAAAATTGTCAAAAGCAAATAGAAAAACAAGATATACCTTGCCAACAAAATTCACAACAGTTACAACAAGAAAAGAAACAAATTAATTTTCAATTGAATATTAATCAAAATCAAAGTGCAGAAAAGGTAACCATTGATCAGCATGGAAATTATCGGCAACAAAATGATCTTAGTTGCTCACAAACAATTAAAGATAATACTAATTATAATCAAATGTCTAATGATTTATTTTCATTATCCACAGTAAAGAACGATTACTTGGCAAATAATTGTTCTTCATTATCTTTCAGTGATAACCAAGTTTCCCAAATTATGGAAACCTTTGATAGAATGATTTTAAGCAATGAGCCAGTATTTGAAGATTGCAGCCATATCTTAGAACAGAATGAAATAGATGAGAAGCTATCCATGATTGAAAACCAAAGAGAATATTCAATGTTAGAAGCGACAACCTCATTTATTCCAAGAATTGATATTAATCCATTTTCAAAAGATAAGGTTGACCATATAATGACGAGAACAAATCAATTAACTTCAAATCAAGTATATCCACCCAGGAAATTGGTTATGCCAACTTCATCAAATCAAACAATTCCTCCAAACCAAGAGATTTCATTAAACCATGCAATTTTAACAAAACAGATGGTTCCGCCTAGCCAAGCAATTTCACCAAAACAGATGACTCCACCAAATCAAATGATTCCACCAAAACAAGTGAATTTACCTAGCCAAATGACTCCACCAAAACAAATGATTCCGCCAAAACAAATGACTCCACCAAATCAAATGATTCCACCAAAACAAATAACTCCATCAAATCAAATGATTCCACCAAAACAAATGACTCCATCAAATCAAATGATTCCACCAAAACAAATAACTTCATCAAATCAAATGATTCCACCAAAACAAATAACTCCATCAAATCAAATGACTCCACCAAAACAAATGACTCCACCAAAACAAATGACTCCATCAAATCAAATGATTCCACCAAAACAAATGACTCCACCAAAACAAATTACTCCATCAAATCAAATGACTCCACCAAAACAAATGACTCCACCAAAACAAATGACTCCATCAAATCAAATGATTCCACCAAAACAAATGATTTCTCCAAAACAAATGAATTTTCCTAGCCAAATGGCTCCATCAAATCAAATGACTCCACCAAATCAAATGATTCCACCAAAACAAATAACTCCATCAAATCAAATGATTCCACCAAAACAAATGACTCCATCAAATCAAATGATTCCACCAAAACAAATGACTCCATCAAATCAAATGATTCCACCAAAACAAATGACTCCATCAAATCAAATGATTCCACCAAAACAAATGACTCCACCAAAACAAATGACTCCACCAAAACAAATGACTCCACCAAAACAAATGACTCCACCAAAACAAATGACTCCACCAAAACAAATGACTCCATCAAATCAAATGACTCCATCAAATCAAATGATTCCACCAAAACAAATGACTCCACCAAAACAAATGACTCCACCAAAACAAATGACTCCACCAAAACAAATGACTCCACCAAAACAAATGACTCCATCAAATCAAATGACTCCATCAAATCAAATGATTCCACCAAAACAAATGACTCCACCAAAACAAATGACTCCACCAAAACAAAAAATTTTACCAAAGCAGATGAATCTACCTAGTCAAGCAGCTTCGTCAAAGCAGATGACTCCATCAAATCAAGCAGCTCCACAAATATTTCCGCCGAAGCAAGCTAGCCCCTCAAAGCAAGACCCTCCTCAAAAGCAAATTGGCCAGCCAGAGCCGCCAGCCGTGCCCTTGTATCTCTCTCCCCATAAAAAGATTAAAATTAAGCAGCAGGAATTCATGCCTGGCCCTGATGGGAACCCCTTGTTCAACACTCCTCTGAATTCATCCAAGAAGAAAAAGGAAGCCTCCAATCAGAAGAAAAAATCTGCAAATAAGCCAGAATCACCACCACTCAAGCCCGCGTTAAGCACGCCAAACTTCGCAAGCAACATTGACGTCCCAGCGAAAAGATCTTCAAGTGGCAGGGAAGAAGATCAAAGAAGAGAAAAAAGTCGTCGTGATGAAGAAAGAATGACTGGAAGTAGGCGTCATCATCACGATGACACTTTTGATAGAAGGCATGGGAGGAGGCATGGAGATTGTTATGATGATAATGAGCATGGAAGAAGACATAGTGAAAGGCACGATGATAGTGACGATGAGAGAAGGCATGGAAGAAGACATGGTAATTACCATGACGATTATGAATATGAGAGGAGACATGGAGATTATCATGATGATTATGAGTATAGAAGAAGGCATGGTAATCATTATGATGACAGTGATGATGAAAGAAGGCATGGAAGAAGACATGGTAATTATCATGACGATTATGAATATGAGAGGAGACATGGAGATTATCATGATGATTATGAGTATAGAAGAAGGCATGGTAATCATTATGATGACAGTGATGATGAAAGAAGGCATGGAAGAAGACATGGTAATTATCATGATGGCAGCGATGATGAAAGGAGGCATGGTAATTATGATAATGATGAGAAGATGCATATGCAAAGACCAAAGAAAAGAGAATATGAGTGTGGCTTTATTTTTGAAAAGAAAGATGATGATATGTGATTCTAAAAAAGAATTATTATATATTAAAAGATATTATTAAAATTAGAATTAGCATTCTAATTTTATTAAATATCAAGCGGATTAAATAAACAAATAAAAGAATAATTTTTTTTCTTTTTTTTTTTTTTTAATGATATAGTAACAGAATTAAAAATAAAGGAAAATAATAAAAATTTGTAGAAACTGAGATATGTTCTATTAAATTTTTTGTAGTATTACGCATTCATGAATAAAATCCACATAAAAAGATAAGGTTGGACAGCAATACAAATATAAGCTTGCATTAAAATATGTTATCTTAAATTTATATGTCTGTAAAACAAAAATATCTGAAACAATTCATTTTAATTTTCGATGAAATCTATAATTTGCCTCCATTTGCTATTTTGCGTTCCTCTAACATTTTGATCTTTGCTTCAAGAGAATGAATAAATTCAATAAATTGTTCAGCGCCTTTTCCGATGATATATGTTTCTTCATCATATTGAACTGCGTGAAGGGATGAACGCATTTGATTTAAAGTTTGAATTAATTCAGAGTTCTTCTTTTGAAGATCTTTCAATTTTTTATCTTCTTCCTTTCTTTGAATTACTTTTTCTTTAATTTTTTTATCAGCTAATGTAATTTGCTTTTTTTCTTTATTGCTATTTTGTGAAATATATTGATTAGGTTTTTCTAGCTTAGGAAGATGCTCAGAAGGAACTTGTGTTTGCAAATTTTTATCATCGCTTTTGTTGTCTTCATTGACATTAGTTAAAGATGAAATATTTTCATTCTGACCTCTATTTCGAATACGATTATAATATTCATTAATTTCATCATTGTTGCTAGATTGTTGATCTTCAATTCCAAGAGCTTCCAATATTCGTTTTTGTCCGTTTTCATCAATTTCGGTTTTTGAAATGGTAAAGTGAGTTATTCCCCCATTTTTTGTAATTCGTTGATCTTTTTTATGTATAAAACTAATGATGTCATCGGTGCAATTATTTGTTATTGCGCAAAACGAAATATTAATGCTTTTAATTTGATTTGGATCAAGAACTTGTAGCAAAACTCTGAATATTTCATCACCTATAGGTATTTTTTTCAAATTAATATTCTCAAGTGAAGGAGAATGAGACATTGCAGCAATGATTCGGGCTAGGTAATCTTTTTTGATATTCAAATTAGACAATGTGATTTCTTTGATTCGATTACTACGAGGCAAAACTAGACAAAGAAGTTCGACAATATTTCTAACGTAATGCGATTTCGTTTTAGCAATTGAATTAAGAACCTGGACAGGTATTTGTTGGCCTGCTAGTGACCTTTGCTCTGCTCTGTATAGTTCATCGCATGAAAATCCAAGTGATTCAACTTGCTTTTTTGCGAAGTGTTGTAAAGTTCGTAATAATGGTTCATATTTGTCTCCAGAAATTTTAGAAAAATCAAAATGATATGTTAATCCCGTTCCATCTGCAATTTGACGAATTTCTTCTTCAGAAAGCATTGCAATCAACGAAAATCTTAATAAGAACGTTTAAAATTTTTTGTAAAAGAATTAAAAACAAATTTATATCAGACCCGCTTATTAAATAACAATATTTTTAATAAAAAAATGAATTAAAATTGGAATATGTTCAATGATATAACATTTACATTATTGAATAATGTGTTAAAAAAAATTAGAAGTATTTGATAAACCTGAATCAATAAAACTAAAATATGATTAAATCTGATTTGTGAAGGCACTGAATTGAAATATGACTAAGTTTGATTAACTTTTTTCCATATTTCATAAAATTGCTAATTTAATTTTCTTATTACTTTATTAAATTTGAAAATAGCAAATAAGAAAAAGTAGAAATGAATTGTATAATATATTTTTTTAATTTAAAAAGCAAATATAAATAATTATTTTTGAAATTAAATAATAGTAATTAATGAATAAAAAATATTTGTAACATAACACTTACACACACAAATATAATATATATATCAATTATCTTCAAAAAGCTTAGGTCCATATTTCATGAAGCCTTGGATCTTTTCAGCATTGTCTTTATTGATTTTTGTCATATCAAAACGATATCCAAGCCTAACAACTAAGTTAACAATTGCTCTATAAGTTGTATGTAATACTTCAATTGTCAATTTTTGATAATCGCTAACAATCCACGGTTTACCAAAAGGAGGAGTATTCCAATCCAATTGTTGAGACTTATCGCAAGCTCTATAAAGATTAGTAATTGAATTTAATATAGTTTCTGCGTATTGTTGAATTTCACCATTCGGGTCTTCTTTTTCCGCAATTAAAACTAATTGAACTAAACTTTCGATTCCCATTATAGCAATGATGCTATTTGTGACTGCATTGCGTTCACTCATCATGTTTGTTGTACGGCCATCTCTGCCAGTAAAATAATATTTGATATTTAGATAAGTTCTTTTTATTTTCATCAAAAGATTAGCTTTTTGATCCACACTTTGAACTTTTAGCTTATCAGCTTTGGGGCTTCCAATATTATTATGCTTTTCTGCCATATTATTTATCATATCAGTGATAATTATTATTATTTCTCCAATGTTACTTTTGTTAGTAAAAATAAAAGACCTAGGTGATGAATTTGTACTATTTGAAGTATTAAGAGTAGATTCATCGTCGTTTGATTTTTGATAATCATTAGTGAGAATTTCAAGAAGATCGCTATAAGCCCAATATTTAACTATTTCGGATTTTGTATATTTTAATCCAGACTGTAATCTAGATGCATTATCAGTTCGAGAAAAGCTTGTCTTTTCACCTGCGACCAATGAGCAAATGGATGGAAATAAAAATGATATATAAATTGTTGATGTTACGATTAATCCTGTGTAAAGTTGATTTTTAAAGTAAAAATAGCTGAAACTAATAATAAGAGGAAATATTGGAACACTGAAAATACAATATTCTTTAAAAATAGAAAATCTACTTTCAAATGGTTTCCTATTATTACTTGATACAAAATTAACCAGAATAATTGTAAAGTCAAGATACAACAACAAAGATATTATAATGAATAACGATAAAGCCAAATTAAACTGAATATTCGAAATATACATTGAAAGGTGAAAAAATATCCAAAAATATTGAGTTAAGTAAAAAAGCAATGGTTTCTTATATTCTCTCCAAGTAAGGACATTTTTTCGGATAGGTATCACTGTTAATGATAAATTATAAAAATATAACGGGAAGCTTGCTGTGATGAAAACAATCGGGAATAGTAATGACATATTTGTATATTTTTGATGAAAATAATATCGAAGGAATTCAGCATATAAAAGGTAAATAGCATATGAAACTGATACCCAAACAATTACACCAGCATATTTCCATTTCCAAACATTGGAAATAAATGCTTCATCTGTCAATTGATTATTATTAATCATTTTGGTTTGATAAATCAAGGTGAAAAACGTAAATAGAAAAAGTTTGTTGAAAAAATTCTATTATTTATAAAATTTATTATATTTCTAGGCCTTATTAAGGTATTCATTCAATTTTGTAGTATTCAAAAAGTGACAACGAAAATACATATTTTGCGAAATATATCATTATAAATTTTAATTTTTTTTATTAAATATTCATAAAATTAATAATATCATTATATAATATATTTAAATTATTGTATATCTTGCTAAAAGTAGAGATAATTTCATAAATAATCACTCAGCTAATCTTTTCAACCTGAGTTAAAATTTGAAAAATTGGCCATATTTTTTGATTTTAAAAAGATTTATTTTAAAAAATCAAAAATTCCGACGCTGGGGACTTTATTTTGGATAGATTTTTTCTTTGAATACTTTACATATTTTTACTTTTCAGAAATCTTTATTTTCTCACAATTTTACAATTGTTTATATCTTACAATCTCACAATTATTTCTTAAAAAAATGCTCAATATTCTGAAGCATATAATAATTTCATAGAATTGATCTCAATTTTCTGATGATTCAAATATTTCATAAAAAATAAATTCAATTTAATAAATTAACTAAAAAATATATCTTATATTTTAAATTGGATTTTCCTCATATTTGCTATAATATTTATACAAAACATCATTTTTTTTCTAAACTTATCAAATTGTAAAATTTTCATTCAAAAAGAAAAATTAGTTTATTTTTATATCATACGTCAATTTTACCATTATATTTAGTAAATAAATTTTTTATCATCATATATTTTATTATATTATAATATGATAAAATATACTGCTTTTGTTCAACCTTAATATGGTCTATATTTCTATAAATGGAAAGCGAAGATTCACAAGAACAAAAAGATAAAGAAAAGCATGATCTTGGAGGAGCAATTTCTCTCCGTTCAATGCTTTTACGACATCAATTAGCTCAAGAAATTCGAGTAATGAGATGTGAAAATTTTGGAAGTGCTTACTTCCTAACTGCATCAAAAGATAATTTAACAGAATTTGAAAATAGCCTTAACCGTCTTCTTAGATATACTCCAACGCAACCAGTTGGAAACCCTCCTCTTTTACGAAATGAGCCTTCAAAAGATCAAGTAATTTTACGAAAGCGAAATTCAGTAAAGCATCGATATTCAGTTCCATTTTTCTATACAGCATTCAAAATTGTAACTAATTTCTGGGTTCATCATTTTATAACATTATTATTATTGATTAATATTTGCACTTCTGTTTATCTTGCATCATATGAAGAAGAAGATCATCCTTTTGTTTTCCAAATTCTTCGAAATTTTGAATTTGCTGCTACAGGTGTTTATTGCTTTGAGGTTCTATTACAAATGATCGCTTATGGAATTCGATATTTTTATGATAATAATTTTATTACTCCATATGCTGTTGATCTTGTTATCCTAATATTGTCGATGATACCACCAGGTTTCATTCTACTTATTGTATCTTATCAGAATAAAGATATAACAAAAGTTAATGAGCAGATCAAATTTGTATATATTTTAAATGCCCTTCGAGTTTTTAGAATAGTTACACGAACAAACTCTCTCTTGCATATTACTCAGGCGTTGTTAAAATCATACAAGCAGTTTGCCTTTGTTACCATTCTCATCTTTATTATTATGTACATTTTTGCAATTCTTGCAATGAATCTATTTTATTCATTCACAACCTCTAAAAGAGATGATCTTGAATTCAAAACCCGTTTTTCATCATTTGGTAGTGCTTTAATTACAGTTTTTCAAATCATGACTTTTGAAAGCTGGCTTGCAATGTGTCAGGAAATTTCATCAGTATGCAATCCTATTATTACGTATGTATACTTCATTGCATGGGTATGGTTAGGTGCTTTTGTTATTTCTAATATATTTGTTGGTGTTTTAGTTGATCAATTTAAGAGTGAAACAGATTGCCAAAAAGAAAGAAAAGATAATGAAAAAGTTGCTAAATTCGCTATCAGAGAAAGAAAAAAGCATGCAAAAATGACAGGATCTGCTCGTCGCTTTAATGCGAAAATGCAATTAACTGGTCGAGAAATTGCTCAAAAAATTGCTCAAATTTACTCTCAATTTGAAGCTTTTGAAACCACAAATAAAGAAATGGGAGTTGATGAAAATTGTAAAGCTGAAATTGTCAACTTATTGAAGAAAATGGGGCAAGATTATGAAACAATTTGGAAGAACAAGCAGCTTTACCAATATTTCAAAATTTTATGTCAAATCTCAGATAATATTGCGGAAATGGAGCAACTAGAAAAAATTGCATCTCAAGCAATTCATGCTTGTATAGAAACAAAATCCTGATTTCCATTTTTATATGATTGTTTTCTTTTGTTTATTAAAATTTAGATTCTTTCCTAGTGTCATTCTGTTTATATACAGTTTTTCTTTTTAGATTAAATTGATTTCGAATCAATTTATTTTTTTTTTTTTTGTAATTCGAGCTATTTTAAACGTATGAAAATAATCGTTATTAAGTTATTATGTCATCAAGTGCAGAAGCTTCAGATAGTTTTAATTCAGAAAGAGATGAAAAGGATAATAATGAAAACGAAATTCCTGCAGATGTTAAAAATGCAAGGGAACAATGGGATAAAATTGGTAAGCAACAAGATGAATTAAATCAAAATTTAGAGACACAGAAAGGAGTTGGAGGAGTAATTATTGACAGAGGATCGCCAATAACATTTTATGATGCTCGTGCTTTTTTAATTGAAGAATGCCAAAAATCATCAGAAATAAAAAACATTAAAGTTCCAGAACTTGTTTCTGATCCTCCAAGATGTTTTTGTTTTAAACCAAAAAAGAACATGGAAGCTGTAAACGCTTGGGAAAAGATATTTAAAATATCAAAAATAAAATTTGATGAAAACAACCTTCTACATCATAGAATTTTGAATACATTGCATATGCTTGTAACTGGATGCTCAACACCTCCAGTACGCAAAGGAAGTCATTGGCAAACAATTGGGTTTCAATCAAATGATCCTATTACAGATTTAAGAGGTTCTGGAATGATGGGACTTTTATTACCATTAAACCTATTTGCTAAATATAAAGTTCTTTCAAAGTTTTTGATTGATACTTCAAGACTTCCAGAACAAAACTTTCCTATAATGGTTGTTCTTATATCTTATACAAAAGCTGCAATTGAAGCTGCAGGAACAACAGACTTATTAAAGGCTGGAACAAATTTTGAAACATGTTGGGATAGAATGGCATATTTCTTTGCTGGAATGGTACAAACTCTTTGTTCGGAATGGAGAAATGAATTATTGGATTTTGAACACGACTTCACTCGTTTTGATCAAGTTTCAAATAGAGCAAAGGCAAGACCTTTTCAAATGGTTGAAGAGGGAGCCAAAGCTGTCCAAGAAGATGAAAAAAAGTTAATTGATGATAATGAAGCAAATCAATCAGAAGAAATTCTAGAATAATTTATAGAATACCAAATTTGGTATTGAATGGTCATAGTTTCATTTGTAGAATTTACATTATATAATGATAGAATATTCATAATTTATTATTATTAATAAAATACGAATTTATGTGAATGTAAATCAAGAAAACATCAATATTTTTGTATAACATTTATAATATATTTTCTTGATTGTTGGAAAAACATTTATAATATTAAAAAAAAAAATCCGCGCTGCTGGAATCGAACCGGCGACATTCTGATGACCATTGAAAAGTTTCTACAGTCAGACGCTCTACCACTGAGCTAAGAGCGGCGCTGAATATTCAAATGAGTAATGTATTTTGATGTTGAAGCATTTCATACATTACAATTTTCTATCAGAAAAGTTCAGAGCAAAAATGGCTCTGATTTATTTTGGAAGAGAAAATTTGTTGTTGCAATAGTTAATCGAAATATTTCATTAAAAAGATGCAGAATACTGAAAGATGTTATCAAATAAAATCAAAGAAGATTAAACTTGAAGATAAATTTGTTTCATTGAAAACAACGAAAAGAAGATGAAGAAAAATTTTATAGAGCTGAAAGAATCACATAAAGTTTTTAATGCAACCATTGCAATAAATTCAGGTTAGAAATGGTTGTCAAAACAGTTGAACTATATTAGATTTTTAAACGTATAAAAAACATTATTTTAATCTATTTTTCATTTTATTGATTGTTAATCAATAAACCTCTTATACCTGTTTATGGGCATAGTTTGATTTTCTAATTTTGAATAGTTTATTCATTGAAAAAGTTCAAGAACCAACTATGCCCTTAAAGAAGAATAATTATTATACAACACTATATTAAATCAAAAGTTTATATGATCTTTAAGAATCATTTGCATTCTCTCCACAAAGTTAGATTAAGGAACGAGGTTGTCTGCCGATGTCTAAGCATTGAAGATCAAGGTATGGAGTTTATCCAGTTCTGGTGAATTGAACCGTCCGGATTAAATGAGTAACCGAATATTTGTACTCAAATCAAACTCGGTTTTCCAAAAAGTCTTTTCTTCTTTAAGAATTAGTTGAACTAGCTCAGTAATGAGACTGCCATAGGAAAGCTATCAGACATCTGCAAACTACACAGATGGGAAATGATAGACTAAATTTACCATAAATCATAACATTAAAATCTATCATAAAAAGTTTAATTTTTTACCCTAAATAATAGCACTTTTTATATATATAAATTTTTTGTATAGTGTAAAATCCCTTCATTGATTATAGAGAAAAATTCATTTGGATAGCCTAAAATAACATTTGTTGGTTTATCTGCAAATGGAAGTTTTTGTAAAACAAACTGCTCAACATATAAAATATAGAGATGAAACTAGTTTGTTAACAACTTTTAAAAACAAACTTTTATAAAAAATATGGCACTTTTTATTGTTAACTGACATTTTTGTAGGGCGAGCCAAGTGAGTCGTAGACGAGCCTGTGGCGAAGCGGTTTAGGCTGGGCGAAGGTAGAGAGCACAGCCAGTAGTAATACTAAGCTGTGCTCCTGGTACTACGTACCCTTCGCACACGTTCGCTTCGCTCACTAGTCTAGTTCTAATTCATTCAGTCTACCAAAAATTGTCATTTTTGTCATCCTCGACCAAATTAGTATATATACCCGCCACAGTCGCGTGACAGCTAATTTAATTGACGAAAACCCCCAAAAATCAGCTGTTTTGGTATTTAATTTAGTGCTACTTGTGGCACAAGACTATAGATATATGTCTATATATGACAATTCTAATAGCGATAACCTAAAATAATGGCTAAATAAACTATTATAATAGGCGAAATCGGCTATATTAATATGAAACCGTTTCTAAACAATTCCATAGCTATACTCATATACGACATTATCGAGATTGTGTCCAATAAAGTAGAACTAATAGTGGCAGATAATGAATGACTATTGTAGCATATAATGAATGACTATATGTATAAACGATGGATTTGGTATGTGAATTACATGAAAATTTTCTCCGAATGAAACCAATGACACTGAACACCATGTTATACGATCACGTATATGAAGGTATGAAATCCATATCTATAAATGATTTCCGTGATGACGATGATCCATTGAAACAACAAATCGAACCAATACCAACACCAGAAGAAGTCCATGATCCGTCATATATTCGATGGCAGATGTTTGATGAGATCCCTGAACGATTATACACTATACAGTGTGAAGGTTACTTCGATAAGAACGGCCATCCATTAGATGATGAAACATCGATTAAACACCTAACTAATGGTGAACCACCAGTAAATATCGATGATGAACTAGAACTTTGTGATGAGTATGGCAATGTAATCGATTATATGGATTATGATGATTATTATTATTGTATGGATCACAACAAATATGATTTACGTAAGATCACTAAACAAATCCGGACTAAGAAGTTCATCTGTGAAGCTCCAATCGGTTCTGGTAAATCGACAGCGATTCGTAAATGGATTGCATCGCATAATACAGAGAGGTTTATGGTTATAGTTCCAACAGTGAATATCGCTGAAGAGTTCTATACCAAGTTGAATGATATGTATGTTAATTCCATTCGATTATGTGTTAACGATAATGCGTTTAAAGAGTTTCACAAAGCTGTACACAATGAAGTTAATGTGATTATTACTACATACAACACAGCTTCGAAATGTTTAGGGGATCTAATTGAAGAATACTACATGAACGAACAACGATTAGATTACTTTCTAGTGATTGACGAAGCACATATATTACTACAACATATTGGATTGATTGAGATTACTAAAGAGTTCGATCGAGTTGCGTTGATAAGTGCTACTGCTGACGATATTAAACACTTCGCGTGTTTTAGAGATTACATAATCGTTAATCCATGTATCGATAAGAGATACAATCGAAATATATACGTTAACAAGTTGATACCAGATGCTGATGAACAACGAGCTGAGATAGTGAACTTAATCGATACAAAGCGAATGAACTACGATAAAGTATTAGTGAAGATCGAAGATAAGAAACAATGTAAGTTGTTGAAAGAGATGCTGATAGATAGATACAAGGTTGCGTTATACACAGGTGATACCAAAGAGATTAAGTTGAATGAAGATGGTTTGTTCGATGAAGATGTTGATGTTGTTATATCTACTTCATCTATCCAGAATGGACAGTCCATTAAAGAGAATATTCTATCTGTATTCGTCCAAACATATATCGATAGTGTGTCCAGTGTTAAACAGTTTCTAGGTCGAAACCGAAATCGAAACTCGGATGTATATGTATATGTTCGATATGATAAACACATGAACAAGAGAAAGTACTCGATACCGAACAACAGATATGAGAGATACTTAAACGAACTGCGTGATAGAGCATGGAATTGTATGAGCAAAACAGGTTGGAATTGTATATTACGTGGGTATGGTCGTGTACGATTCGGTAAATCTGCTGTTGATGACGATTCACAAAGTGAAGTTCTCGAAGAGAATGATACTTCGTACTCCGCTACCGCGGATGAACCAGTTGATGATGATGAATCTGTTGATGAACCTATCGTTAATGAACATGTCGTTGATGAACATGTCGTTAATGAACCTATCGTTGCTGAACATGTCGTTGATGAACATGTCGTTAATGAACATGTCGTTGATGAACCTATCGTTGATGAACATGTCGTTAATGAACCTATCGTTGATGAACATGTCGTTAATGAACCTATCGTTGCTGAACATGTCGTTAATGAACCAGTTGATGAACATGTCGTTAATGAACCTATCGTTGATGAACATGTCGTTAATGAACCTATCGTTGATATAGAATTTACTACCAAAAGAGATCTATACAACTATTATGGAATCGATATTAAGACAATACCAGATGGGTATGAAGTTAATATGAGATATAACAGAGTTAATGGTAAACGAGGTCGAGTATATAAATTGGTGAAGAAGTGAATCGACGATGTGATTCCTTTGTATTTTTCTCGAACTTAAATGACCGCATTAACAGAACTATTCGCATGTGATGATATGAACAAGTTGAAGCATGAACTCGCTAGACTTATCGAATCCAAAGACTATAAGACAGTGAATACATTGTTACGTCGTAATCCAAATACATGGAAATTTAATACTCGTGAACTTAATGAAGAGATACCATGTGATGATAAACACTTCACTAAACGAAAAGGTGTAATGAAGTTCGAGACCAGACCTCGACGTAAAGACTAAGACATGATGAGACCAAAAAGATGATTTTTTTAGCAAAAACCAACTACAGTAGATGCGTCATGCATTCGATATAAGAGATGAACATACTAACCCGGGATCGTACATCCAATCCTTTATAAAGAGAAACAATATGCATCTACTATAGTTGGGGAACGTTCATTACGAGGATTACATTCGTCGACAAATGCTTCTGTGTTATCTATACCACAAGTAATAGCTTACTCAAGGTGTTTAGTTCGCTATGGGCTCTATCACAAATATGATACAAATTTACACAGAAAAGTGGTATGGTAGCGAATCGAACTTGCACCTGCAACCGAAGTCCGGAGATGCACTTCATGATCCAACAACTATACCAACACAGCTAGCTAATTATAGTATCGAAATTAACATTTATGCGTTATCTGTGTAAGTTTAATTCCATCGAAATGAGTAAGACCAAGAATCCATCATTTGCAAAGCAAACTCCATACAATGGACAACCAACTCTCGAAGAGTTATACACAACCGATGACTTATCAGTACTTAAACGAGCTATCACCGAGTTAACAACCAAACAAGATTATAAGACCCTCAACACTCTGTTTCGTCGTAATCCAAATGCTAGTAAGTTCGATAGTAGAACACTTAATGAAGATATACCACAATCGACAAAACGATTCACCAAACGTAATGGTAAGCTCTGCAATGTATCACGAACAGTTCCACGACAGAGTACTACCAAACCAGAAGAGAGTGACACATACACATACAAGTCCAGATACTATGATCCACACACCAAATCGTTTAAGTATATAGATAAACCTATCGAACCATATGCTAGTGCTTCACGAATTCGTGCTAGGTACTAAATCGACACAGAACACAGATAGTGCACACACATATTTTTGGATAATAGTCTACAACATTGAAACAGGATTCTCCAGTATTGGATTCGCATACGAAACTCGTTAAAAGTGGTTAAAGATGGTATTGGATAATGTTTTCGTAAATGGATTCGTTAATATTAAGATCGTTAATGATATTTACTAGTTTCAATGTTGTAGACTATTATCCAAAAATATGTGTGTGCACTATCTGTGTTCTGTGTCGATTTAGTACCTAGCACGAATTCGTGAAGCACTAGCATATGGTTCGATAGGTTTATCTATATACTTAAACGATTTGGTGTGTGGATCATAGTATCTGGACTTGTATGTGTATGTGTCACTCTCTTCTGGTTTGGTAGTACTCTGTCGTGGAACTGTTCGTGATACATTGCAGAGCTTACCATTACGTTTGGTGAATCGTTTTGTCGATTGTGGTATATCTTCATTAAGTGTTCTACTATCGAACTTACTAGCATTTGGATTACGACGAAACAGAGTGTTGAGGGTCTTATAATCTTGTTTGGTTGTTAACTCGGTGATAGCTCGTTTAAGTACTGATAAGTCATCGGTTGTGTATAACTCTTCGAGAGTTGGTTGTCCATTGTATGGAGTTTGCTTTGCAAATGATGGATTCTTGGTCTTACTCATTTCGATGGAATTAAACTTACACAGATAACGCATAAATGTTAATTTCGATACTATAATTAGCTAGCTGTGTTGGTATAGTTGTTGGTGGATTGTTCACATCAGATGTTATAGTTGGATCGTTCACATCAGATGTTATAGTTGGATCGTTTACATCAGATGTTATAGTTGGATCGTTCACGATAGATGTCATAGCTGGATTGTTCACATCAGATGTTATAGTTGGATCGTTCACATCAGATGTTATAGTTGGATCGTTCACGATAGATGTCATAGATGGATCGTTCACATCAGATGTTATAGTTGGATCGTTCACGATAGATGTCATAGCTGGATCGTTCACATCAGATGTTATAGTTGGATCGTTCACATCAGATGTCATAGTTGGATCGTTCACGATAGATGTCATAGATGGATCGTTCACATCAGATGTTATAGTTGGATCGTTCACGATAGATGTCATAGCTGGATCGTTCACATCAGATGTTATAGTTGGATCGTTCACATCAGATGTCATAGATGGATCGTTCACATCAGATGTCATAGATGGATCGTTCACATCAGATGTCATAGATGGATCGTTCACATCAGATGTTATAGTTGGATCGTTCACGATAGATGTTATAGTTGGATCGTTTATGATAAGTTCGTTGGTGATGTTGTTCGTTAATGAGCGACTCTTAACGGTACAAACCAAAAATAATAGACCTACTGCGCATATGATCTTACGCAAGTGACCATTCGATGGGTCTTATGATCCAAAAATAAGCCATTTTCAGTCGAATCTGATGCGAATATAGATGATCCGATATCGATGTTGTTATCGTCCAACTGTTAATGTTCATTGTTAGTGATCGATTGTTAGTGATCGATTGTTAATGATCGATTGTTAGTGATCGACTGTTAACGATCGAATGTTATTGGTTCATTGTTAGTGATCGACTGTTAGTAATCGATTGTTATCGATTCGACTGTTATTGGTTCATTGTTAGTGATCGACTGTTATCGATATGATGTATCCGATAAGATGTATCTGTATATGATGTACTCGATAAGTTATATCCGCATATGATATGATCGATAATGATGTATTCGTTAAGATGTATTCGTTAATGATGTAATCGATATGATGTAATCGATAAGATATGTCCGTATAAGATGTATCCGCGTATGATGTAATCGCATATGATGTATCTGTATATGATGTACTCGTTAATGATGTATCTGTATATGATGCATCTGCATATGTTGCATCCGCATATGTTGTTATCGATAAGTTATATCCGCATATATTGCACCTGTATATGATGTACTTGTTAATGTGTATCTGTATATGATGTATCCGCATATGATGTATCTGTATATGATGTATTCGCATATGATGTACTCGTTAATGTGTAATCGATAATGATGTATCCGAGTGTGATGATGTATTCGTTAATGTGTATTCGCATATGATATATCCGCATATGATGTATCTGTATATGATGAACCATCCGTATATGATATATCCGCATGTGATGATGTATCCGCATATGTTGTATCCGCATATGATATATCCGCATATGATGTACTCGTATATGGTGCATCTGTATATGACGTATCCGTATATAGTTCGTTGTTAAGAGATGAATCGTCATATAATGGTCGAAATGTATCGAAATCGTATCAAAATTGTATCAAAATCGCTTGGTTAATATAAGGGATACATATCGGGTTAATTTTAACCCATTAACCAATGAAGTGATTCATGAGTGATTCTGATCGATTTCGATAAGATGTATCCGCATATGATGTATCCGCATGTGATGATGTACTCGTCGTGATGTAACCGCATGTGTTGTATCCGCTTATGTTGTATCCGCATATGTTGCATCCGCATATGGTGTATCCGATAAGTTATATCCACATATGATGTATCCGCATATGTTGCACCTGTATATGATGTATCCGCATATGGTGTATCCGATAAGTTATATCCACATATGATGTATTCGATAAGATGTACTCATATATGTTGTGATCGACCAGATGTAATCGACAAGATGTGATCGATAATATATATATTCACATGTGATGATGTAATCGATAAGATATATCCACATATGTTGCATCCGCATGTGATGATGTAATCGACCAGATGTATCCGCATATGATGTATCTGTATATGATGTATCCGCATATGATGTAATAGATAATGCGTATCCGTATATGTTGTATCTGTATAAGATATATCCACATATGATGTATCTGTATATGATGTATCCGCATATGATGTAATAGATAATGCGTATCCGTATATGTTGTATCTGTATAAGATGTATCCGCATGTGATGATATAATCTGTATATGACGTATTCGACCAGATATATCCGCATATGATGTAATCTCATATGTTGTATCTGTATATGATGTATTCGATAAGATGTATCCGCGTGTGATGATGTATCCGCACGTGTTGTTATCGATATGATGTATTCGATAAGATGTATCTGTATATGATGTACTCGATATGTTGTGATCGATATGATGTATCTGTATATGATGTACTCGATAAGATATATCCGCATGTGTTGCATCCGCATGTGTTGTTATCGATAAGATATATCCGCATGTGATGTGTCTGTATATGATGTACTCGTTAATATGTACTCGACAATGATGTATCAGATAAGATATATCCGCATGTGATGTGTCTGTATATGATGTACTCGATATGTTGTGATCGATAAGATATATCCGCATGTGTATCTGTATATGATGTACTCGATATGTTGTGATCGATAAGATATATCCGCATGTGATGTGTCTGTATATGATGTACTCGTTAATATGTACTCGACAATGATGTATCAGATAAGATGTACTCGATAAGATGATGTATTCGTTAATGATGTAATCGACAATATGTATCCGTATATGATGTATTCGATAAGATGTGTTCGATGATGTGTACTAGATGTGATGTGATCGATAAGATATGTCCGCATATGTTGCATCTGTATATGATATGATCGATCGATAAGTTATATCCGCATATGTTGTATCCGTATTCGATAATGTGTACTCTCATATGATGTATCTGTATATGATGTATCCGCATATGATGTAATCGACAAGATGTATCCGCATATGTTGCATCTGTATATGATGTATCCGCATATGTTGCATCTGTATATGATGTATCCGCGTATGGTGTACTCGTTAATGTGTATCCGCGTGTGATGTATCCGCATATGATGTATCTGTATATGTTGTGATCGATAATGATGTATCTGTTTATGTTGTATCCGCATATGATGTATCCGATGATGTGTACTCTATAAGATGTATCCGCATATGTTGTATCTGTATATGATGAACCATCCACTTATATTTGTATTCGATTCGACTGTTACCGATCAAAAATAGATATGTTACCAATGAAGTGATTCACTTAGTATTTGGATTGTATTCTAGTGACATACTTAAACGATTTGGTGTGTGGATCATAGTATCTGGACTTGTATGTGTATGCGTCACTCTCTTCTGGTTTGGTAGTACTCTGTCGTGGAACTGTTCGTGATACATTGCAGAGCTTACCATTACGTTTGGTGAATCGTTTTGTCGATTGTGGTATATCTTCATTAAGTGTTCTACTATCGAACTTACTAGCATTTGGATTACGACGAAACAGGGTGTTGAGGGTCTTATAATCTTGTTTGGTTGTTAACTCGGTGATAGCTCGTTTAAGTACTGATAAGTCATCGGTAGTGTATAACTCTTCGAGAGTTGGTTGTCCATTGTATGGAGTTTGCTTTGCAAATGATGGATTCTTGGTCTTACTCATTTCGATGGAATTAAACTTACACAGATAACGCATAAATGTTAATTTCGATACTATAATTAGCTAGCTGTGTTGGTATAGTTGTTGGATCATGAAGTGCATCTCCGGACTTCGGTTGCAGGTGCAAGTTCGATTCTCAGCGGTACCGATTTTCTGTGTAAATTTGTATCATATTTGTGATAGAGCCCATAGCAAACTAAACACCTTGGGTAAGCTATTACTTGTGGTATAGATAACGCAGAAGCATTTGTCGACAAATGTAATCCTCGTAATGAACGTTCCCCAACTATAGTAGATGCATATTGTTTCTCTTTATAAAGGATTGGATGTACGATCCCGGGTTAGTATGTTCATCTCTTATATCGAATGCATGACGCATCTACTGTAGTTGGTTTTTGCTAAAAAAATCATCTTTTTGGTCTCATCATGTCTTAGTCTTTACGTCGAGGTCTGGTCTCGAACTTCATTACACCTTTTCGTTTAGTGAAGTGTTTATCATCACATGGTATCTCTTCATTAAGTTCACGAGTATTAAATTTCCATGTATTTGGATTACGACGTAACAATGTATTCACTGTCTTATAGTCTTTGGATTCGATAAGTCTAGCGAGTTCATGCTTCAACTTGTTCATATCATCACATGCGAATAGTTCTGTTAATGCGGTCATTTAAGTTCGAGAAAAATACAAAGGAATCACATCGTCGATTCACTTCTTCACCAATTTATATACTCGACCTCGTTTACCATTAACTCTGTTATATCTCATATTAACTTCATACCCATCTGGTATTGTCTTAATATCGATTCCATAATAGTTGTATAGATCTCTTTTGGTAGTAAATTCTATATCAACGATAGGTTCATTAACGATAGGTTCATCAACGACATGTTCATTAACGACATGTTCATCAACAGATTCATCATCATCAACTGGTTCATCCGCGGTAGCGGAGTACGAAGTATCATTCTCTTCGAGAACTTCACTTTGTGAATCGTCATCATCAACAGCAGATTTACCGAATCGTACACGACCATACCCACGTAATATACAATTCCAACCTGTTTTGCTCATACAATTCCATGCTCTATCACGCAGTTCGTTTAAGTATCTCTCATATCTGTTGTTCGGTATCGAGTACTTTCTCTTGTTCATGTGTTTATCATATCGAACATATACATATACATCCGAGTTTCGATTTCGGTTTCGACCTAGAAACTGTTTAACACTGGACACACTATCGATATATGTTTGGACGAATACAGATAGAATATTCTCTTTAATGGACTGTCCATTCTGGATAGATGAAGTAGATATAACAACATCAACATCTTCATCGAACAAACCATCTTCATTCAATTTAATCTCTTTGGTATCACCTGTGTATAACGCAACCTTGTATCTATCTATCAGCATCTCTTTCAACAACTTACATTGTTTCTTATCTTCGATCTTCACTAATACTTTATCGTAGTTCATTCGCTTTGTATCGATTAAGTTCACTATCTCAGCTCGTTGTTCATCAGCATCTGGTATCAACTTGTTAACGTATATATTTCGATTGTATCTCTTATCGATACATGGATTAACGATTATGTAATCTCTAAAACACGCGAAGTGTTTAATATCGTCAGCAGTAGCACTTATCAACGCAACTCGATCGAACTCTTTAGTAATCTCAATCAATCCAATATGTTGTAGTAATATATGTGCTTCGTCAATCACTAGAAAGTAATCTAATCGTTGTTCGTTCATGTAGTATTCTTCAATTAGATCCCCTAAACATTTCGAAGCTGTGTTGTATGTAGTAATAATCACATTAACTTCATTGTGTACAGCTTTGTGAAACTCTTTAAACGCATTATCGTTAACACATAATCGAATGGAATTAACATACATATCATTCAACTTGGTATAGAACTCTTCAGCGATATTCACTGTTGGAACTATAACCATAAACCTCTCTGTATTATGCGATGCAATCCATTTACGAATCGCTGTCGATTTACCAGAACCGATTGGAGCTTCACAGATGAACTTCTTAGTCCGGATTTGTTTAGTGATCTTACGTAAATCATATTTGTTGTGATCCATACAATAATAATAATCATCATAATCCATATAATCGATTACATCGCCATTCTCATCACAAAGTTCTAGTTCATCATCGATATTTACTGGTGGTTCACCATTAGTTAGGTGTTTAATCGTTGTTTCATCTTCTAATGGATGGCCGTTCTTATCGAAGTAACCTTCACACTGTATAGTGTATAATCGTTCAGGGATCTCATCAAACATCTGCCATCGAATATATGACGGATCATGGACTTCTTCTGGTGTTGGTATTGGTTCGATTTGTTGTTTCAATGGATCATCGTCATCACGGAAATCATTTATAGACATGGATTTCATACCTTCATATACGTGATCGTATAACATGGTGTTCAGTGTCATTGGTTTCATTCGGAGAAAATTTTCATGTAATTCACATACCAAATCCATCGTTTATACATATAGTCATTCATTATATGCTACAATAGTCATTCATTATCTGCCACTATTAGTTCTACTTTATTGGACACAATCTCGATAATGTCGTATATGAGTATAGCTATGGAATTGTTTAGAAACGGTTTCATATTAATATAGCCGATTTCGCCTATTATAATAGTTTATTTAGCCATTATTTTAGGTTATCGCTATTAGAATTGTCATATATAGACATATATCTATAGTCTTGTGCCACAAGTAGCACTAAATTAAATACCAAAACAGCTGATTTTTGGGGGTTTTCGTCAATTAAATTAGCTGTCACGCGACTGTGGCGGGTATATATACTAATTTGGTCGAGGATGACAAAAATGACAATTTTTGGTAGACTGAATGAATTAGAACTAGACTAGTGAGCGAAGCGAACGTGTGCGAAGGGTACGTAGTACCAGGAGCACAGTCTAATATTACTACTCAGCCTTTACTAGACTACTATACTAAACAAATCCAAATTAGAATTCAACTAGCAATCTGTTTTAGGAATGTTGTAACAGCCTCAATGTTGTGTCCAGCATTATTTCTGTCGTTTCTGGATTTTGTACTACACCACTAGCATATGATTTGATGTTCCTGCCATTTTATAATAACTTTTTGAATCAAAATCAAATTTAACTAATTTCTTTGTGGTATTGTTTTATTCTGATAACTTCAAAAAAAAAAAAAAAAAAAAAAAAAAAAATCTTTTAGAAATGTTACACAATCTTACAAAGTTGATTTTTTCATTACAGTTTTTATACTTGAATGATTAAGTGTAATTGTAAAACAACATGGGTTTTTTTCAAATATTTAGCATTTTTCATACTGAAAATGTTGATATAAAAGAATTAAACCATAATCAAAAAACTTTATTTGTATAATATCGAAAGGGAATTACGTTAAAGACAGCTCGGAAAGTGCTAGACATATTTATGCTTAAATATTTTTTTTTTTTTTTTACAAAATATATATTAAAATTCCTTTGTTTCATCATTATTCCATTTCAAACAAACCAGAACAAACGTCATTATTCCATTTAAACGTTTGAGGCATCATATACAGATACTAACTTCCAATTGGTTTCTATGATTCAGAAACGTTTCTTTATATATGATATTTAAATAATCTCTATGATTGAGGATTATAAGTGACCAGAATGGAGAACAAGGAAACCAGCTAGAAGAAAGAACAGCTAGCAGAAGAGTAAGAACAAGAGTAAGGAGAATGGTCTAAGACATAAGAGTAGAAAGGTACAGAACGAGAGAGGAACGATGAAGTAACCAAGGTGCAATCTCATGAACAAGTCAGTTGCTGAGGTCAGATGAAATTGCTATTCTACTCTTATGATGAAGTGCAAGAAGTGCGAATGATTAGACGAATCAAGATAGGACTGCTCTTGAGAACTCTGGAAAATGAGACCTTCATCAACATCAGAGTTATAGTCAAAGTTAAAGGAGTGATGATGTCATCCTTATTTCAATGAGAGAGTCTCCCTCTGTATTTGAATATTTCCAGGGATTCACGAAGAGCGACAATAGAGAAATGTCGTGGAATCATAAGAGCTTTGATGGCATTGCATCTAGCAAGTCTACAAACAGTCTTAATCGTGTCACTGGAGGCAGCATCCAGGGAGGAAACAACGACCACTTCTAAGATAGTATTCATATGAAACACCCCCTCTCCGCATCTCTTATGATATCGAAAGCGCTTTTCAGACCGCTATCTGTCTCAGATAATTGACAATATGGGCAAGTGAATTCAACAATGATAATATTGTTACCATCAATGAACCAAATGTTAGGTATCAAGACATTCGTACGCGATGGGAGGGAAAACTCATTGGTTTTGATGATCTTATCAAAGTGGAGAGAAAGAACTCGGTCATCATAGTATTGTGTCTAGCCTTTATACAACTTCTACGAACACGATAGGAGTTGAGTCTGTGCATTGGTGAGTCGATTCCATTGTGACAAAGAAGGTATTATGGATTAATATTGATATCTCCCTTAGACAATAGTTCCGATGAGCACAAAATAATGATCTTACCCAAAGAAGCAAATTTAATGAAGCGTTGTTAGAGAAGCGCTTACAATCCCTAAAAAAAAGTTTGAAATTTTGGAAACAATAAGTGTATTGAAAGAATGGACTTTTAATGGAAGGCTGCGAAGATTGTTCCCATACCTATCGCGAAGGATTTTATTTATTTTTATTTATTTATTTTATTTTATTTATTTTTTATTTTTCACTATTTTTAATAATCAGTTGAAGGTTTAGTTTATATAGAGCACGAAGAGCGCCAACTGCCAAACAATTGGTTTCTCGATTTAAGTTCTGACGAATCGAACCTTCTGGATTGAATGAGAAAACGAAATGATTAAATTCTTAATCAAACTCGGCTTTCCTGCAAGTTATTTTATCTTTGAGCAATTGTTGAACCAAAATGAAGACAAGGCTATCAGACGAAAGTAAAAGGCCAAAAATAGTCCTTATCGTGAAAACTTTCATAATCAAGCTGGAGAGCAATAATACTTTTGAGAATAGAAGTATATCTTATCATAAGTATTTCTTCTAAATACTACTAGGGCATCAATCTTATAATTAGCATTTCTCTTTTTTGAATTAGATTTGAGATTAAACACTGTTGTAGTAACAGCACAGTTATCAGAAGACTCAAACACAAAGAAAATAATGCTAATAATTTCATTCTACGCCATCAGGATTATATTCCAAGTCAAAATCTTTCCAAATTCCAAACTTAAGAGTTCCACAACTCCATCACGTTTCCATTTATCCTCTGCCATCTATGGATAGTTGATCAAATACTAAAATTCTCTTTTCCTTCAAAACTCACAAAAAGCTTCTCACCAGAGGGATATTCTTCTGAAAAAAAATATTTTTCAAAAAAAAAAAAACGTGCCACCCAGGACTCGAACCTAGAATCTCATGCTCCGTAGGCACACGCCTTATCCATTGGGCCAGTGGCACTCTGTTTCTGTAAATGATATGGTAAAGCAAACTAATAAAAAGATTAGAATCTATAAATAAATCAAACTTTTTTAGAAAATTAAAAGAATAATACAACTAATAATAATTAAGAAAATATATTTATTCAGATGCATCAACAAATAGATAACAATTAACAAAAAAGAAGCAATTTGAACAAAAAATTTCTAAGATTACCATGGATCAAAGAAGTAAACTACAGTAATAAACAAGAAAATGACCAAAAAGGCAAATCCAGTGAAATAATTAATTGAATTTTCCATTAACATGGAGTTTCTGAGTAAAACAGAAATAATTACCGCAAATACATCAATCATTTCAAACATCAAAGTAAAAGATTCATTTGTATCTGATTTTCCCATAATTGCCGACATTAAGACAAGGGCAGGCATCTGAATCAAAGAAACAACCATTGCACCCTGATTTCCAAGTTCAAGACTCAGTCCCATGTTTCCTTCTAAGGCGAAACGAATTGCATTCATGAACTCGGCAACGGCTGGAACAAGAGTATAAAAAACTAGACCAACAAATCGTTCAGTAAGTCCCATCTTATCAATTGCTCCGGGCATAACATCGGTTAATATTTCACTGACAATTGAGAAAAGAACACATGAAACAAGGAGTATTATAACACAAACCCAAGTTTTAAGTCTTCCCGATTGATCTTCTTCGATTGCTTGCTCCATTTCAAATTGTTCATATATATATTTGTGCGTTTTAAGTGAGAAAAATAGACCAACAGCATAAACAACTGGCATCAAACAAGATGCTGTATACATTAATGGCCGTGCCATCTTAATATAAACTTCGTCATTGTCAAGATTATCAAGCTTCTTTATACTGCACTGAGTACAATTCAGATTCGAATTGGAGAGAACATAATATTTGCCAGGTATTCCATCACAAAAATCGCAAACGATGGTTTTATGTTCATATAAATTGTAAAAAACAGCTGGAAAGAAAACAGAAACAATTGCTAAAAACAGAAATGTTCCGCTTACACTTTGGACTTTTCGATTTATTTTTACCTCCTTCCATTTAATTCCTGCAGCAAGCATTGATAAGCCAGGAAGAACAAGGAGATTCATTAGAAATGCACCTGTAACTGCTGCACGAACGACTTCACCCATTCCTTTTCGAATTGAAAAATAGAAAAGAATTAGCTCAACAAGGCCAGTGAATCCAGCGTTGATTAATGAACCTAAAACAAGACCAGCACGACTACTAATAATTTCTGTACAAACTCCTATAACATACATACATGGAATTGTAGCCAAAATTGATATAAATGTACCTGTTACAGGTTCACGGAGTGGCGAGCTTTCTGAGGCAAAAAATCCTAAATATATGCTAAGTATTACGAAAGGGAATAAATTTAAGTATACAATTTCCATTTCCATTAAACTGTATTTGAAGTACATGAATGAACCTGATCTATAAGTTAAGAGCACAGGAAAGCGCCCTGGCTTTGGGTTATGATGAATTAGAGGAGCAAATTTGATGCGGTAAAAATTAGTATAGAGCTCTTTAATGGCTTTTAACAAAAAATGAGCCATAGGGATATAAAATACTAACTCCCATGAGATGAAAAAGCCAACAAACCAGGGAATAACAAATATAATTGATGCAAAAATGTAAAATATACCACAAATAAAAAAATTGGGCTTTGATGATTTATCATAGTAAGCATAATAACCAAAAGGATACAATAAAAATTTTGCAAAATTGAACATTCGTACACCAATTCTCCATCCACATATCGTTAAAATCATTATAAGTCCAAGAACACAAGTGAATATTGAGAGCCACCATCCAATTAAAATTGTCCATAAAATATTGGGAAATGAAACATATCGAATATCTTTTTCTAGTGGAGGGGGTTGAAAATTGTAAAATGATTTGTTCCGTGGACGAGAGCCAAATATTACACTTGTTTGCATAGTAGCTGATTTTGAACGGGGCAAAGGAAATGCTTTTTCGAATGAGTTTTGATATAATGATTGAGAAGATGGCGGCTTTTCCTCATCTTGAGACATCAGCAATTTGTTGAAGTGATAATAGAATGGTGATTTAAAAAGTTAAAAACGATGAAAAATAATTCAATAATTGTATTGCATTAGATTTTTCTGTTGATAAGAAGTTGAATTTGGTTATTTTATTTTTTCTGAAAGAACCTTTGAAAATAAAGCAACATTTTTATTTCATTTAATCATAAAAAAAAGATTTTTTAAAATATTTAAAATATTACACAAAAAAGTTATATAAAAATTCAATATTCGGTTAACTATTGAAAAGAAATTATGTGAAAACATATGAAACATTAACTCAGAATATGATTATTTTATAATGTTTATATATATAATATATTATTTTTATTTATTTTATAACATATTATAACTAAATTATTTTGGAAATTAATTTTTTCCACATAGATACAATTATTTTTTTTCACTTCGATATAATTCTTTTGGATTGAATTTTTTTCTGATTATATCTTTCAAATTCTAACATTTGAAAAATTATTATATCTTTAAGTATTTGTTTAAATTACTATATTATTTCATATATTTATTTTCTTATAATGATATATTGAATTAATTTTGGTATATGATCTTCTTTATAATGAAATATCATGCTCTTCATAAAAAAATATTTTATGTATGGATGCACATATATATAGGTATAATTGCTTTCAAATGACTTTATATGTGTAATTTTGCTCAATTTCATTTGTATAATCTGGATAATATATTCAAAATATCATTTATCTTTTAGCTTGTTTCTTAAAATTGCTAAATATGATTAAATGCTATGCATTATACACCTATATACAAATAAATAGTCAACTAATTTTTGAAATCATTCATTTTTCATGAAGCAACTATTTGATTTACTTCTATTAGTTATTTCTCTCCTCAGATAACAATGATTTGGGGAAATTTCAGTGCTATTAGTATTTTTTCCTAATCTAACTGCTTTTTTAGTCATAATTTTATACTAAAATTTATAATATTATTAATAAATCATTACTTCTTATTCATTATTTCCAAATATGCTGGATATTACTGAACCTTTAATATTTGAGATTTGATTCTTATTATTTATATGAATTAATCGTTTTTTTTTTAAATTGAAATGGCGGGGATTATTCTGAGGAACATAATTTTTTTTTTTAATTTTAATAATGTTTTTGATATATCATATGTTATTGACTTCAATTCATTTATCATTATGTAAATAAATCATTTCATAAAAATAACGGTAATTTTTTAATTAATTCAATAATATCAGAAAAGATTAAAATGATATATATAGATACATATTTTGAAAAAATACTTTTTTATAGCATAGAATTTAAAGTAATACGTATAAAAATCAGTAAAATTAGTATATTAAATCAATACCTATATAATAAATGTATAATCATAAAACTGTTAAAAGATTCACAATTTATATTAATTTTAATAATAAATATAGATATTACATTTTTTAAATAAGATGTATAGATAAATATTATATTAAGCACTTTAATATATATATTTAACTATAAATATGTGTTTATTATTTAATGTGAATCAATATATTTGAAGATATTCAAAAACAATGGAGATCATTAACAAAAAATTGATATATTAATATGAATGAAGAAATTGATGCAAAAACCAAGATCCAAATCAAAGTTTATTCCAAATGGGTTGCCGATAAATTGAAAGATGTTAAAACATGTAAAGTTGAAGATATAACAACAGATTTATCAGATGGAACAGCTCTTATTGAATTAGCTGAAATTCTCACCAAAACAAAGGCAGGAACCAGGTATCATAGAAAGTCAATAGCTCTACCTCAAAAAGTTGAAAAATGCAACAAAGCCATTCAAATGTTTAAAGATAATGGAATAGAGCTAGGCGATACTTTAAGTGGAAAAGACATCTATGATAAAAATGTAAAACAGACCTTATATTTAATATGGATGCTCATTTTAAATTATTCAGTTGATCCTGCTGTACGTGAAGTCAAAATTAATGATCAAAATCCAGACTTGCAAAATGATATGGAAAGTAGAAACTCAATTAAATTAATCACCTGGGCAACAGAAAAAATTAATAAGCATCCTAATGTTCAAGAAAATTTTAAACCATACGATTTAGCAATTTGTGCATTGTTACATCAATATTTTCCTGATGAAATTAACTACGAAAAGCTTAACTTAGATGATCATGATGCAAATATAACTATGGCAAATAATGCAATGGAGAAACTCCAAATTCCTGTTTATGTTACCCCTGAAGATATCAAAGAAAACAATTATAACATTGATGAAACATGCTTAATAACGCAACTTGCCGCATTAAAAATTCGTTTAGATCAAAAATTTCCTTTAAGAAAGAGTATTATTGAACGACAAAACAGAAGAAGAGGAGAAAAACCAAAGATAGAAAAAATAGTTAAAAAAGATGATAAAACACAAACAGAATCGATAAACCCTCAATTAAATAGATCGATCGATCAAAATCCTGTTGATATATACCCAAAAACCAAAAAAGAAATTCAATCAAATGAAAGAGATACCCAAAAAGTAAAGGTTACCACAAGAGATGCCGATATAGTTCAAAATCCAAATGAAAATAACTCGAATTTAATTGAAACAAGAAATGATGGAAGCCCATCTTCATTTGAAAAAAAGTCCAATTCAATTAATTCAGAAACAAAAAAGAAAAATATAAATAGAACAATAGAAACAATTTCCATATACTCACAATCAAGTCCAACAAATAATAAACGACATTTTAATTCGAATAATATAGATATTACACCAGATCCTAACTTTAATGACTACAAAAATAAAAAGCGAAATTATGAAACAAGAGATATCGATATTCAACCAGATTCTAATACAAGAAAATCAACAAGCCAAAAAAAGAAAGGTTCGCCAAAAATAAGAGATCAAAGAGAAGTTGAAACACAAGCTGACAGAAGAAGAAGTAGCCATCGTCGAAGTGAGTCAGTAAGTGAAAGTAGTTCTTCACCAAGAAAACTCAAAATTAAAGTTAATGGCAACATTGATAGGCCTATAGTCATAACGGTAAGGAACTTTTCACATCATAGTAATAAAAATGATAATGTCAATTATAGCCACAATCACCATGATCGTTTTGAACAAGACTCGCCTATACATTCAACTTCAAAATATCGTTCTCATACTCCACGCCATTCAAAACGTTCTAATTCGATCGCTAACACAAAACCTATATCTTACTCAGTTCCAAACACTCCAAAGAACAGACTTTTAGATAATGAATGCTCTATTGTTCCAGTATATAAAGAAGATGGCAATAGAACTCCTGGAAGAAAGTTTAAAGTTCATGTTAAAAATCAAGATTTTCATGCTGAACAAAAGTTTTCTGATAATGTTTCTGGATTAAGAATATTTTTCAACGAAAATCAAGACAAAGACTCGCAGAGAGAAGAGCAGGATATAGATGCTTAATACTTATTATTAAATTAATCAACATCATTTTATTTATTTAATGTAATTTATAAAACAAATAAATAAATTGAAATAAAGCCTTTATTTGTTGGTAAAGAAATTATTTTGCACTTTCATTTTTATCCTTATTAAATTATTTGTAGTATATTTCATAATAAAATTGGAAGAACCTGCAATAGGAATTATCTACCAAAATTTTAACAAACTATAATTTTTTGCTTTGGTTTATAACAAAATTAAGGAAAGAATTTCATGAAATGTTTAAATAAATTTGCAAAATTTATTATTTTTTATTTAACCTAGATTTTTGCTCTCAGAAAAAATAATTAAAATTCAAACAAATAACTGGACAAATACTTTTTTTTTGTGATGATGAACTATGAATTTCATAAAATAATTCTATTTCTGATTATAATTAAAATCTTGTAAATAAATAAATTAATTCATTAATGCCCAATTTGACCCGAATTTATGAAATAAATCACGTTTATTCATTTAGCGGTGATTTCGGTTTTTATCGTATCCGAAATTTTCATATAAAAATGGGAAGTCAAGAAAGCAGTCCACATGCATCACCCCAAGATAAAATCCAACAATGGAAAATTCAATTTCCAGATTATGTAAAAGATGCCGAATATTCAATACGTCTACAAGAATTATTATTTAATTTAACTCCTCAAAGTTTAAACGATGCATCAGCTATATTAAAACGCGATTATATTAAAGACCGAAAATCAGCAGATATTTTTATTAATAATATATTTCTTGCTGCAACATATCGTCCTCACAATTGTGAATTACTGGCTGAGCTATATAAATCTCTTTGCTTATTTGGTGAAAATGAAATAGAAGCTAATTCAAATTCTCCTAGTATCTCAGTTATTGTTAAAACATCATTTTTACAAAATGTTTTTTCACCCCTCCCTGAATCAAATTATTTTCCAATATTTCGTTGGGGACATCTTCGATTTGTTCATTATTGCATAAAGAATGGAAGCCTTCTGGCTATTGATATATGTAAGAATATTCGTAATTTGCTTAATTCATATCCTGAATTTTTGAATCTTATTCTTTTCCTTTTTGCATTTTTTGCTAAAGAAATCGATGAAAATGATCATCAACTCTTCTCAAATCTGTACGATTATTACCAAAACAACCTGAGTTACTCTACCAACAGAAGTCGAATTCGAAAGATTATCCATCCACTATTAATTGAATTTTTTAATAAATTACCAGAATATCAGAAAAATGACTACCAATTACTACACCATGAAATTGAAATCGGATATCATCCTGACTCTATCGCTTATTCTCTCCTCGTTAAAAAAGAAATTCCAGAAAATATTCTTCAAAAGATAGAAAATTTAGGTAAATCAATTCCTGATACTAACAAAGAAAATGACGAAAATGATAATGCTCCTCGAATTAATCTGGATATGAATATTAGTGATAACATAGAAAATATGAAGAGGCTTGATCCTATTGTTGGCAATACAAATAATAAGGAAAATGAAAATCCCTTAGAAACCATAATTGAACCTTCAATATTTGCTCAATGTCCTATAATGCAAAACACACAACCAACACTTCTTCAATTTTGCGCTTATCACGGTATTACACAATGCTTTAATCAGCTTTTATCTTTGTTCGACGCTAAATACTTCCATAATGATAATATAAAAGATAAGATTCCTACTCAAAAAGTGACAGATTTTGCTGTTGCTGGTGGTTCATCATCTATTATTGAAATATTGAATAACAAAAGCAAAAATCCCAGCTTTCAATATCAAAACAATCAATTGACAGAAGGATTTGTTAATTACCACGGCTGCCTTGCTGTTGCAGCCCTTCATCACCGTTATGATATGTATCAGTGGCTCCAAAATGAGTTTAATAATGAAGTTCAAAGCTCATTATATCAAAGTGTCAGATCAAACAACATTAAAGTTCTTCTTTCTTGCTTTGATGCAGGAATTGACATTACTCTTCCAGAAGAAGAAGATCCATACTACATTTCATTTGAAGATAAAATGAACAAAAGCAAAATAGTAAAAAGATATCAATTGAACACAATTATGACCAAAAACCAATTAACTCCACTTCATTATGCTTGCATATATGGAAGTATTGAAGCAGCAAATCTATTAACAGAACAACCTGATAAAGATTTATTTAAATCAACAACTGATGGAATGACACCATTTTTATATGCTGCTCAATTTGGATACAAAACAATCATCAAAATGATTTTGGAACGAGCAGGATCTGTTGTTTTTAATGAACAAAATAAAATTAAAATGAATGCACTTCATTATGCCTCAATGAAAGGATATTCTGATATCGTTACAATTTTATTGGAAGAAAACTCTAGAATTCCATTATCAACAAAAACAAGTTCATCTTCATCTTTCGGAAAAGTTAAAAATAGTTACAGTAATTTTGTCGATGATGAAGATTATAAAAAAGTCAGTAAAAAGAACAAAAAGAAATTCGATATCAATCAATTTACAGTTAATTTCTCAACTCCTTTACATTTGGCGTGTCAATATGGACACTCCGAAGTTGTTAAAGTATTATTTGACCAATTTGAAGATTTTTCTCTCTCTTGTACTGGAAAGTCAAATGCTTTAAATATTAATGCAAGAGATAAGTTATCTTGCACTCCATTACATCTTGCTGTTATGAATGGCTATACAAATGTAGTTGAACTTTTGTTAAGCTTTCCTAAAATTGATGTAAATGCGGTAAATACTGAATCACAAACTCCTTTAATAATTGCTACTAAAAATGAATCAGCTGATATTGTGAGCTTACTTCTAAACACACCAAATATTCATAAAGATATTCAAGATAGATCTGCAAATACAGCACAGAAGTATGCAGAAAAATCCGGGAATGAGGTTTTAATGAGATTATTCTCTCAAAGTAATAATGGCGGAGTTATTAATGAATCAGTCGGATTATTGTAGAATTTTATTAATTTTGAATTTCTCTTTCTGTTTTGATTTTATTAATTCCAAAAAAAGCAAAGAATAAAAATATTAGAATATTCAATCAAATCAGCCAAATATTAATTTTTGTATTTTTTTTTTTTTTTTTCCTCGAAAGAATAAATAGCTATTTATTGATGTTTATTCAATAATAATAATAATAATAAGAAACTACTAAAAATCATTACTTTGAATGAGCTTTGATAAATTGTGCCATTTTTCTTAGTGGAACATCGCTAACATGCCTTTCAAAAATGGAATATTCTTGTGGAATTGGCTTTTGTGGGCAGGCCAAGAGGAAATAGTCACATGAATCATAAATGTAAGATTCGCCACCAACTTTTTTCATTGCAGATTCCCAATTAGCAAATTCACCAGGAGGATTAACTTGGTCATAGCCTCCACCAAGAGCGAGCATTGGCATATCTTTTGGAAGCTGCTCAACAGTCATCGTGGTTAATGGAGATCCTGGTGGTGCATTCCAGCAAGGATTAACTAAGATAACACCTGATACAATATCTGGAAACTTTTTGAGAATAGCATTCAAATAATTTGCAGCATAGCTGTGAAGGATTAGAAATATTTTAGATGAATCATCGTTCATTAAAGCTGCTTCCATTAATTTTGACGTCATTGCAATGATGGGATCACTTGTTTCTATCATTGATTCAGAAAAGTCGCATCTTAAAAAGCCAATACCGTTTGATGGAAGAAACTCATAATCAAGAAGAGGAAAACAGAATCCCATACGTAAATTAACGTCTTTTCCTGCAACACTGTGAATGAAAAGGGCTGTTGGAAATTGGCCAGTAACATTGGCTGGTTTTGAAAATACGATACATGGATTCTCTTTATTGAGAACAATACGGTCAAATCTAGAATTATTGATATAATCTGGAGTGTGATAAATACAGCATCTTCCAAAGCTAAAATCACCAAGCCTTTTGTCTTCGCTTATGGAAATTAATGCAAAAAATTCAATATCTTCAACAAAAAGTTGAACACGCATAAACCAAAAATCATTTTTCATTTTTTGCGGCTCTCCAACTTTGCCAATACGTGTAAATTTGCCATAAGTTTGATAATTATGAGCAAGAGTTCTTCCAAATTGAACAAATGTCATACAAGTTTTAGATTCGTCTGACCACATATTATAAAAAGTTGAGATATCTCCTTTAATGAGAGCATTTTCAAGAATTTCGTGGGTGAAATCTTTGATCCATTCTAATGGACATGGTGGTGAAGGAATAACTAAGAATTGTTGGATAGGAGGAGGAAGAGCAAATGTTACTGAAACATACTTTGGGTCTGCTTTAGGGTCATCCGTCATTTCGTGATAAATATAATATAATACTTTGAATAGCCGATGACCAAATAAATATTCATTTCATAATAAATGGAATAATTATCGATTTGCTAGATATTTTTATCTTATTTTTTATTTATATTTTTAATAATATTATATAATTTAACAATTTTCAATATTTATAAATATCAAAATATAATATATTTTTTAAATTAAAAGATACACTAATTTTAATAAATTGAATAACCACTTTTGAAAAGAAAAAAATTTACAATTTTTAAACTACCATTTTATTTTAAATATTGGATCAACAACTAAGGATTCAACAATTTTCTAATATATTATTTGTAGGTATATTTTATTAACTCACAAATATATATTCAATTCAAAAAATTCTAAGATGCATGGAAAAAGTGATTAACTTTCATCACAAAAATAGCTTTCAATTTTTCATTGTCATAAAAATCCAACGAATTCGAAAATAATATCTGATTTCCGTCAAAGGATTCGCTCCTTCCGGCGAGACCTTGTATACTTTTGCTACATGCTACAGAATGCAAATATTGATCAACGCATCCCTCGATTTGTTTCAACGTTGGATTCTTGTTTATATAAAATGGTAACTACCGACGACTTATTACAAAAAGGTGAAATTATTAATCGATTTTTAAATGAAAATATGGAATATTTAAATGATCTTCAGAACAATTTTTTTACCGAGTTTGCTTATTCTTTTATTCATCAGATAAGACAAAAAATTGATAAATATATTAAAAAACTGGAGTCAATCACAGATAAAAATCTTCATGCAAACCCAGAATTAATTGCGGCTCAACAACTTTTGATTGACTTTTTCACACCAGAAATGAGCTCAAACAAATTCCAATCAAATAACAGCGAAAGTAATGATGCTAATTATCGGCAAGATAAAAGTAATAATAAAATTGGAATACCAGAACCTGTTGATTTTGTAAGCATATATAAGGACGCCTTTACAAAGTTAAAAATCGAAAAAATTGCTCCAAAATCTGATTACAAATTTATGAACGATTATTATTTAACATATAAAGCTATTTTTTCAATAGTTCGCCAAATACCTCAAATTCAATCCTTTAAAAATGATTTCCAACCGATTCTATCAGCTGAAAAGTTACCTCTTAAATATACATTCAAGATGGTTACACCAAGTAATACCAATGGAAATTCTGATGATTCAGAAAACCCATCAGACAAAGAAAAAGAAATTACTTTCACTGTCCATTCAACTGTTCGTGATGCAAAAATTCAATTAGCGAAAGAATTAGGGGTTCCATACAATAGTATTACTTTGAAATACGATTTTAAGCCCAAATCAACTGAAGTTAACAGTCAATCTTCAACGACAGCAGCAGAAACAACTACTGTAGCAATACCAGACGTATCAAATACTTCTGAAAATAGCAGTAGTAATAATAACAACAATCGAAATTTCTTTTATAACTCTCACAAAAATAATAACAAAAACAATATTTATTATGATCCAGCCAATAATAATGCCAATAATTATGGTGACATACAAGAAATAACTGCACCAAATAATAATTCCAGCATTACTAGTAATAATTCTGTTTCTTCAGGAGTCCTTATAAATGAAATGTTCTTGGTTCATTATAAATCATACATTCCATTTATCGTAGAATTTGTTCCACCTCCTCCAATTAAATATCGTTTTATGACTCCTAAAAGAAATGTTTCCAAGCCTTATGATTATTCAAAAACAGTTGCAGATGTTAAAAGCGATTTAAGAGCATTTTTACAACATGAAGTGCAATTAAAATTCAAAGGAAAACTTCTCGACGATCAGCAAAAGCTGTCACTTTTAAACATTGGCAATGAAATCATTGAAGTCACTTTTACACCTGATTACAAATTTAAATTAACAACTGGTGAAATAATTGTTGAGTCTTTCCAATCCAACACAATAATGTTCAACATTTACTCAACATTAAGACAAAAATTAGATTTTAATTTCTTCCTTTTCTTTCGAAAGAAAAACGCATTATCTTCCTCTTCTCTTTCACCCCAGCCCTCATCAGCTAGATCAAATCCAAGTTCTCCAGATTCAAATTTACAACCAAAACCACAAAAAATATCTAGTACTGAACCATATTTTCAAATCAGTCCACCACCAAATTTACCAGCTCCAAACATCAAGCCAGGTTCTCCAATTATTATCGGAAAGAATTCTAGATCGGAGGCTAAATTTGATCTCAACCCTAATCCAAATGCAATTTCAAGCTCAAATTCCAATAATTTAATAAATTTGACAGAAAGTTCGAAATCTGATTGTCAATTTAACTTAAATTTGAGTTCAAATCGTGAATTTCAAAGTGCCTCAACATCTCCAAGATCAGAATCTAATTATGAGCTGGCTTATGAATATTCGGAACCAATTGGAAATAGAAATGAAATTAGAGTTTTTGAAATAAAGAAGATCATTCATTTCTTTACATTTCCATCCAATTCAATTAGACAAATATTATTTGATGAAAATGATACTGTTGAAACTGCCAAAGATGTTATTAAAAAGATAATAATTGATCGAAGTATGAATGTTCCTAATCTTGATTATTTAAGCATAGTTGGCGATAGAGCTAATTTCAAAATTTTAAGCAACTTCAATTACAATATGATTAACTTAAATAAATTAACATTAGGAGAAGGAGATGATTTCATTTTAACTATTAATAAGAAACCGTTATCACGATTAACAATGCCATTATCAAGTATCCCAAACTGTAGCTTGATTTCAATTCAACCAACTGATTCTCTTTTAATACAACTTATCGTTTCCAATGGCGAACGATATGAAATTCAAATGCCGAAAACTGCTACAGTAAAAGATGCCAAAATTGAAGCATCAAATCTTTTTAATTGCGATTTTGTTTTCATGAAGAAAGAAAAAGTAATGAAAGAGTCAAAGTTGCTGATTTTGATTTCTAATCCCCAAATTAAAGTTGAGATGCCAAATCAAATATATCAATTTTTATTTCCAAATGGAAAGAACAAAAAGCATGAATTTTCACCAACTTTAACTATTCATGAAATTAAAAAATTTGTAGCAAATCATCAGAAATGTGATGTTGAAAGTATCCAACTAACCGTAAAAGGAAAAGAATTGAAAGATAAAAGTTACCTGTACGACATTGATTATAATTCGCTTATTTGCGTAAATGTATTTATAACTTTACCGTTCTTCATATCAAGTAAAAATAAGCAAAGCAAAAAGTCGTTGTCATTTGATATTAATTCGACTTTTAAGAATGTCCGTCTTTATTTGTCGGAAAAAACAAAACATGCTGTTGACAAATTGTCTTTCTTTGATGAAAACGAGCTATTCATTGAAGATGAGAAAAAGTTGATTGATATGATAAATACCAAAATTATTACTGTTATTATTCATCAAAAAAATCCTGAATTCAGCGAATCAGACTTCAAGCAAATAGACGAGCTTGTTTCAACAATTAATTCTCAATTAGCAGACCAAGATGAATTAAAAGGAAATGAAGATAATGGCACTAATAGTCCTAAAGTGAATGTTGATAGAGATACTTTGCTTGCATTATATATTAAATGCGGATTGGATATGAATCGATTACAAAAAAATTTGTCTTTCTTTATGAAAAATAAATTGATTGATCGATTAAATGATGTTGTTTAATATTGATATATATGGTTTTATTATTAGTAAAAATATCTGTTCGAATAAACACTTTTTTTGCATCCATTTATTTTGGCAAAAAAATTCCAATACAAAAATTTGATGTGATATTTGAATAAAAAGTGACACGAAACAAATGTTTATCAAATAAAAAAAATTTGGGAGTAATAAATAATAAAAAAATCAACACAAGAAAATCCAAATTTTAACGAGTGAGAATAACTATCTCGTCCATTTTCATTAGTTCATTCATATTATCTTCGTTAAATACACCATCAGTGTCAGCTGCAGCAAGAAGCATGCAAAGACGTATAAATTCTTGCTTAAGAAGCTGATTACGGGATTTTTCTGTAGCTGGCCTTAATTTTGCTGATTGCCCAACACTTTTCTTCTTTGACTCAGCGTTTGCTCTTTGGACACTTTCAGCAATTTCGTAAACACGCTGATACATTGCACAATAAGCAGGACAACCTCGGCAATTTTCAATTGTAAGAACGATTGGAGGCTGCTGTAAATACATTTCGTTCATTTGAGCACTTTTACTTCGTGACGAAGTAACAGATGAAGCATTTGATGTAGTAATTGTAACTGTAGTACCATTTTGTGAACTTTGATTTTTTAATTGAGACGGTGACCTTGAAGGTGATTGAGATGTAGTTTCTTGGGACTCCTCAATGATCCTTTCAGTAGATAATTGACGGTAATCTTCAATTGAAAATAAACTGAAAAAGTCTGTATCATTTTGGGATGCAATAAGGAATGGATTAGTTTCGATTGATTCACATATAAGATCAGACAAAACAACTGGAGTTGAAGCATTGACCAAATTATCATTTTGGAAATGTTCAGGTGGACTTATTTCATATCCACAATTATCAAAATGATCATAAATGTAAACTGCAGAGATAAATCCAAAAGCTTTTGCAAATCGATCTGGAAAGTTGACTATTTCATGCAAAAAGTCACGAAAGCCGTCACGATTTGACCATTTATTGTGAATAGACTTGCCTAATTCAGTAATAGCATCATGCGGAAACGTTGTATAATGAATTACTTGTGGGGGAAGTGGCTGAAAAACTTGCTGAGTGATAAGAGAAAGAAACCATTGCTTCAATGGAAATATGATCGGAATCAACTCCATTCTAGCATTACGAAGCATTTTAAGTGTCGTATTTATAAAAAGTGAATATAGTTTAACTACATCATCTAGGTATATTTGTTGTAAACGCCAGTTTAGAGGGAAAAATAAATAATTTGAATTTTCACCTGTTAATTGGAGTTTTTGATAAAAAATCGATACGCCCATTGATAATAATGTTGATTTCCCAGACTGCGTTGGACCTGTAATTACAAATCGGTATTCGTTTGGCATCAAACCTTTGAATTGTTCCATCATCCAAGCCTGAGCTTCTGTTCCTGTTGGAGAGCTTAAAACATTACACGATGGACCGATATAGTTGTTAATTAATGCATTTTCGATCGTAGATATTTGAGTGTCTGCTGTTAATTTTCGAAGTGATTCTGACATTGACAATAAATTTTTGTGATCTGGCGTCAACGAATTATATAATGAAAGAACTGCATCACGAATATTTTCTTTGACCGATGTTGGACAAGCTGCAATAGTGCATTGTTGTCCGATATCTTCTCGTTTTTGAGGTGTTGTATTTGTTTTTGATCTAGAAGGAGAACTTGACCTAGAAATTACATTAGATTTTGAAGGCGATTTTGCTCTTTTCATTGAAAGGGAAGAGGCTGTTGCTGCTCGAGGAAGCCTGCTTTTATTAACAAATTCGCTATCAATATCAAAATCATCTTTTTGATTTACATTGGCACAAGAAATATATAATTTTGCTTTTGAATTGATTTGACTTATATCAGTAATAGGATTAGACAGATCAGTAAAATTATCATAAACTTGGCGTGCTGGACGTTGAAGTTCAAGTACTTTGGTTGCGTTTTTGAGTAATTCAGGTATTGTCTTTGGCATCTTAATCTTCTTTGGGCGATCATCAGGAAACTCAATTTTATAAAGATATACAAAATGGCGTGTCTCTTTTGGAGAAGTATTACGGGGTGATTGTATAGATCTTGGCGAATTCATTTTTTAAAAAAATAGAAGAGAAAAAAATCAAATAAAAAAATTAAAAGCTAAACGCCTTAATAGAAAAAATATTGAGTATTTTATCAAAAACTTCATTTTTCAGCCATTCATAATCTTAAAAAGTTTCATTTTTTATATGCTTTTTGTCATCATTCATTTTGCTCTCTGCGATCCTGAAACAAAATTTAACATTTATGAATTCAACAAAGCCCAGTATAATTCATTTCGTGATTCAATTGAAAAAAACAAATTTTTAATAACTTTAGCGACAAATAATTCTGATAGATACAATTTTTATAAAGACTTTTTTAACGATATAATTAAAGACATATCATATTACATCAATGAACATATAAATATTAATTATTCAATTTTGTTTTACCCAGATCTTGATGTTCATTTCGATGCAACATTTATCATTTATCTTCCAGGAATGACAGAAATGGAAACTAATATATATCCACGATTATCTGTTGCGTTCAACACAAATAAAATTTTAAAAAAATGTTTAGATATTGCCATTAAATTACGTCGACTAGAAAAAGAACAAAAATCACCAGAGATAGCTCGAATTAAAAATGAATTACGAGAAATAGCAAAATTTTTGAGAAATCCTAGAATTGAAGGATCAAAAAGAGAGAAGTTAGAGAAAGATTATTCTGCTTTAACAAACGAGCTAATGCAATACATTTCTGAAGATAAACAAAATCTAAAGAAATTGAAGTTTCAACTTCAAACTTTCCGTCCAGGAAGTAAAGAATATAAGAAAATTGAAAATGAAATCCAAAAATACGTTAAAAATGAGCAAAAATATGCGCAAAAAAATGATGGAGTAGAACTTTCCCCCAAAAAGCTGGAAAAAATTGCTGAAAAGAATATGATAAATTCACTCAAAGAAGCTTCAAAAGAATCAAACTATGGCATATTAAAAAGCGCTTTTGGCTCAGTATATAGAAAGGCAAAATCAGGTATTATTCATATTTGGAAATCAGCAACAAGAAAGAAGAAAGTTGATGATTTATAATTATATCGAAGCAAATCTTTAAATTTAATAGTATGATATTACTGTTTGAATCGTTATATATAAGTGTTCTTTTGTTTGCTCAAATAGATTTCATTTCAATTATTCATTCTTAGATACAAATATGATCATCAAATATCTCACCAAAATATTAATTGAAACAAATATCTATTGATACAAGATGCTTTACTTAATCACAATAAAAGATACTATAATCAACATTTTTTTTTTCTGTAAAAAATTATTTCACCTTTTAATTTCACCTTTTTATCCATAATACTAAAAACACAATAAAATCTGATCAAATAAGTCTCAAAAATATATAAGAAATGGAACAAATAACTTCTTTTATTTACAATTTAATCATTTGATTGTTTTATATGATGCTTACTAAAAATCATATAATATAATATATTATATTAATCTTCGTCTATAGGTTCAAACCAAAGATATCCATATCCTTCAATAGTTAAATTATTAATTTGTTTGAAGATATTCCCATGAATCATGTCACGGAATTGACCTTTAGCATGACTTTCTTCAATTCGAATTTGTCGTTTATATTGACCAAAATTGAAGATGAAAAGGAGGAACTTACCTCCTCTTCGAATTCGTTTAAAAATCAAAACTGTGTTATCAATCTCATATTCAACACCTTTCCCACTTGTTGGTTTCAAATACATCTCATCATTTTCGACTTCATTATAATAATTATTATAAGTATAATTCTTAATAAATATCGTTTTCAAAGAGTCTGTGAAGAAAGGACACTTCAATCTTGCATTTATCAAATCCTTGATTCCATTAAAAATCCTTGATTGATACGACTCTTTATCACTTTCAACGAGCTTTGCTTTTTCCCAATTAAATATGCCACGCTGTAAGTAACGAGTATCATGTGAAATCTCGGGAATATTCAAATAGCTGTAATCATTCAATTTTCCTGTTTCATCGCCGTAATAAATAGAGAACATCGAAGGCATTGAAGCAGCCACAGCGTGCAACAACAGAATCTTATCAATAGCTGTTTGAATGCTCCTTTTAACAATGACAATTCTCTGAGGCAAAGAAGTTTCTTCAACCTTTTTCTTTTGTTTTTCAATCTTCTTTATTTTCTTCATAACTTTCTTCTCTTCTTCCGCAGCAGCTTCAAGTCCAAGCAACGATGCTGTTGTTCCACAGATTCGCGCCTTCCCTGTAACCATGTCTTCGGCAAACATGATGCCTCGTGAAAATGATCCAAGCATGCTTCCTGAATAATAGTCATTCAAGTAACGATAAAGTGTAATTATTCCTCCTCGATAACCGTCAGCTAATCCTTTTCCATTGCCAATAAAGCTGTTGTTTTCAACGTCAAATCCGAAGCCCCAGTTAATGTCATCATGCTTGTGAACTTCAATTAAATAACAATCACCAGCAAAACGGTTTGTAATGGCATTAATTGAATACGATATCGAATGAACATCGCCAAATGCTAAAGCTGCCCACAATCGTGATATCCAGCCTATGTTACGGTGAACTTTTCCAATCTCCGTAGAGAAATCAAAGTCAATATCAAGTTCATCATCGTTGCATTCATTTTGATAATCTTCTTCTTCTTCATTATCAGTCTGATGAAAAAGTTTCTTGTTTGTCAGATTCATTTCTTGGGCATCGGCAGCAATCACGCCTGATTCGGTGATGATGTATTCCTTCTCGTTCTCACTTTCACTTTCATCATTTAGAATATTAACATCATCTTCTCTTTCTTCAGCAATAACAAGCTTAATATTATCATTTTCATTGTCACTACTTTCAGTTGTGTTTGTTGTGCTGTCTTCTGTTTCTTCTTTGATTTGCTTTGGCGTCCTTCTTTTGTGTCTTTTGATGTCAAATGAGGCAACTCCGCCTGGACAGACAATCTCCATGCAAAGATTGATGATCTGGTTAATGATGTATGCTTGCGGAAGATTTCGACAACTCGTCCCTCTTTTTTTCCACATGTTTGAATTTGCATTGAAAACTAGAATGTCAACGCCGCGGTTCATCAGGAAGAGGATGTTGTTGAGTGTCTGGTTGAACACGATCGGGTTTGAGAAGTTTAGGTCCCATTGGTAAGGGTAGTAAGTTGTCATGACAATTTTTTGACACTCGGGAACGAAGGTGAAGTTGTCTGGAGCAATGTCACCAAAAAAGTGACCCATGACGCCGTACGAGTCAAATTGATTCGGTTCATACCAGCTGTCATAGAAATAGTAACGGTTTTGATATTCAATTTCGCCTCGTTTCGCTCGAATCGCCCACTCATGCTCATCTGACGTGTGATTGATGATGAAATCCATCATGAAGCACATCCCTCGTTCATGCAATGCGTTGATAAGATGTTCCAAGTCTTCAATCGTTCCGAGATCTTCTCGAACATTTCGATAATCAGAGCAAGCGAAACCGCCGTCACTTTTATGAGGAGGAGAACGAAGGAAAGGAAGAACATAAACAAATTTGATTCCAAGCTTTTGTAAATAATCTAATTTCGTTTCAATTCCTTTCAAATTTTCGGCAAATTTCTCGGCATAGAGTTGAATTACAATGCTATCATTTTTACAATACCAATTTGGTTCTTTAAGTCTTTTCTTATCTAAGTCTTTTAATTTCGTAGATCTGTTTTGATATAATTCGAAAATCATATCAATCATTGAGTTGAACATTTTATCGTCATGATAAATTGCAGAATAAAGTGAATATACTTCTTCATATCGTTCTGCAAGTCTTTGTTGGAAGATTTCATCATCAAATTTTTTAAGTGTAGGTGGGATTTTCTCTGCTTTTGTTTTACTCATCTTTATATTTAGCAATCTCTCATAATTTGATGCTTGCAACTTTTTGAATGGATATTATTTAATTTTATTTTTTGTTTGAACTTTTCAACAGGATTAAGAATTTGATGCGTTATTAAAAAGACGTAAAAATACAATGATACTTTATGTTTATATTTTTACTAATATATTAATCATATATAATACTAATTTATATATTTGTATATATACTTTTTTAAAGATAAAATTCATTAAATTTCGAGATAATATAATAATTAATAAAGTGAAATAATAAACTATAAAATGGTTGGATCTTTTCAAATATTAATTAATTACTTTAATATTGCATTCACATTCATAAAATACATGTTAATATTGAGAAATATTATTGTTATTATTTTATATGATATTTTGAATGAAAATAAGCATTTGAAACTTTTTAAAAAGCGTACAAAAGCATCAATTATTCTCAAAAACCCGAACTCTTTTTAGGAAGGTAAATAAGTTTTTTATAATATACTTTTAACATGGAATTAATCAGATGAATTTCATTGAATTTTCCAAAAAAAAAAAAAAGATTAATTATTATTCGATTATATTTTCAACCAAAGGAAACTCTTTTGCCAGTATTTTTACAGCAATTTATAAAATAAGTATAAATCAAACTTAAAAAAAATAATGCTCCAAAATTAAATAAATTAATTATTCAAGAAGATGAAATACATAGAGCGAACAGATCGAATTATAATGATAGAAATAATCATTTAGTCAATTGATTAAATAATAAATAAAAATTATCATAATAAATATAATATAAAAAATTTAATCTTCAATAGGTTCAAGCCAAAGATATCCATATCCTTCAATAGTTAAATTATTAATTTGTTTGAAGATATTCCCATGAATCATGTCACGGAATTGACCTTTAGCATGACTTTCTTCAATTCGAATTTGTCGTTTATATTGACCAAAATTGAAGATGAAAAGGAGGAACTTACCTCCTCTTCGAATTCGTTTAAAAATCAAAACTGTGTTATCAATCTCATATTCAACACCTTTCCCACTTGTTGGTTTCAAATACATCTCATCATTTTCGACTTCATTATAATAATTATTATAAGTATAATTCTTAATAAATATCGTTTTCAAAGAGTCTGCGAAGAAAGGGCACTTCAATCTTGCATTTATCAAATCCTTGATTCCATTAAAAATCCTTGATTGATACGACTCTTTATCACTTTCAACGAGCTTTGCTTTTTCCCAATTAATCCAGCTTCTTTGCAAGTAGCGAGTATCATGCGAAATCTCGGGATATTTTATGTAGCTGTAATCATTCAATTTTCCAAGTTCATCGCCGTAATAAATGATGAACATTGAAGGCATTGAAGCAGTCACAGCGTGCAACAGCAAAATTCTATCAATAGCTTTTTGAATGTTTTCTTTTGCCATCACAAGTTTTTGAGTCAAATTTTTATTTTGGTTTTTCTTTATCTTCTTCATAACTTTCTTCTCTTTTTCAAGCGCGGCTTCAAGTCCAAGCAACGATGCTGTTGTTCCACAGATTCGCGCCTTCCCTGTAACCATGTCTTCGGCAAACATGATGCCTTTCGAATAAGAACCTGGCATGCTTCCTGAATAATAGTCATTCAAGAAACGATAAACCGTAATTATTCCACCATGATAACCGTCAGGCGAACCTTTTCCATTGCCAATAAAGCTGTTGTTTTCAACGTCAAATCCGAAGCCCCAGTTAATGTCATCATGCGTGTGAACATTTGTGAAATAACCGTCACCTGAAAAACGGTTTGATATGGCATTGATTGAATACGATATCGAATGAACATCGCCAAAGGCCAAAGAAGCCCACAATCGTGATACCCAGCCAGAATTGTGGTGAATTTTGCCAATCTCCGTGGACATGTCGAAGTCGACTTCAAGTTCATCTTTCTCTTCTTCTTCACCGTTTTCAGCATGAAACTTTGAATACATCAAATTAAGGTCAGCATCAGCATCGGCAGTAATCACGCCTGACTCAGTTATAACGAACTCATTTTCATTTTCGCTTTCACTTTCATCGTCAATGAAATCATCATCTTCTTCATCATTAGTATTGCTTGTGCTTGTGTTGAGTAGAATGCGTTCTTCATTATCATTATCGTTTGGTGTCCTTCTTTTGTGTCTTTTGATGTCAAATGAGGCAACTCCGCCTGGACAGACAATCTCCATGCAAAGATTGATGATCTGGTTAATGATGTATGCTTGCGGAAGATTTCGACAACTCGTTCCGGCCTTTTTCCACATGTTGGATGTTCCATTGAACACGAGAGCATCAACGCCGCGGTTCATCAGGAAGAGGATGTTGTTGAGTGTCTGGTTGAACACGATCGGGTTTGAGAAGTTTAGGTCCCATTGGTAAGGGTAGTAAGTCGTCATGACAATTTTTTGACACTCGGGAACGAAGGTGAAGTTGTCAGGAGCAATGTCACCAAAAAAGTGGCCCATGACGCCGTACGAGTCAAATTGATTCGGTTCATACCAGCTGTCATAGAAATAGTAACGGTTTTGATATTCAATTTCGCCTCGTTTCGCTCGAATCGCCCACTCATGCTCATCTGACGTGTGATTGATGATGAAATCCATCATGAAGCACATCCCTCGTTCATGCAATGCGTTGATAAGATGTTCCAAGTCTTCAATCGTTCCGAGATCTTCTCGAACATTTCGATAATCAGAGCAAGCGAAACCGCCGTCACTTTTATGAGGAGGAGAACGAAGGAAAGGAAGAACATAAACAAATTTGATTCCAAGCTTTTGTAAATAATCTAATTTCGTTTCAATTCCTTTCAAATTTTCGGCAAATTTCTCGGCATAGAGTTGAATTACAATGCTATCATTTTTACAATACCAATTTGGTTCTTTAAGTCTTTTCTTATCTAAGTCTTTTAATTTCGTAGATCTGTTTTGATATAATTCGAAAATCATATCAATCATTGAGTTGAACATTTTATCGTCATGATAAATTGCAGAATAAAGTGAATATACTTCTTCATAACGAGCAGACAACCGACTCTGAAAATCTTCATCACCAAAATCTTTGAGGATTGGGGGAACTTTCTTTGACTTTACTTTGTTTTTCATATTTTTATAAATTAGATAAAATCAGTATAACTTTTTGCGAGCTTGTAAAATTTATAAAGTTGTTAAAGGTCTTACAACTGAATTTTACAGTAAAACTCAATGATTAGTTTGTTTACACTAATTATATTTTATTATTATAATAATAATTAGTTTTATAAATATTTGCATCGTACAAAATTCAAATTAAAATAAAAACTAAAAGGATATAAGTATAGGTTAAATTTTCTTCAGAAAATAAATTTGAGTATTTTATCACAATTTATTTTAATTATTTTTGATAAGAATTTTATAACACTTTATAAAGATGTAGAATAGCGATAACTTTTTATATAATTTATTCTAATCATTAATTCTTTTGATATCTTTTTATATGCTTTTAAAACATTAAGTGCTATATAAAAATAGTAATTATTATTGAAAAAAAAAATTTAATTTTTTAACAAAAATTCAGAAAAATTGAATTTGTTGAATTATTAAATGATGATTTTTAAAAAAATTGGACGTTACAGGAGTTCAATGAAGAATATAATTTTATTTATATGCATTTCTAATATATTTGAATTTCATTCCAAATCAAATGTCAGTTTTTTCTGAAAATGAAGATTTAGTTGATTGGTTTCATAAATATAAAAAGTCTAATATTTCAGTTACTGAAGTATTTCTTCAAAAAGCAAAATATTATTTGTATAACACATAGTATACCCATTCAAATGACATCTATATTTTTTAAATGATACAAATATATAAGAAATCGATATATATTGAATTTTAATTAAAGTCTTTATTTCAACAATTACATTTTATAATATTGGATGTAAAATATATAAACCATATATTATAATCTTTAATTAAATTATTTATTAAGATAAATATAAATTTATTTAATTTTATTTTCTATTTAATTTAGTTGTTCGACCTTTTAAAATCTTTTCAAATATTTCTTTCATTAAGAAAAAGTGGTGAGGTAAAAGTTATTGATACAAATTGAATAGTATGTTACGACCTTTCAGTTGTTTCACTTTTGTAACACAAAATCCACTTTTGTAAACAAAAAAGTAACCACCAAAAAATTTATCTCCCTGGTCACTTAACTGTTCTACTTTAAAATTCACTTTCGTAAACAAAAATTTCACTTTTGTCAACAAATAAAATTTAAAAACAACACAAAAAAAGCTAATAAAAGCATTTATATATTAAAATGAAGATGTTTATTATAGCATCTTGTTAAGTCCAAATTCCATTTTTTTCTTGGCCTTTTATCAGAAATTTTTCACCAAAAAAAGTGACATTTGGACTTAACAAGATGCTACAATGTTTATGCAAAGGAATTGCTATTAAATATGAGTGTGCAAAGTTATTGTTTATGATATTTATATTATAATAAATTATTCAAATATTTAAAAAATGAAATGATTTTGGTGGGAGATACCGAATTGCGACGTATATTTTAGCTGAATAACATGTTTTTGTAAAGTTTACTAAATATATTATTTTCCATATCGATATATTTTTTTGATGGATTTTTATAAAGCAACGTAGTGATATATTAGTTTAAAGTATGAACGTATTAATTAAGCATATGGATCTCTGAAATGCCTTGAATATTATCCAGAAAACTTAAATCAAAATTTTTTGTTTACAAAAGTGGAATTTTTAAGTAAAAAAGTTAAGTGACCAGGGAGATAAAATTTTTGGTGGTTACATTTTTGTTTACACAAGTAGATTTTGTGTTACCAAAGTGAAACAACTAAGCATGTCAACAATAGCCTCCATAGATTTAAAATCCAAAACTGGTTTTTATTGGTGGTTTTTAAGTTTTGTTGTCAAAAATTTTCATTAAAAATTCTTCATTTTTTTCGAGTAATATTTTAAATATGGCATTTTACACACATAAATATTTAATAGACACTTTCATGCCATTTTACACCCAAAATAAAAAAAAAAATAAAAACCTTAACGTTCTCCTCCATGGTTTTTATGGATTTTATTTGAATGCGTTTCGATCATTTCCGATCAAAATGCATTCAAATAAAAACCAAAAAACGTTTTTTATGATTTTTTGGTTTTTATTTGTGAGAAAAACGATCATCTCCGATCAAAATGCATTGAAATAAAAACCATAAAAACTATGGAGGAGAACGTTAAGGTTTTTATTTTTTTTGGGTGTAAAATGGCATTCTATTTTAATAAACTTTTTGAATTTATATTTGGTAAGATATTTTAAAAATGATTATTTTTGCAAATGAAATGCAAGAATTAAAAAAGGAAATAAAAAAGATATCAAAACTGATGCTTTATGAAGTATAAAAGTTCAGAAAAAAAAAAATAACATATTGCATTTATATTTTATAACGATATAACTTTAAATAATCATTTTCCTATATTATTTATTTATAACGATTCAAGTGACTTAAGATTAATGCTTTGCATATCACGAATATATCACGTTCTTTATGAATTTTTTTAAAAAACCAAAATTCCAATAAAATCCACCATTTTCAAAAATAAAATCCAAGTTGACATGCTTAAAACAACTGTAGAAAACACTGAAAATTGTTTAGACGCTTGAATTAAGTGTAGACGCTTACTTTTTCTGAGTCTTTTATTTTGTTACTAGGGTTGACTGTCCAGTGAAATGACTGTCCCCACCTTCACTTTTTCTTAAAAATACGTTATTTTTGTCACTTTTTTTGGACAGAAAATCGTTATTTACGTCTATATTTGGTCGGAAAATTCTCAAAATTTGAAAGAGCAGTCCACTAACATAAATGATCTGGGTTTCCCTGTCCAGTGAGGTAAATAGCCAAGTTTGACTTTTTGAAGCACATCTCATTATTTTGGATGGATAGTAGACTGTTATTATCAATTCAAAAAATTTGTAAAACTTTGAATTTTTTGTGAAAAAATGTCCAAATAAAATCTTATAGGATAGTGTAATCCCTCTCAATAAATCTTTTTATGAGCATATTAGAACGTCATATAAAGTTGTTTTACTTCTTTTCGATATTCATTCTTTACAAATCGAAAATTATTCTTTTCAAGAATGATAGTGATTTTTCTTTTATCTTTAATGAATTGTTATATTATGATTATTTTTCAAAACTAATTTGGTCATCTTAGAATTTATCAAACCAAATATGTTTTGAATAATAATGGTCGGACCAAGTATAAATAAAAGTTAAAAATCGACTTTTTTTAATGTTCACAACATTCAAAATAAATTTTTGCATTTTGATTCAAAAGATATTTGTGGGCTTCTGTCCCCTTTTGATAGAATTTCTTTCAATCTTGAGCATATTGGTCAGTTTTATTAATAAACGAATAAATTTTCGGGCTATTTTTTCATAAAAAATTCAAAATTTAACAATTTTTTTGAAGAGACTATAACGGTCTACTGTCCATCCAAAATAACGAGAAATGCTTCAAAAAGTCAAACATGGCTATTCACCTCACTGGACAGGGAAACCCAGAAAATGATGGATATTTTTTTTCTTTAGTTAATTAATCAAAATGTTTTAAAGATAGCAATTGATTTTTTAAATAAAATGGAGAGGAAAAAACGTTGACCAAAATTTTGATAGCAATCAAATGAGTATTATCAAATATTGAAAAACAATAAAAATTTTGTTCCGATAAAAATCAAAAATTTTCTAATTCAAATCAAAACAAATATCAATTCAAAATTTGAATGGCTGCCCACAATTGAATTGGCTGTCCAAATATGGACAGATTTGGACTGTGGACAGCTGGTGCAAAAAAATACGTTGCTTTTTGGACAGTCTCCTTTGAAAAAGTTGTGGACAGTCAACCCTAGCTTTCAATTAATAACTATAAAAAACGATTATTTTTTTCACAATTATTTACCTTACAATTACATATAAAAATGATAAATTTTTGACTTTTTAGCCAATAAAATTAGAAAAAAAGTATCGAACTAATAAGATAAATAAAATTTTATGCATAAAATAGAATATTTTAAAAACAAAATACAGTTGTTCCATTTTTGTAACGGAAAAATCCACTTTCGTAACAGAAAATGTAACTACCAAAAATATTCAAAAATTTCATCACATTACTTTTTGATTATTTATCAACTTTCGTAACAGAATTTTCAACTTTCGTAACAGAAAAAATTAAAATTGATTATTTTTAATAAATAATAACTACAAAATGAAAACAGTTCGAAAGCATTGCAAGAAGAAAAAATTAACAAAAGAAGACTGCAATGAAATTTATCAAGTTACACAAAAAAGTGGAGAAAAAGCAGGTTATAATTTATGTTTACTAAAAGGATAAAAAAGAGCCACTTTTTATAAATGTATAGAAAATCGTGGAATATTACATCCTGTATGGAATCATCCGCCGCAGGATGAAGAAATAATTGAAAAAACATTGCAATTAATTTCAACAAATCCTTTATTAACTTTGGATGAAATTATTACAGAAATGGTCGTGTCTTATGGTGCTCCAGTGATCAGTCCAACAACATTGAGCTTTTATCTACTTTTAAATTTAATCACCATTTAAAAAGTGTCTTACCACCCCGCTGCAAGAAATTATCCTGAAACTAAAGCAAAAAGAATTCCATATTGCGAATTCTTCATTCAAAATGAAGATAAGTTTTTGATATATAATAAATAACATTTATATATAAATTTTTAGCCAAATATAGCAAATATGATTTACTAAAATTAAATAACTTCATTGTTTTAGAAATTTTGTAAATTTAAGATAGAAAAAACCAAAAAACTGATATCACGAGAATTTAGCATTGAAATTCAAAAATTGAGAAACGATGGAACTTTTGTGCTATTCATTCAAGAATTGTTAAGGGACCACTATCATATTTTTTTGTAAACATTTCAATATTGAGAAAACTCATAGAAAAGAAAATTCAATAGTTGTTATCTCGGAAAAAGTTTAAAACTTTAAAATTTCACCATTCCGATCATTTTTGTAAAATTTTTACTCCTTTCAACTTTTAAATTTTTATTGAAAAAAGGGAGTAGGCTTAAAAGAAGAATAGAAATAAATGATATGTAATTTATATAATTTATATATACCAAAATATAGCAAAAATACTCAAGAAATAATTTTTTTTAAGTCAATTAATTTTGTGATAACTCATAGAATTTTTAACATAGAATTTGATAGTGGTCCCTTAAAATGAATAATTTTTGATAACTTTTCTTGACAAACAAAAAATATTATTTTCTCTGAGAATAATAACATTTCATTCATTATTATTGCAAAAACAATTGTTTTAACTTAAAATAATTAAAGTTCATTGAAAAAGGATCATGATTGTTGAACCTTATAAGTTTCGAAATTATCCTTAACAAATTCAAATCCATTTGACGTTTTGAGATTAATTACATATTGCCATTTGATTATTAATTGAAAAGATCCAAAAATATATTGAATTTTTTTTATTGATCATCGCTATTTCGATATTGATAATGAAAAAATCAATTTCCAAAATTCGAGCATTGATTAGCTGGTTTTTCAGAGGTATTCACGAAGAAAACTAGCCTAGCAATTTAATTCTAACTTATTTATTTTATTTTTAAAATATGTAATTAAGATAAATTACAAATTTTATATGATTCCATGTGTTTATTTTCAAGATATTGCTTAAGCATTTTTTTGTGAGAAAAAAAAACTATTTTCAATATATTTTGATATTTATTTGGAATTTTAAATGAAAGATTTTCTATAAAACAATATAAAATATCTCAATATATATATATATTGACATTAAATAATTATAAATTAAAACATATATCGATTAATAATATTTTAAATAAAAAATTATTTAGATATTAACTTATTTTTATTTCAAAAAAAAAAAATATTTATTTAAAAATATTAGTTTTTCACAAAATTTGTGATCACTTTTGTGAAATCCTTTGAAAAAAAGCTAATTTTGATTTATTTGTTAGAAAAAATGAATATTAATAGAATTATTTAAATGTTTAGCAAATTATTTGATTCAAATTATCGGCATTTTCTATTATATATATATATATGTATTTAGAAATATATATTTTATCCAATATCTGTAAAATTTCAATTTATTATTTTTTTTTGTTGTTTGATTTTTGAACATTTTGACGTTTTGCACCCAAAAAAAACATCGATATTGTTGGAAACCAATTTTCTCAAAATTAAACACATAAATTTCTTATTGATCGCAATTTATGTTAAGATGAATCGCAATAATTAATATATTAAAAATAAAAGCAAAAAGCTAGGCTGAAAAAAAAATTGGGTTGGATTTTTATTAATTCTTTTGTTTTTTTTTGTTAAATCCTTTGCTTTTTTAAATATCGAATTTATTAAAATGAGATATAAAGCCAACTCAATATTTAATTCTTTATATATTTATTAAAATTTTTAAGAATTTTTAATCCTTATTAAAAAAAAGTCTAATAATTCTAATATATCTGAAAAAATAAAATTCTTATATTTTAACAATGCAATGCTTGCCAAAGATAATATAGAGCAATTATATGTTTTTTTTATAAATTAGAATATTTATACTCTAATAGTCATTGAATTAATGCATTTCTAAAATCCAAAAAGACGTTAAGTCACTTAACATGAATACCTCTGGTTTTTCATTACCTTGCATTTGATTAATGCTATTTCCAAAATTAGAGTACTGATTATATGTATTATTGACGTTTTGAATTTGATTTCCTGCAACGTTTAAACTTGAAAATTGATTACTAGGTGGTAAAAAACCAGAGAACTGAATAGCTGCAAAGTTTAAACTTGCCATTTGATATACAGGAGGTTCAAAACCTGTGAATTGATTTGATTGAACTTCAATTGTTGGCAATGTGGCATTAGTAATTCCATTATCAATAACATCAGAAGAGTGATTGCTTTGTTGATCATCATTTTGTTCAATGATATCGATATCATCTATGGAGCTAGCATCGATATGAATTCTTATTTTGCTAGGAAGATCTGAATTGAAGTAAGCCCAATGTCTTACTTTCTTAGCTGATGTCCTATCAACGAATGGAATCAGTACATTTAACTCATGATCAAAAAGACTCTTAATTCCAGAAATACGAAAAGCACTTATGATATTGAAAATTGTAGCAGCACATGAAAAATGTCCAGATCCAATGGCTGGCATTGGTCTGAGGCATGTGCAGGAAGCCAAAATGGAATAACACCTTTTTTAGAGCACTCATCTAAAAACCAATCGCATGCATGAGCAACAAATCCGTCAATAATCAAAAGTACTTCACCTCCGTAGTTAAAGAATTTCTTCTTCATTTCAATCTCAGGAAATAATTTAGTGCTAGCCCACCCGACGAAACAGTTGGTGTCAAAAAAACCATTTTCTTGATGGTCTAGATAAACTTTATCTGGCGTATAGCCAGATTCATATAATTCAAGTTCAATTGTTTTTCTTGGAGTTACTATTCCAGGTGTTATTATAGATCCGTCTGCACAAATTCCAACGATCATTGATAGTCTTTTACTATTTCTACATATCGGTATTTTTATGTTATCATCTTAGCAATCAGATGGAATAAGAACAGTTATATCAGATGAGTCAACCCACTCGTCGCATCCAGTTTCATCAACATTCAATACTAAAGGAGCCGGGATTCCAATTTTTAAAATTTCTTCAAATTGATTATAAAATTGTTCAATATCTTCGATTTTACAGTGAACTCTCTCTGATTTCATTGGCGTTGCAAGTGATGGTTTTATTTGAGGAATCTGTTTGACCATTTTATACAATGTATTGATGAGCATTGATATATCAAACCTTGTAGATATAAAGCTTAAAAGTGAATAATATGTTACTGGTGTATTTGCATGAAATTTATTGTATACATGTTCAATTACTACATTTATTTGTTCACCTGTAAGAATATTCTTTCTTCCACAATCATTTTCAGCAGTTCCCCTTCTATAATGTTCTGTAATAGCTCCTTTAGTTAATCTAAACGTACTATCAATTTCACTGAAACTAGCTAATGGCTCAGTATTGCCATTAGGTCTAAGAAGATCAATCAGGAAACAGATTTGCTCCTTTTATGTGTCAAAGGATTTAATCAATTGTAGATGAACTTGGACAATTTTATAGGCAGGAAGTTTAAGATTCCCTAGAAACAAATCTTGTTGGCTTTCTAATCTCGGAATTTTTTTTCGATCTTTCAGACAATATGGTTCATATAGTGGAGAATCATCATCATCATCACTTAGTTTATCTATTAACTGTTTGAAATCTTCCTTTTTTTGATGAATTTGTTCACCATGAACTTCATCTGATTTTTGGAACTTGGAAATCCAATCGAGACTATTAGTACTTTTGACATCATCCATTGGATCTGGATATTTTGACCAAAAATCTTGATAAATTGGGTCTATTTCAGGTCCTTGATAAGACATTGCAATGAATTAAAATAAAAAAAATCATCCTTCAAAGAATTTCAATAAATAATTAATCAATCTCCTTCAAAACTTTAAGTTTTTTTCATAGAAATGAAAAGTTATTTTAAAGAAATATAAAGTTTTTTGAAATTTATAATATTTTTATCATTTCATAGTTTTAAAAGACTTTATTATATTTAAGCATAGTTTTTTTAATTAAATTTAATTTTATTTAATCGTAATTGATAAAATATTTAAAAAAATACTATATATATCAGTTCTTATTGCAATCTACTTCATAATTTTCTTTTTATATTTATATATAATAAATTTAAAACTAAATATTGAGTTAAAAATAATTATTCTTCACACATAGTACCGTCGGTTTGGGAGGAGAATGTGGGTTTGGGAAGGAGAACACTTCACCAAAAAAATTGAAAGGAAAATAATCGTTTTTTGATTTTTTTGTGTTTTTTCTCATGATATAATGAAGTTTCGAATGTAATATTTCATATATATATTATATATGCATTAACCTATATTATGAACAAAAATTGATATTTTTTGTTCGAATATCAGGTATGCCTTTCGGGAGTCCCGGGTAAACTCGGATAATTAAACGGTCTTCCTCGAAATTATTCCTCGAACTTTTTTCGAGAAAAAGATTTTACTCTAACGTTTATTTTTTTTAGTTCACATTTTTTTACTCGGGAAAATTTTCACTTTTTTACCCGAAAAACTCGAGTTTTAAATTAACAGAAAAATAATAAAAAAATAAGCTTTATTCATTTTCAAAATGAATCATTTTGCTGGAAATAGTGGTTTATTATATGATTTTTTTAAATAAATGTTAGATATAGCTTTATAATCAATGACAAAAAATCTTTAATACTAAAATAAAGTATTCAAAAGTGTAAGAAAAATAATAAAAAAAATGAGAATTTTTTTTCGAACTTGAAACCTCGGGTATCCTCGAGATTTCCTCGGAAATTGAATACTTCGAGTAAATCGGGATCGAGGATGGCCGAGTAAAACGGTTATTTTACTCGGGTTTACTCGGGTAAACCGAGTACGGGAGTCTCCTCGATCCCGAAATTATTTTCGGGGAGACTACTCTTACCCGTCCTCGAAAAGCATACCTGTCGAATATGCGATTATTATCAGATGTCTAAAATATCACTTTTCATCGATGATATTTTAAATTTAAAACTACATCTTAATATAAAATATGTTTAAATCAGAAAAATGATATCAATCATGTTCAAATTTTGAAAAAAGAGTTTTTTTTTTTTTTTTTTTTTTTTTTTTTTTTTTTTTTTTAATCATTTTTCTGAACTTCTTTGTGTGTTGGAGAAGATCGTAAAAATTCTTTGAAAGTCTCCGAAAAAGTGTATCTTGAAAGCTCACCTTGTTCTAAAATCAAATTGAATCCTGCACGTTCCCATCCTGATTTAATAAGCTCATCGAAAACTGTACTTAAATTTCTTTTTTATTTTCATCAATTTTTTGGTAAAAGCAGATGGATACTCATTGAAATCTGAAATTGATTCATAGAACTTTTTGAATGAATTAAAAACGGTTAAATCTAGGACCTGAGCAGAGTGAGACGAATGAGGAGGGAGTAAAATCAATTATATATTCCCAATTTTATTAAATGCTTTTATCGCAGGTTGGTTAAAATGAGATTTTAGTCTGCAATCACAACGCATTTAAGATTTTCCCCAGGAAGTGCACGAACAAGTTGAACATATGGTGCAAGGCAGTATTCTATTCAATAAATAGTAGATTCTGTGGTTGCATAACCTTTAGGCGTTGAACAATAATTTGCTCGCCAATGGAAAAAAGTGCCATGAATATCATCATCTAAATTTTTTCCTGTCGAAAGAAACAATGGAATGATGTCAGTGCATCAAGCACTTACGCCAACAACTACAGAAACGTGATACTGATCAGTTAATTCCCTGAAAAATGGTCTCACTTTGCATTGTTTAAAAATATATACGCTTTTTCTTTTTCCTTTTTCTGGTCTCCTTCCAAAACCAATTTAATAGAAATTAATTAGTAGAAGAGGGATCGGTGGATCATTCATAATCTCATCAATTTCTCCAAAGTAACGATTCACCTCTTCAATTGAAATTTGAGCTCTATTTTCTTCTAATGAATCTGCTTTAACTTTTTCTATTGAATTTTTATGACGACTTTTAAAGTCATTCATCCAATCACGTGTGAAAGTTTTTTCAATAGAAGTTCTTTTTCTGTATATTGCTGAAGCATAATTACGTATATCTATGCTTTCCCAACAATCATATAAGAGTTGCTGTTGCATTTTCTTCTTCACCAGTTAATAGTTGATACTGCGGCGGTTTGGCTTCAGTAAAGGTAGGATTTGCCTCATTTTTTTATGCTTTATAATATCGTTTTATGCATATCCCAAGCAAAGATGTAATTTGCTTAACAGCGAGCTCTGGATGCATTTTTTTCACAAATAATATTTGGTCATGTAAAGAGGGGGATGATCTGAATTCTGAGCTGCACAATTCCCTGTGGAGTATATTCCTATTGTCATTTCCAAATAGTTCCACGCAAAGTGACATTGATGGTATAGGAACGGAATCATCCATCAACAAAAATGATTATTAACGTCTTATAACGTACGTAAAAAATTCAGCACTTATCGAAATATCTCAATTTTTTCTGATTTAAACATATTTTATATTAAGATGTAGTTTTAAATTTAAAATATCATCGATGAAAAGTGATATTTTAGACATCTGATAATAATCGCATATTCGAACAAAAAATATCAATTTTTGTTCATAATATAGGTTAATGCATATATTACATTCGAAACTTCATTATATCATGAGAAAAAACACAAAAAAAATCAAAAAACGATTATTTTCTTTTCAATTTTTTTGGTGAAGTGTTCTCCTTCCCAAACCCACATTCTCCTCCCAAATCGACGGTACTATATGAGTAAGTTATTTATAAATAATAATTGAATAAACATTCAATCTATGAAAAAGTAACGTCTACAAGTTTTTCAGGTGTCTAAAGTCGGATTCAATTAGCTTGGTGTGATACAATCATTCCTTAAGAAAAAAAAATATTATTCTATAACATTTTTTAAAGTTAATTATAATTTTTAATAGAGATAGCTATTGACAATTCCAAGATATAGATAAAATATTTTGAGGAAAAAACGTGCTGTATCAATTCCTTTCAAAAATAGATATAAAATCAATTCAAAAAAATTAAATCCAAAAAAATATAAAAGTCATTCAAAATTTTTTTACAAAAAATGCAAAATATTAAGATTTGATACATATTTATAATGAATATATTATTATATTATGAGATTATAACTCTCAAATCAGTGTAATTTATTTTCCTTATTAAGATAAAATAATTTTATCTATATAATTATTTATATCAAATTGCCATCAGAAAATCCATCATACAAATAAAATAAATAATTTATCAAAAAGTTGATATTAAACAAAAGCATATCTCAGTTTTCACAATAACAATTCTTATTAAATTTATATTTTAGATATAATATATATAATGTAAACAGTATAATGATTTATATACAATGACTATCACGCGTTATAAAAGTTTAAAACCGTTTTTTTATAAATATAATTATCTTTGTATTTTAATAAAAAATATATATTATTAAATAATATATAATAATAATAATCAATATAATATATATATAATTTATATAAATGTTTAAAATAATTCCATATCATGAGATATATTATTATAATATTTTTTGGGAAAAAGTTAGATGTTGTACCTATTAAAACTTAATGTAGTTTCAAAAGAAAAAAGGAAGTTTGAGAGAAGATAATAAAGTTTATGAGGAATCAAGGAAGTTTCTGATAACTTAATTAACGGCCACCTTAATCAACGAAGTTGTCTATTTTAGATTATTGATTAATCAATAATTTTTTTTAAATAGTCATTTTATAATTCATCATATTTAAAAATAAAAATATGATATATTATAAAATATATTTTTTGAATTTCACTTTTTTTAAATAAAAAAATTGATATAACATTGAATTTTCATTTATCATTTTTATATTTTTGACCTTAATATTTTAATGTGATTCTTAAATATATCAGCTTCATAATATTTCGTTTATCATTAGGCACTTATGTTAGAAAAAATAAAAATGATTTTTAATTAAAAATTTTATATAACACAAATCTGATTCTTATATGAAATTTTCATTTAATTCTATTATTCATTTCCACAATTGGCCAACCAATCGTCGCTCATTCATTTCAAAAACTGATGATTGATGAAATCATTAAAAATTGAGAGAAACATCGAAAAAAAAAAAAAAAAAAAAAAAAATCATTATGATGTTTCTTCATTTCACTTTTTATTTAAGATGAAGACAATTCCAAGAATTGGTCTCGGTACATGGAAATCACCAAACAACGAACAAGTCACTGAATCTGTTCGTTATGCTATTGAAGAAGCTGGATATCGTCATATTGATTGTGCAAAATTATATCAAAATGAAGAAAATGTCGGAAAGGCACTAAAAGATGTTCTTTCACGTAAAATTGTCAAAAGAGAAGAACTTTGGATCACATCAAAATTATGGAGTATTGATCATCATCCTGAAGATGTTGAACAAGCATGCTTGAAATCCCTCAAAGACTTGCAGCTTGATTACTTAGATCTTTATCTCATTCATTGGCCGATAGCATTTAAACGAAAAGGTAATGATATCTTCCCACAAAATGAAAATGGCCAAATAATGGTCGATGAAACTGTTTCAATTTACGAAACCTGGAAAGCAATGGAAAAGCTTGTTGAAAAGAAATTAGTAAGGTACATAGGCGTTTCAAACTTTACTATTGAAATGTTAGAAAAATTGCTTCATTATAATGATCTAAAAGTGAAGCCATTTGCCAATCAAGTTGAATGTCATTTATATCTTCAACAGAATGCCCTCTTTGAATACTGCAACAAAAGAGGAATAATTGTTGAAGGATATGCTACTCTGGGCTCAGGCGATTTTGCACCACCTGAAGCTCCCTGCTTATTAAAGGATGAGGTTCTTAATGCCATTGCAAAAGAGGTTGGTAAATCTCCAGCTCAAGTTGAACTTCAATTCTTATATCAACTAAATAAACAGCTAATCATTTTGGCTAAGTCAGTCCATAACAATAGAATTAAAGAAAATATTCAAAGAACATTTGAGTTGAATGAAGAACAAATGAAAAAATTGAAAAATCGTGATAAATGCTATCGTTATTATGACTCAAGACTTGCTTGGGGAATTACCGTTTTTGGAGATCATTGGTAAAAAATTAAATTTAATCTTTAATTAAAGATCTTTAATTTAATCTTTAATTTAATCAAACTTTTTTCTATGTAATAAAATTATGGTGAATATATTAATCATCACCATCATTATAAAAATCATCTCAAATAGGAATTTACTCATCAATTTTTTTTAAGGCTTAGATTGACTTCTTCATTAATGAATTCTAAAGAATATAGATTTTGAATATCTATCGTTCAATTTAATATATATATGACATAATGGATTCGAAAGAAGATTTTAATTTAAGCCAAAGTAATACCCAAAATAATGATGGAGAAAATACTTTTTCGATTTCAATTAATGTCAATCCTCAAGATGTAATTAATCAATATGAAGTTCAACCTTTGGATGGTCTTATATATAGCATAAAAGAAAAAATAAAAGATGAAAATATGCATGTTATCACATTTAATTTTGGAAAAACAAGAGTTGATATTATTAATATAGAAACAAATCCTGAAGGCATTCCAAACTTAAGATATAGTCCTCCCAGTAACGTATCAGAATGGGATTTTTATTATACTAATGCTAGCTTTAAACTAACTATAAAAGTAAAAATTCTAAATAGTCAAAAACTTGAAGATGAAAATTTTACTCCACATGATCATAATGCAGGAATGATAGATACTATGAATGAACATAGAACAATACGAATACGAGATTATTCTCAATTAGAACCAGAAAATCAAACTTTTGGGATTCCAGATACTTTTAAGCAAACAGATAAACTAGATTCACTAATTACAGAGATAAATAATCAACAAAAATTGAAATCTTGCTATTTTTTTTGTGAAATTTGCCGTCCGTCCAAAGAACTTGATCTTATTGAACTGGTCGGAAAAATTTATTCATCTAATATGCTTATAGGCCAAAGCAAGACATTTAATTTTTTTAATGTAGATAAAATTACATACAGGGAAGGGAAAGGTAAGATAGCCTATATCAGATGTTTAATTTTCATAGATCGACAAGAGCATCCATATGTTTTAGCAGTTTGTGATGATGCAAAAGTTAACCAAATTTTTGAATTTGTTAGAAATCTCATTAGCTCTTGCAGAGAAATCAAAGCAAGATGTACGAAAGTTAAATTTCTCCGCATTAAACTTTGCTTCAAAAATCATAAAATTCAACTAATTGAAAATGATAAAACATCAACGCTAAAGAAAATTGCAGAATCTGTAATCTATCCTTTTACAAATTATTATGATAGTGAAGACATATTCCTAAAAATTAAATCAATATTAGAATAAACAGTTGATTACAAATCGGCAATTTTAAATTAGAATCAAGAATCATTAAATCCATGCTTGTGAATAAAATATGTATTTAAAATAAAATTTGCTTTTAAAAATTCAATCAAAAAAAATCGTTAATGGTCAAAAAAGATTTTATATTATTTGAAATTATAATTTGCAATGGAATCAATTGAAGAAAAATACGAATTCTATCTAAAACACGTTCCTCGATCAACTTCTACACTATTTGGACATTCATCTACAGAACTTGATCGTATTCGAAAAGAAGTTATTAGATCTCATCGAATAATTTCCTTGTCTAGTATTCTAACGAGTGAAAAAAAAGAAATTAAAAGTAAGTATGGTTTTAGCAAGTCCATAGATTCTCCTCATAAATTTGTTTTAAATCCCCTTGTTTTAGATCCATCAATTAGTATAAATCCACTTCTTGTTCACCAAACAACGTCATTATTTAATCTTATACACTCTAATACATCAGATTTAGTAGATGCTCTCTTAAAATATAAAAAGTTAATACCCGCTTTTTCCTCCTTTTCATTAGTATCATTTAATGACTCAGATCAAAATTCAGAATCGTTTTTATTCAAAACTTCGTCTTCAAGTTTAATACCAAATTCACTTAAAGAATTTAATTTTCTTGCTTTATCTGCAATTCCAGCTCTTTTCGGATTTTATTCTTCAAATGAGCACATCAATTTATCAATGGGATTTTTTGTTAAGTTATTTAATTCAACAGACTGCTTACCTCTAGTTTTACCTTTTTTATCGCCTTTTTTCTCAGCGCCTTGCTTGTATAGATTTTTTGAATCAAGCCTTTCGCCATTTTTCGACTGGTTTGTTCGTGATACTCAAAAGTTTAATGATGATGTTATCAACGAATATTCTCAAAAGCTAACACATTTTTTTATTTCAAGTGCACCATTAGTTCCTCATACTCATGTAGTTCTACTTCGTTTAATGCATGCAAAATGGGGAGAACATGCAGCATGTTTCTTCTTCTGCGAAATACTGTTAAAAAAACATATTTTTCAATGGCTTGAATCTGTAAGCACAAAGATACCAAAAGAATTTGAACAAAGCAATAAATCAAAAAGTAAAATTAAAAATAAAAACAAAGACATTTGTGAAGGTGATCTAATAGCAAGAGAAATAATTGAATGCATTTTTAAGAACTTAGATCAGTCAAAAATTTTGCATTCGGTTCTCAATACAGAGTCATTAATTGAAGTTCCTTTTCAATATACTGTTTTTGAAGATCCATTCTTATATTTTTTGGTTTCGATATCTGATATCCGGGCTTTATACCACTTGTTCATGAAAGAAAGTCATAGAACATTAAATTCAATGAAAATAATAGATACTGAAGTGGTTAATGAGAATGCAGTCTATTGGGTCAAAACTTATCCACCTCATCAAATGGAGACTCAACTAACCCGAACTCCACTCATTTTTAAAAATGATGAATTCAAAGTTTCTGAAGATGAAGTTAAGGAAAGACGATGGAGAGCAATTGAAAATTTAGCTGATGAAAGAGAGGTTGATCCCATGCAGATCGTCAAAGAAATGAACGATAAAAAAAGACGCGATTCAAATCTTCAAAGTCAAATATTACAAACTGAAGAAAGCAAGAATATTTCAAGTAATGATGATTTCACTCTTTACGCCCTTTCAATGTCATTAGCAAACTTTATTGAATCTTCAGAAATATTTGAACAATTTTTACTTCAAATGTACAACTTAAGTTCTTCCAAACATTGGCAAAAAATTTCGATTCAATATGAATATATAATTTTTCTCCCCATTGTTAAAGAAATGGTTATTAAAAAGGAGAAAAAAATGAATTTATCCAATATTGATGCAACTAACTTTAAAGATCAATCCATAAATCTCTTTTTAGAAGCATCAAAAAATTTACAGTCTCCAACAATTAAAAGATACCAATATTTATTCATCATTCAGAGAATTATACCTAAAATCCTTAAAGGATCTGAACAAGATTTTGATATAATTAATGAAAAAGTAACTGAATTTTTCCAGATAAATTTATCATTGCATAATTCACTTAATCCAGATCTTGATAGTTCACGATCATCAATATTCTGGGAAGCAGTGTTTTTATTCAAAACAATGCAATGCAACGACTTACCATATCTATTTACAAATTTAATGAGAGGCCTCTCTTTAATTGATAATCTTTCAATTAACACAAAAATAAACTATAATTATAATGATGAAAATTCTAGCCGCAATGATAATGATAAAATTGATGATGATTTAAAAGAACATCAAGTGATGAAATTTCTACAAGATGCACTTTCTCTTTCTTACTCAGATCGAATTTTTTACCTTTACATGGTTATATCGCTTTTCGGCATGTCAGATGACCAATTCAGATGTTTATGCACTGAACAAGAGCATCGTTTGTGGATTATCTTCCAAAAATTGATTCTAAACATTATTATTAATGAGGAAGTTTCTAGTGAAAAATACACTGCGATCATAAATAGATTCAACCAAGCTTGAATTCATCTAAATATATCAAAAATAACAGAAAAATAATAATAAATTCATTGTTTTTTTTATTACCAATGAATTTTATTTAATATTGTTTCAATTTTTTTATTTTGAATGATCAACAATTCAATTCTTTTAATATTTTGAATCAAACCACCGCTTTTAGGCTTTATTATTTTTCTTAAAACTGATAAATAAAAATGATTGTTTTCATGAATTTGGCAATTAATTTCAAAAAACTAAATTTCAATAAATTATATTATTTGGATGAAATTTTGAATTAAAAAATTTATAACGTATTAAGAATAATTAGAATAGTGGATAAGTATTGAAATGAGCATCCCAAAGGGAACACTCTTTGATACTCACAAAGTTAGATTTAATGTTGTGAAATCCGCTCTTAAAGAGATAGAATGCACCCAAACAGATAGTGATAAAAATGCTAGAATCATATGGTGGGATGGCTATATGCAAAGAGACCAATTATTAAATATGTATCCTCATCAAAGAATCAATCGTATACCTGGAATGGATCTAGTTTGCTATAAAAGCAATACTTTTATGGCAATGAACAGATTAAGAAAAATGAATCATGACCTTTTTAACTTCTTTCCTTTAACATACATATTACCAAGCGAATTTTCACAATTTAAAGCTGATGCTGATAAATTGCTAAGTAAAAGCGAAACATTAAATGAAGATAAACCAACTTGGATTTTTAAACCTAGAAGTGGCCAATGTGGAATTGGAATTCAACTTTTTCAAGACCCGTCAACTGTTGCTGACTCTCAAAAATACAATGGTATTGTTCAAAGTTATATTGCTCCACACTTATTCGATGGAGTTAAGTTCGATTTAAGATTATATTTATTTGTTTCAACAATTAAACCCTACACAGTTTATTTATATCGAGAAGGCTTATCACGTTTTTGTACTGAACCATATGTAAAACCCAATTCAGAAAATATGAATGATCTCTTTATGCATTTAACTAATACATCAGTTAATATTAAAAATCAGAATGCTGCTAGAAGTTCATATATTCAATTTGCATCACCTGTTTTAAACAAATTAAACAAACCAGACTTATGGAAAAAAATAAAAAGAGTTGCTGCACTTTCAATGATTGCACAATATCACCAAATAATTGAAAATATAGAGCAAGAAGAAGTCATTCTATTAGCTTCAAACGAACATTTTAAAGCTGCATTAAATTACAATCCAAAGAAAAATGATGAAGAAGAGGAGGACAAAGACATAGTAGATTTGCCTCCAATAGATAAATTGCATCGATACTTCCACTTGGCTGGAATTGACATTTTGATTAACGATAAGTATGAACCAATCTTATTAGAAATGAATGACCGCCCATCGATGTTCGTTTCTTTTGAAGAAATTGAAAGAGAATTAAAGAAGAACCTTGTAAAAGAAGCACTTTCATTGATTTCACTTGATGGTTCTCCAGTTAATAAAGATACATTTGGCAAATGGGATAAAATTTTGCCCGATCCTGAAGATAAAGAATTCAACAAAATGGCTCAAGAAATAATGGAAAAATCTCTTAAAAAGCCGATCAGCGAAATTAATGCTGTGAAAATTGTAAAACAACAACCAAATACCAAAGATACTAAGATTAAAAATCCTCCACTTGCAACACAATCGCAAGTCGTTAAAAAAGCTTCTCAGCCTGAGAAATTGACTACAGCTCAGCCCAAAAAAATTCAAAACGATCAAACTGTAATCTATCAATTACCTAATCCATTGCACACTAATGATCAAGCACTTAAAAAGGTTATAAAAGCAGATCAAACCTCTTCGTCTCAAATTCCCAAGAAAACTGCTCAAACTGAGCAGATTAATAAAGAAGTAAAAATCAGAAAAACTGTTCAACAAGAGAAAAAAGAAGATCATATTCAACAAAATCATCCCAAGACAGTTGAAAAAACTATACCTTCCCATACCACAATTTCTACAGAAAATTCTTATCATACACAAATTAGTAAATCAAAGCCACGCAACACATCACCAGAAAAAGCAATGATTCGATCTTCTCACTCAAGTAAGAATAACCATGGAAAAGATTTGAAAATCGGCAGCTCTACATATGCCGATGATAAAACAATACGACGTAGTCATGACCGCTTTGAAATTTCTTCTGATTATTCGCCAATTGCAAAAAGACCCAAAAATCTTACTCAAACAACAAAACCAAAGCAGATTGCTTCCAAGCATAAAGCTCCACCCCATGGAAAGATAGAAACAACATCTAGTACGAATTCTGTTGATACCCTTCCTCCACTTTCTCAAAATAAAGAGTTATCAAAAACTGGGGTAAATAAAGAACGTTCGACATTATCTAATTTACCAGGAATTAATCAATTCAATTGCCAATGAAATGTAAAATTTTCTGAGCAATTCCTTCGAAAAAAAAAAAAATATTCACTGTATAATAAAAATTTATTCGAAATTTCTTCTATTTTATTTTTCCTTAGAACTAGAAATTTGATGTTGATTCAGCTTAAACTATTAATCACTTTTAATAATGATGCTCGAATTATTTTTTTATTTTATCAAATAAAAATCAATAAACCTATTTTAATTTATAAAAAATAAAATTTTAATTATGCTACTTTTGCAATCAATAAATAAAAATGATATTCATGGTTTAGTAAGATAAACAATAGAGATTTTCAATGACATTTGTAGTTACTCACAAAAAATAATTTGTAACATCCTAATTGAGATGATAAGGTTTCTTTTGATTGTTAATTTTCACCATATTTTTCACCTTTTATTATTATATTTTTTATTTTTTATTTCAAAAATAAACATATATGAATGGCAATCAGCAATCAAAAAAATATAGCCATTCTGTTAATATAAGTTATAAAATAATGGTTGGTTGAGCGGTAAAAAATTAATGAATTTATTTCAGACAAATTCAAATTTTTCTGGTTTAACTTAAAAAATTTTTTCAATTTTTTCCATAAAAATATCTTTCAGAATTAAATAATTAAATAATATTAAAAATTAAAAAAATAATATATGTTGATTTTAACCACATTTATCTATAAATTGCATAATTCAGATTTTTATAATTTCTATGAATTTGAATAGTTTATTTGATATAAAAAAGAAAATTTGAATAAAAGGTGAATATATGGTGAAACATTCAAATAGAAAAATATGAATTGATCTTTTTGTTATACTAAAAAATAAACTTTTGCTAATTCATTCAATTTCTTCAAAATAATTAAGCATATGGAACGTTGATACTTTTTAAGAGGATCGATTTTATATCATCAACATTTCACATTTTAATTAATCCTTAAATGGCTATTCTCGTCACTGGAGGAACTGGATTCATCGGATCACACACTTGTGTTGAACTTTTGCAAGCTGGCAAAGAAGTTATCGTAATTGATAACTTATTCAATTCAAAAGAAGAAGCTTTGAATCGCGTTAAGCAAATCACAGGAAAATCATGCAAGTTCTACAAGGGTGACCTTCTTGATGAGCAATTGGTTGAAAAGATTTTTAGTGAAAACAAGATTGATGCAGTTATTCACTTTGCAGGCTTAAAGGCTGTTGGTGAATCATGCAAGATTCCAATCAGATATTACCACAACAATCTTACAGGCACACTTGTTCTTTTGCAAACAATGCAAAAGCACAATGTCAAGAGAATTGTTTTCTCATCATCTGCAACTGTTTATGGCCTTAATGCAAAGCCACCTTGCAAAGAAACCGATCCACTTGCAGCAACAAATCCATATGGAAGCACAAAATTATATGTTGAAGAAATATTACGTGATGTTTGGAAGGCTGATAACGAATGGAGCGCTGTCTTATTAAGATACTTCAACCCAATTGGTGCACATCCAAGTGGTTTAATCGGTGAAGATCCAAATGGAATTCCAAACAATCTTGTCCCATATGTTTCACAAGTTGCTATTGGCAAGCTTCCACAATTAAGCATTTATGGTGATGACTATAAGACTCATGATGGAACTGGTGTTCGTGACTATATTCACGTTGTTGACTTAGCAAAGGGACACGTACTTGCAGTTAATTATGCTTTACAACACACTGGTGTTGAACCAATCAACCTTGGAACTGGAAAGGGATACTCAGTACTTGACGTTGTTCATGCATATGAAAAGGCATGCGGACACAAGCTTAACTACAAGATTGTTGAAAGAAGACCAGGTGATATCGATGCTTTGTATAGCGATCCATCTAAAGCCAAGAAACTCTTAGGTTGGGAAGCTCACTTAACCGTTGAAGATATGTGTGCTGACTCATGGAGGTTCATCGAGAAGAATCCAAATGGCCTTTAAAGTAGCAATAACCTCGAACTAAAAATAGTCCTTCTATAACTTTTAAATTTATTTTATTTTTTGGCTGAAATATTTCTTCTAATATTAATTTCTTTCCAAAGCAATGATAGTTACTAGATTATTCAAAAGTATAGTTAACTGTATTTGATCTAAGAATTATTTTGCTTTTCATATTAGTTTTCAAAGATTTATTTTTATCCAAGGTTTATGATTATGCATCCCGCTAACCTGAACCGCAATTTGAATGTTTAACTGTTATTTCACAAAATATTTGTTCAAATCCAATTGAATAAATTGATAATCATTGAAAATCAATTTATGAGTTTCGAAGAATTAAATAGGTCATCAAATCAAAGTGGTGCAATTTCTCAAAGTTTATTAGAAACAAATGACCTTCCAAAAGATGAATCGCAAGTACAAGTGCTTGATGATCCACATGTTGACGAAGAAGATGAGCCGCACGTTTTAGGTTTTAAGCCTCATGCTCCACGTAATTCGATCAATTTACAAGCACTTGAACGATTAGAGAACAAGAAGCCACATAAAATTTTATCAATATCAAATATAGTATGGTCTATTTTTTTTGGATGGTGGATTTCTATTTTTTATTTTATAACAGGCGTTTTATTCTGTTTAACAATTTATGGTTTTCATCATGGAATTGTTTGTTTTCAATTTGCTCTCTATATTATTTACCCATTCAATAGATATATTTCGACAAATGATGAACCAAGAGGTCCAGATAATTGCTTTACTAAATTTTTGTGGATATTATTTTCCCCAATATATGGTGTTGGTGCATTATTAGGCGCAGTACTTAGTTGGGAATTTATTTACTTTATACCAATGTCGCAATTCCTTTTAAAAATTCTCAAATTGTCATTTAAAAATCCTACTTTTTATGAAGTTGTAAATATGCGTGATCAAAATCCTCAAGTTGGTCGTCGTCCAATTATAATGATATACTCAAGTGGTTCTTCATTTTATTTTAAGTATACTATTTTTTCGTTTGAAGTTGTTTATATTAATTTGATTCCCTTTATCATAATGGCACTTATTTGCGGCTTTATTCCGACAAATAATAAAGTCATTTCTAATCCAATGCTTGGGGCAGTTATGGCTATTATAGGAGCTGTTCCATGTGCATATCTGATTGGAATTTGTGTGGATGATTTATCTCATCAACTAGGGCTTGTTCTTGGTGCAATCTTAAACTCAATATTTTTAACAATCGTTGAATTAATTTTATACTATTTTTCACTAAATAAAGGATTACAGGATGTTGTTCGCAGTGCTGTTACAGGTGCATTCTTAATGAATCTTTTGATTATTCCTGGCGTTGGCATGTTTGCTGCAGGCTTAAAATGGCATGAAACTATTTTGAATAGGAAAAGCCAATCAATCTCAGGAACTTTCCTTCTTCTTTCTGTGATGGCCGTTTTATTCCCTTCTGTTTTTTATCACATACATGCTCATACAAATATTTCTTGCCAATCATGTGCTTCTTCAAATGCAGATGGTACTATGACCAATTGTACAATGTGCTCAAGTATTACTTTGGCCAATATCGAATCTGATCCCATTTACGATAAATATGCTGGTCCACTAATGACTGTTATGGCATGTTTAATGCCAGTAATTTACATCATAGGTGTTTTCTTCTCACTCAAAACGCACCCGCATATATACGAAACCCCTCATAACAAAGATAATGAAATTGGATCAACAATGTCAAAAACAGTTGCAATTGTCATACTTATTCTTTCTACTGTTATGTTTTCATTAATGGCGCACGTTATGACTGAAAAAATCCCTGATGCAATTGAAGAACTTAAATTATCGCAAAGATTTGTTGGTCTTGTCTTTTATACTTTAATTCCAAATTGTGCTGAGTATATGAATGCTGTTAAATTTGCATTAAATGGAAATATTGGTCTTTCTATGGAAATTGGTAACCAAGGTGCAATTTTGACGGCTTTGATTGAACTTCCTGCTCTTGTTCTTATGTCATATGTAATGCATAAATTGAATCATACAGCAATGTTTACTCTCATATTCCCTCTCATTGACATTTTCTGTGTTATTATTGCTGTCTTTTTAAGAAACTCTATTCTAACTGAAAAATCTATCAATTACTTCACAGGAATAAGCTTTTTGCTTATTTTCCTTCTGATTTCTGTAGTCTACTTCTTTGAAAATATAAATGAAGAAGAGCTTTGAAAGCCATTTTAATTTGTATAAATGATTGTGTTTTAATTCAATTATTATTTATTATTTTTCGAAACTTGTTGTTGTTTTAATTGCATTTTTTAACTTATTTAAGTTTTTACATTATAAAATTTGGCTATATGATAAAATATTGAAAAATAATCTTATAATATTTTAGTCAAATATTTCTTGTTAGTATTTTAATAATAAAATGTAAATTGAAATTTCTTTAAGTGTGATTTCAAGGAAGGAGTTGTTTTATTAATGTTGAATATTGATTTGGAATGAAATAAAACCATCTTTTCCCATATTTTGTTAAAAGGCATAATGCAACATATTGTTTCTCGTAACCGGGGATGTCTTGAATCAAACTATTTTTGATATCGGAAAAGAAAATCCTTTCGTTTTTCTGGTTTTCGGAAGTGACCCAAATGGCATCTGTTTCAAAAGATAAATTTGAAGAAGTTCCTTCAGTGTTATAAATAGGAAATGGGTTTTTTGGTAAAATTACCATCTGTGACTGAAAAGGTTTTTCGCATTTTGGTGGAATTCCTTTTGCTATTATTGGTGCATGAGGATATGCATTTAAGAACTCTGGTTGCATATTCACAGAATATGAAGGCCTTCCAAATCTGCACGTATTTTGTCCATTTGCAGATGATGTTGATACCCCTGAATCAGAATCTGTCTGTAATAAAAGTAACTTGGTGCCATTAGATATTTTAAAAGAATCGAGATTACTATCAGCGTCCATGTTTATTTTTTGTCCTTTATATATAATTTGTTGTCGTTCTGGTGGAATAGATAGAGATGTATAAATTGCATCCATTAATTGAGAAATATTTGAGCCAACGGCAACTTCTATTGGAATAGTATCTTTATGAAAGCGAATTTGAAGTTTAAGCATTAATAAATTGAAATTTTTCAATGTTATTTTGTCCGATCAATTTAGAATGCTACCTGTAGTATACAAAAAGTTATTTTATTATATTCAAAAAAATTAATGAATAGAAATTATTTCAATTAATACGTTTTTCTAACAGAAATTATCTGAGCCTTTTCAAAATAGAATTTAAATTCATTCCATAAAAAGTTTATTTTTATGAGATTAAATTTAATATAAAATTTAAAAATTAAGCTTTTTTTTAATTTTTAATATTAAATATGTCACCTTACAGCAATAAAAAAATAAAATTTGCTAAGTTGTTTGTAAGATATTATAAATCATTTTTTGGTAAAAGAATGGCTGAATCAAATTCTCAAAATTGTATTAAAATTTTAAAGGTTTTTGACTTAGCTTTTACGATAAATTCTAATGAGATTTTGATCTAATTGTTTATAAAAAGTATTGGGCTTGATTCTAAAAATGAAAAAAAGAATTAATCGTATTCTTTTTCTAAAATACACACACGCACAAAAAAAAAAAAAAAAAGATTGCCATTGATTACAAATGAAAATATATTTTTCTAATATATGATAAAAATATTCGTAATAAAATATATAGAGAAGTAAATAAGATGTTATGACTAAATTTAGAAATGGATACTTAAAATATTTTTGATTCTCTATAAAAAATTTAATAAAATGTTTGAACGCTTGCCATTAAAATAGTACTTCTACATCAATTGGTAAAAATTGACAAGAAAGTTTTCCTATTGTAATGTTATTAAGAAACCGAGAATGATAATAGTATAAATTATTATGTGGTATGAATAAATATTGCTTATATCCCATTTTCCATTAATATAAAGGCTGATAAAAAATAATTTAAATTAAGCGGATGGCAATTTGAATCTACAATTTGGACACTCTGAATGGATTTTAAGCCAAGGATTTATGCATTCTTTATGGAAAGGATGGCCACATTCAAGAACTATTACTTTTTCACCTGGTTTCAGTTGTTCAAGGCAAATCATACATGAATTAATATCTTCTGGAAATTTTGATTGATCAAATGGAACTTCCCGGAGTGAGGTAACAAATTTTTGCTCAGCAGGACGGCTTCCAAGAGATTGGCGATCTAATGAAAAAAGATGTTCTGCTAAAGCTCTGACTTGATCTTCATTCCCAATAACATAATCTCCAATTCTGCCACCAAATGATGCACCTATCGTTGTTCGAGAATGAATTCGTGTATTTCCTGCTCTAGATTGAAGAATCGATCGAAAGAAACTTAATAAATGAGCTGATGAAAGATCGTTAAGACGAAGAGCGATTGAAATTCCACCACGCATGAAGTCACCTTGATATATTGTAACAGGATTAACAGCAAGATCAAGTTCTCTCATTCCTTCTGGAGATCCACCTTCTTCTTCAAGAATATATGATTCTCTTTCAACATATCCTCCTCCACAGAGTGAGCAGATATAGTTTCCATCATCAGGGACAATTTTTTTGCATTGATAGCACCATAACATGTTCATTTTATTTTGAATTTTTATATGGTTGTTGGAAAAAAAACTCTTTAGACTAAATGAATGACATAAATCAAATCAATATTTTACTTCTATGTTGTATCTTAGTATTACCATATTACCTGAAAACTAATTTGTTTATTAGTTTTGATTGATGATACGGATAAGAAAATAATTATATTTATCCTCAATTTATTTAATTGTTCATCTGATAATTGATGAAGTTTAAAAAAAATTGTTCAAAAATGTTTTCGTGTCAAAAAAAAAAAAAAAAAAAAAATAATAAAAGATTTTAATAAAATAATAAAAATAATAATAGTAAAAAGACACATGTTTATAAAGGCTTGTTCCTCTGTGGTTCAGTAGTTAATGGTACTTGAGGTCTCTTTCTTCGTTCTCTCATACTACTTGATATTCTTTCACTACTTTTCTTTGAATATGGAGAGGTTGGTGTGGAACCTGAATTATTAGAATTAGTATTATTATTATTGTTGTTGTTGTTTGCATTCATATTTTTCTGAGCAGTAGAATGTGCCATAACTACATTAACCCAAAACTTTTCAAATTCATTGTGCATTTCGTTTTGGATCTGATGAGCATCTCTATTCAGTGCTATGATCTGTTCTTTGCATCTTTTCATATCATCATTGCATTTATTAAAGTTAGCTAACACAGAGACGTTTTGATTTTCTAAAGCTTGAAGCTCTTCACGTGCTGCAATAACTTCAGGATCATTTTCAATTTGTTTTCCTTTGCTTCCATTATGTTCGAGCTCGTCAAGGCGATTTTCAACTTTCGAAATTTTATCTTGTAAATCATTTTTTTCTTTTCGTAATTTTATAAATTCTTCATATTTTTTCTGTGCAATTGTGTTACCTTCTTTCAATGCCTTTTTCATTTGTCTAAGAATAGAGAATTTTTCATGATTTTTACAAAATTCAAGATAAGCGCTCTGTTTAGCAATGAGAGGTTTTCCATTGCTTTGATTGCTTTGACGTGCTGACATAAGTAAAAGAAGATTGTCCATCGTCTTTTTGGTATCATCAACTTTTTCTTGAAGGCGAGAAACAGTCATCGAAGCCGTATTTCCGCGTCTAATTAATTCCTTCAAAAATTGGAAGCAAAATTGTGCTTGTTCGGGAGCATAAGCATCGAGATGATTGGATTGATTTTCAACAAATTGAATTGCTTGCTTTTTCAGTTCAACGGCTTCAATATCGCTTATTTTTCGTACTTTTGGAGTTTCACTGCTTTCGGCTGTGCTTGGAGTATCATTTTCGCTTTTTGAATTTGCATTTTCGTTTTCTTCGGAATTATGAGAGCCATTTGACGCTGTTTCATTATCATTTTCATCTTGTTCCTGGCTATTTGTATTGCTTGAAGGTGTATAATAAGCTCCAGAAGCTCTTGCTATTGACTGACGAAGATGAGCTATTTCGCTACGAAGGCGAGTGATCATTTCATGTGGTGGAAGCTCACGAATATTGATCTTAGATGTTGTTGTAACACGAGCAACGCTTTCAGCAAATCTACATGTTGAAAGTGTTTCTGAAATATGATTTTTGTTAGTTGATAGAGCGCTTATCATTGCAGTCTTTACATTCCCAACTAATGAATCTTTCAAAAATCTTGTGAGCGTACTATCTCGAAATGGAATGTGGCTCTTCTTACCGTTAATACCTAAGATAACGCTTTGAAGTGTAGAAAGAGATTTGTTTATATGTCTAGCTTCAAGTTTTCTTTCAGTAATATCGTCGCTGAGAGTTTCATATTTTTCTGAGCCTGCAAGATCGACAAAATTGATTTTAGAACTAATAGGCGTAGGAACGGTGAACTCTGTGCCGTTTTCATTAGTTGTAACATTTTGTGTAAATTTGAAATAAAAGGTAAATATTGTATGAGAACGTGATGAATATTTGTTGTTGACTGTTGCAGCTTTTTGGCGTGCAGCTTCACCTGTCCAAAATTGTAAATGGGCTGCTTCGATATCTGGTGCTGGTTCGATCGATAAAGATTTACAGATTGTTTCTTTTCCAGTATCAGCGATTTGAACTCTTTTTAGATCTTCAAGTCTTTGAATCGATGATGCTTTTTCACTAGATTGGTTTGTAAGAAGATCATATGCGACATTGTTGTATATTTCGAGATAAGAAATTGAAATTTCAAAATCACTATAAGATGGGATATTATTATAAACATATTGAATAGCTCGTGGAACAATACCCATGCATGTTGGTGTTCCATCTCCAGTAATAGTAAAGGTTTTGCCACTTCCTGTTTGTCCGTATGCAAATAATGTTGCGTTATAACCTTCCATTGCATGATCAATTAGAGGGACTGCGACAATGTTAAAAATATCATCCTGAAGAGAATCCTTCCAAAAAATATGCTTAAATGGAAATCTGTAATGCGCTTCTTGAGTAAGGTTTGCTTGAGTTAAGCCTGGTGGTAAGTCTATACGCAAAATTGAGGAATCTACTTCATCGATTTTAACACCTGGAAAATCATTAGCTGGTTCAGCGCAAGGCCTTACACGCGCATAAACTTGAATTGATTCCTGAGTCATTAATAATTCAGTTTGGATTTTATAGTTTTTTTGGTTAAAAAAATTCATGTTGTAAATTCACCTTTTTTGACAGAAAAAGAAACAAAATAAAATCTTTTTATTCTAAGAAAAAAATTTCACTTTCATTTTTTATTATTATAGATTATATCAATTTCTATTAAATATTTTGATAAGAAAAAATAAAAAATATTTAAGATGAAAAGCAGGATGTGAGAATAATTTAAAAAATATAATAGCTTTGCCATAATTTCACCTAAATAATTAATTTATTTTGCTCGGCATAACGTTCAAATATTTTATTCGCTCAAAATTAAGATGAGCGATACAACTTTTTGAAAAATATTTGTAAAAAAAAAATAAGAAATATATATAGATATACTTTATAAATCATATATAAAACAAATAATCTTTTTCTTACAAATTATTCTTTTTTGTAATTATGAGAAAATAAAAACACATTTCCACTTTCGTCACCAATCATAAAGCTAATTCCTTCTCTACTTTTATGAGCCATGCAAGAAATTCCTTTTTCAACTTCATTTATTTCCACAGATTTATATTGGATGTTTGAATCCTTATTTGATGCAAAGTAAACATGTGGCCTATTATTAGTTGGGCATACCACAATTATACTTTCATCTTCTGATACTGAAAAATCGAAAAAGGTATCTTTGATATCAATTAATTTCTTGATTTTTTCATTGTTGTCTTTTCTCTCTTTTCTAATTATTGAACCATCATTATAAGCGATATAAAAAACGTCATCAAGTAAGATGGTCTTAAATATGCTCGAAATATTTTTATTATTTTTTGATATCGAGTTAATTGAAAGTGGTACTAATTTTGAATCTTCATCATTGGAACTTAATTCATATATAAATGATTCATTCTTTTCATTTGAGAGTAAAATCGAACAAAAATCAGAGTCTTCAGATTTTTTATTGTTACAAAAAGCTGAAATGACTCTCATATCAGTCGGAAACTCTGAAACTAGTAATTGACTTCCAAGGCACCAACGAGAAATAACGCCATCTTTTGTGACTGTCACGCAAAATGAGTCATACAAATTATCGCAATTTCGATGTGCAGAATTATCAATCAAATTATTGTTAGTTGCATTATTTGTAATGATTGGCTTTTCTTGATCCTTGTGATCATGAATAAAGAAAGCGAAAAGATTGCCAAGAGACTCTGACTGCGGATCGCATCTAAATACTATTTCAGGTGTCTTTTTAGGAGGACACCAAATATATACGCAGCCATTTTCTGTTGCAAAGAGGACAAAAACTTTCCTTGATAAAGGAATTAATGAAGAGCGTCTGTGGGGAGGAATGTTTTTTGGTGATTGAGAGGAAGAAGGTAAAGAATGAGGACGAATAGCACCAATATTATTCTTGAATAACTTGCCATCCTTATTATTATTGTTATTATCACCTTTATCGTTATTGTTGTTGTCAGTATTTCCATTATTGTTGTGGTGATCATGTCTTTCTGAGTGTTCATTGTGGTTGTACAAAACAGAATTTACGCTGAGAGATACAATGCGTGATTCAGTAGCATTGAGATGGTAAACTTCTTTGATTTCTTCGAGATTTGAGCAGTAAACTGTGTTGTTCGTTGCTGCTGCAAAAAATAAAGAATCAGGGTCGAAATCAACAAGATTGATGCTTTCATTTGATAAAGATAATGATAAGAAATGTTTCATATCAAATTCACGAGAGTGCGAATGAGAAGTCGAACCATAAAATGATTTCTTATGATTAGGATTATGGATCTTTTGAAATTGTTGCTCGCCTGAACTCGGAATGATGAGGTTACGAAGCATACTTTGATGAAGAGATTCGTTTTGATCAAGATTAGCAAATGAAAGATGCTCAGCTTCGAATTCATCATCTCCATATGAAACAATGCATTGATCTGTGTTCATTGGTGATACTGACGCATTCAAAAACATTCCAACTGAATCGTTGCTTGCATTGGGGTTTCCATCTATATCATCACTGCCTCCATTCTCACCTCCATATTCGTTCATTGAGTTCTCGTATGCGTTGCGTTGCTTAGAAACGAACTGTAAAACAGTGTGAGAAAGAGATGAAACGCTTGGGTGTGGATCGTTTGAAAGCATCTGTAGCAGAGCTATTGAAACAGCATAAGCCTTGCCAGAAACTTTATCATCATGCATTAGAGTATCAATTCTTTCAAATACAGAAATATTATTTTTAATATCAACATCAACACCGTCGTCATTATCATTATTTAAGTTTTCATTGTTATCTTGATTATTATCGTTGTCATTATGATTATTATCATTGTCATTATTTTGATTTTCATTGTTATTATCTTGGGTTTGGTCTTGATCTTGATCATTCATTGGCGATACTTCAAAGTTTGTAACTGAGCAGTTGTAAATGGAGTTTATTAACGAGTGATAGCTATCAAAATCGAGTGTAGTAATACATTTAACGGCATCTGAAAAACTGTCAAATGACATTACAAACTTCTTGAGAAGTAGGACAAGATGAAATCTTACCAAGAATGAAGCGTCCTTTACAGCTGAAAAAAGAGACATGAAAAGTATCTGAGAGTTGCACTTGCATTCAAATGGTCTCAAAAAACATGTCAAAACTGAAATGGCAGCAGCTCTTTCAGTCTGTGCTTCGGAGCAGGTGCAAACAGCGCATTGTAAATGAAGAGCATTTTCGGTGAAAACAGCAGGATCTGGTGAATACAAATTAAAAGCTCTTCTTATAGACAACATCAGCCAAACACTTAAACTTGGTCTACTGTTGGGGAATGCAAGTTCTTCGCGTACTTTATCAAGGTAGTCATTAGAAGTACAAATTTGCTGGAACTTTTCATGACTGACAACCAAATTTGCTACAAGGGCAGCAGCAATGATCCTTGTTTTTTCGGGTAATTCTCTGTTGAAAGCAATATAAGGGAAATGAGAGGCATCAGCTTCTTTCGTTATATCGTTTGCAAAGGATGAATTAAAGTATAGAAGGAATAAAATCAGATAGCAAAGATGATAAAATACAAGTGATGTTGGATTAAGAGACATCAGACGAGAAAAAAGAGGGGAAAAGATGGTCGATGAAGCTAACATACCAGGCGAAGACCGTTTATCTTTTGCATATTCTGAAAGAAGAACAATGGGCAGGTCGTTCATTGGGTCGCTTAATAAACTATGAAATAGCAATGATATATGATATGGTCTTATAAAATCAAATTGGCCATTTTTCATTAAAACTTCAAAAGTCGTTGCTGCACGTGAAAATAAATCGACATTGAAAGAAGGTCTTGGAATTGAAACAGCACAAATGGCTGTGTCTAGAAGTATGGCCCATTGCCTCCACATTGGATGCATGGAAAGATCTGGTATCTCTGGATAAGATACTGGATGAACTCTATATGGCCTTAAAAGATACTGTGCTAGTAAGAAATGACGAAATAAAGATGCTGCTAGCATGTCACATCGGAAAAGTTTGTGATAAAGTTCAGGGCTCAAACTATCAGATGCAATTCCGTCAGTTATAGCGGTAAGAGCATGAGCTAATTTGGCAGCTTCGGGTGACTTTTCATTCCATAAATGTGAACATGGTGGGTCAAGGGGAAATGAAGGATTAACTAAATTTAATCTATAAAATTGTAGCATGTGACAAATTGCTGCCATCTTAATTGGTGTTAAAACAGTGGATGTCAAAAAGTCTCGTGGAAGTCTAGGATCATCTGGGAGTTCCTCATCTGCGGAGGAGGCGCAAATGCAAAACCAATCATTCCAATCAATTCCAGAATCACTACTATTTAAAAGTATATCATTAGGAACACCTTGCGAAAATGATTTGGATTGAGTTTGGATATTATCATATTGGCTCATTTGTCGGTGCCTATGTAAAATTGAAGCATCAGTGAGTCTTTGAGCTGTTTCTTTAAATTCTTTGATAACTACAGAAGCATTGTTACAATCAAATATGTACCACGTCGGTGGGTGTAATCTTTCAAAAAGCGTTTCTAATTTAAACGGAACAAATTCTCGAGAACGTCGTTCTGAACACCAAATATTCTTCTTTCCGATATCCGGAAATCCATATCCAATATAATGAAAAAGAATTCTTCCAGATGGTACTTCCCTGCGAACAGATGAAAGATTATTAAGCCTCTCCTGCGAAGGTGCAATTGAAAAGAAAAATCGCAAATGTTGCTTGATTAAATTGTAAGTGATTTTGAAATAATTTTGAACAGTTGTTGGAAATTCTGAAGAAAATGCGGTGTGGGCGTCAAACCATGAAAAAATACAAGGAAGAGTAGCTGAGTATGGAGAAACAGCTTTCGGAAATTGCTCAAGATGAGCAACGTTAACAACAACGCATTCGATAGTTTCCAAGTTAATATTATTAGCAAAAGCGCCATTAAAAGCCCCACTAATTCCCAATGATCCTGTTGACTCAATACTATTATTTCGACTTCTTACTCCTCCAGTTGATCCATCAGGATTAGTACTAGGATTACAATTGTCGAGAATAAATTCATCGTCTGTGATATTAAAGTGGTTAAAAGAAATATCTTGAGCTGTAATATCAGAGATAGAAGGCATATTTGGCGATAAATTTGGAAATTTTTCGAACATTGGAGATAAATCAGGAATTGTTTCATCAATTTGTAATTTTTGCCAGACAGCTTCTTCAAAATATTGATAATTCTCGCCTCCATCATCTGAAGAACCAAACCCGTCGTCTATTACTTGAAAATTAACTGGGCTGCTCTTTGGGAGTGCGTTCATTTGATTCTAAATGGAGAGATTTTTTTTCACCTTGAATGACTTTTTGCAAATTAATTTTTTTATTTGATCGGAGTGGTTAATATTGGCCTAACTAACATAAGTTTGTTCTCAAATTATTGATTGATATTGTTAATTATTTCAGAATTTCAACCACATAGATAAATTTTCAGAAAATGTATTCAATTTTTTTCAAAATTTTCTTTTAGAAAAGAAAGTTGCTCAATTTTGTATTCAATCTATAATCAATCAAAAAAAAAAAAAAAAAAAAAAAAAAAAAAAAAAAATATCAAAAAAATACAGCTTCATTTTAGAGGGAACAGACCCCTCAATTGAGGTATTTCTTAAAGGTGCTATTTCGACAATCAAAAAAATGTAATATTTTTTACCAAAAAACGGATTTTTTCTATTAAAAAATTTGAATAAAATTATATTATTTTTTCATGGAATTTCAGATTGTTTTAAATTGAAAAATCATATATTACGATTTCATTTTCAATTATTATTGATCGTAATATTGTTATATTTTGAAACTATATTTGGGCGTAATAATTTCTGAGTTTCTTGATCGTTTAAAGGGATAACGGATTTTTTTTTACCTTTAAACGATCATATTTGACGTATAAATGGCTAATTAACCGTTTTCCTTAAAGGTGTAACCGCCAAAATTATGGCGGTTACACCTTTAAGCGATCATTTAAGGTGAATTGGTTAGTATTTATTTGACCTAAGTTTCTTAAAAGTAAGATCAAATATTTGTTGATAAACAAATAATCGATTTTTTCTGCAAAACCAAAAGAAATTATAAGTTAATGCAAAATCAAGATCACCCTCAACAAAAAAATTCATTTAAACCTCGACAATCCAAAAATGAGGTGCCTCTTGGCTGGTCTCCTGTATATGATGCTAATGGAAAACCAAGATGGAGATGTAAAGACATTCAATTTGTATTCGGCTTCAATGAATATAGACGTTGTTCTCATATTTGTGAGAAAAAATATATAAAAAATCATAAGTATCATGTTTATAAAATACCGCAAGCTGATGATGATGAATTTCCATTAGATATCTTGAAGACTGCTCTACAAGTCACTCATTATGAGTTTAACAGACGCTATTTGTATCAATTAGCATTGCTTTGTGGAAAACTAGACATCTCTTGTAATAAAGGGGTTTCTGAAGCAATGAGACAATTTACGCTCTTCTTATTAAATGAGGGATTTGCTATAGGACGCAACCCCGAAACAGATCGAATTTATATAAACAAATGCTTAGACCAAATTTCAATTAATCAGCTTACTGAACAATTAATCAACGCGGCGGGGAATGAATTTCAAAAAAACATACGCGATTTTCAAGATAGGAAATTCTGTGCTCTTCTTTGTGATGCAGGAACAGTATTGAAAGCTCATTCCCTGCATTTCGTGTTGACATTAATGGGAGAACCTGTTCTAAAAATCTTTTTCGATTCATTTGATGACGATGTGTTTGATGCAGCATTTTATCAAAGATCATTTTATGAAATATGGCAAAAATTACAAGAGTTTAGAATTCATATATGCTCAATAACTACAGATAATCTGCCTGCTCAAGTCAGAGGCTGGGAGATTTTTCAAGAGACAAATGATGATCCTTTTATTAAGGCTGTGATGAGGATTCCTTGTTACGCGCACTTAATTAATTTGGTATTTAAAGATGCTGTCAGGTTATCACCTTGGCTAGCACAAACAGTGAACTCAGTACTAGCCATAGTCAAGATAATTCGCAAACCAGAAGCAGTTAATATAATTGGGCGCAAATGCCCAACAATCTCACAGACAAGATGGTTATATATTGTCGATATTTTACTCTTTTTACTTACCAACAGAATTGCAATAAATAACTTCTTACAGAACCAAAATTCAAGTTCATTTTTGATTAACAGCGAAATAGAATTTGTCTACAGGCTCTTAATAATATTGAAAACATATTCACTTATTGTTGAAAAAGATCATTTTCAGTTATTTAATATAATTCCATTAACACGAGAGTTTTTCTCTGAATTAAAAAGTCTTTATTATTGTGTTGATAATATAGAATGGAAAGATCTAATCGATACTATTGATTGCTCAATGAGAATACGAATATTAAACAATTCATACAACGAAACAATAACAGCATACTGTCTTTCAAGTCCAGGTCGTGCTGAAATACGTGACAAATATAAATCAGTTAGGACAAAATGTCCATATATATTATCACTCACGACTCTGGTGGAAAAACTTAGTGATGAAAGAATCAAGTTTGAGCATAAGCAAACTCCATTATATACAGGTGAGGTGCCATTTGTTCCAACCGATACATCCTTCGAAGAAGATGAAGATATAGAAAGAGAATTCCAAGAAGACGTTCTGAGACTTGTTGATGGAGAAGAAGATCTCTCAAACAAGATTGGCGAACTCAAGAATAAAACATTTGAAACAAGATGTCAAATTGACATTTATCAGAATATATATCAGACTGCCAAAACTGAACTCATGAAAACAGGAAGCAAAATTGCAATTCCTCAAGAATACATTGAAGAAATGTTTGATCTTTTTTTATTCGAGGATCCTTCAAAATTGCAATTTACATCTTACTCAGTTAATGATCCATATTTATTTTGGCAAAAAGTATTCAGCTTCAATAAAGACTGGGAAGTATTTGCTGAACTGTCTTTACGTTACTCATGCTCATTTGCTACAGAATCGATCGTTGAAAGATATTTATCGATTCAAAAATGTGTTCAGGGCGACAAAATGACAAATATATCAAAGCCCGTAATCAAAGCGCGAATGCAGTTACATCAACCATCAAAAAAATAAATAAAACATAAAATATATTTGTTTTTATTTTATTTTATTAAATTTATAATTGAATACAAAATAATCGTTTTCAAATTTTTCAGTTTATCGTACTATTGAAAAAATAATAAAAAAACATTCAAAAAAATGCTAGAAGGAAAGACAATCACGAACTTTTAGTATTATTTTAAGAAACTAAGGAATACATATAAATAAATACTGATTTGCTTCCAAGACGAAAAACCAATGATAGTAAATTCGATTGATTATATAGGACAAGGTTAAGAAAAAGTTAGGATATGTTGACACAGCTACCATGCTAATTTTACGTTTCTATAGGCAACAAATAGATCTCGATTCTTTTTAGCCTGCTTTCTGAGAATTTAAATGAAGTTGAAAAAAAACCTTTAAAACAATTGATGTTTGAGACAGTTGACACATCGAAGGGGAAATTTGATTGATTCGAATCATTGATGGCTAAATTAAGCTTACTTATATCGATTTTTGTAAGTAAATTAATAGCCATTTTCTTTTCAATTTTTTGAATATGTTTATGACCAAATATACTATCAAATTATAAACCTATATATTTGACAAATATATGGTTACATTTTCCCTCACTGATAAAAGGTGTTTTTTTTTTCTATACCGCTAAAATGAAGCTGTACAAAAAAATGAGTCTTTATATCATTTTCTTCAAAATACATATCAAAATAAACAAAAATTTCTGCGCATTTGGTTTTGAATTGCTAATTGGCCATTAAGAAACTCAAAGTTATCATTTTACTTTTAATTTGTCAAATCAAATAATATTTAATATGTAAAATCATATTCAAGTTAATATAAAAAACAGTTTTCTCTTTATAAATTTACTATCATACACATTTTTCTTCAATCATTATTTATGATTATCCATAAATACTAAAATTTAATATTAAAAATAAAACTATTTAATATATATATATATATATATATATATATAATTTAAACCAATTATAAAAATTATATTTTATCAGTGTAATGTCTTTAAAAACTATAGATAAATTAATTTGTTATTAAACTTTATTGAAATATTTCAAAAAATAATTTGTAAATTCAAAAATTTTGACAAAAGTTTCATCGATAAAAAAAAACAATACGATGAAAATCATGTAAAATATTAGACCAAAAAAGGTAATAAATTATATTTTAAAATAAAATTATTAATTAGAGTATTATTTCATCAATAAACTATAGAAATTCGGGCAATCGCTTATGCATACACCACTTTTTGAATGGGGAAACTTTTTCAATGAGTTGATTCAAAAATTGTGATAAAAAATTGAATGTAGAAAAAACGTACAGATTTTGAATGTAAATTTTTCAAGTTTTTGTTTAAAAAAAATCCAAAAAAAAAAATAGATTTATAATAATAAAATAGGGAGTTTTATAGTTTATTTAAAAAAAATAAGAAAGAAAAAAGAAAATAAATAAATAAATAAAAAAGATAAGTATTCTATCTTAAAGATAAAAAATAACATGAATAATAATTATGTATAATATAAACTAGAATGCGTAAAATAATAAAAAAGAGTTAAAATAAAGATATTAAACAAAGCAAATATAAGAAAAACGAGATGAAAATTGATTTTTTTGATTATTTTTGTGATGATACACTGAAAAAGTAAAAACTATGGTACTAAGAAATGCCAATATAAGAACAATGTAATGAAAATCTAAATATTAATGCGTAAAATAATAAAAACGAGTACAAATAATGGTTATAAGTAATGATAAGATAAGATCAACGAGTTGAAAATATCACTTAGAATAAAAAAAAAAATGCAAGGTATCGATGGAGATATTCTGCAGTAATCAAAAAGTTGCCTATTAGTAAAAATAGCTATCTGATTATCATTTTTTGAAGATTGTGATATATCTACGATAAGATAGGTAATCCATGAAAAGGACCAATGTTATTAAGAACTCGGACTTTTTTTTTATTGTAATCGTTTATTGGAATTGCTCATTCCGGTGCTGTCAAACATTAGAAATAAAAATAAACGTTCAACGGCACTTTTTTTATTATATATATATAAAAAAAAAAAAAAAAAAAGAAAAAAAAAGAAAAAAGAAAATTAAAAGCAATAGATTGGTTATCAATTATTACATGAATTGTATATATAAAATATTATATATAAGAAATATTGAAAAAAAAAAAAAAATAATAATAATAATAATCATTCGTCTGTAAATTTTCAAAAAATTGATTTTTTTTTTTAGTATTATGCTTTAAAACAGTCTAATAATCATGCATTATATCATATTTTTATGAAATATAATAAAAATTTAAAGTTTTTAAGTTTTTTCTTTTTTTTATTTAAAACCATGACCTATAGGTCATGGTTTTTTTTTTTTTTTTTCTTAAAAAAAAAGGACCATATATGATTTCAAAAACTGGAGCTCCAGCACTGTTCGCTTATTCACAATATAAATATTAACTAAAAATATACAAAGTAAATAACCAACCTAAATTTAAAAAAAAAAAAAAATAGGCAGTAAATAAACCGAAACTGATAGCATTTTGTTTGAAAAAAAAAAATTATGAAATTTTTGAATGAGACCAAGTTTTTTGAGCTTTTTAAGAATTTTTGAAGGCTATGTCCAGGGGGACATTTGAAGTAGTAGTAGTATGGCTGGCACTTTGTTGCTATGCTCTACTGTTAACTACTAGAACTGCTTCACTGCAAACTCGTATTCGACTCGCCTAAGTGTAGCATCTTTATTTCTAAAAAAAAAAAAAAAAGAATTACATGAACTTATAGTTTAAAATGCATTAATCCTTGATGTGTTTATTATAAAACACATTGATTTGAATTAATATATTTAACGTAGAAATCATAATTAACCTTCAGTGATGTTATATATGTTAATTATAGAGGAAACTTTGCTTTTAAATGTTATAGAGTTGCAAATGAGAGCATACTGAGCTGAACAATATAATAAAATGTATATTATAATCAAATAATTTATCATGATAAGTAAAAATGGGTTTTCTTAACGCAAAGGTTTCAGAATTTAGTTTTATCAAACATTATTATTCAAAATACAGAATAGTTTATCTTATAATGATTTTTGCAGTTAAGATTCTCTAGTTTCATTATTCATAATACAGAATAGTTTATCTTATAATGATTTTTGCAGTTAAGATTCTCTAGTTCCATTATTCATAATACAGAATAGTTTATCTTATAATGATTTTTGCAGTTAAGATTCTCTAGTTTCATTATTCATAATACAGAATAGTTTATCTTATAATGATTTTTGCAGTTAAGATTCTCTAGTTCCATTATTCATAATACAGAATAGTTTATCTTATAATGATTTTTGCAGTTAAGATTCTCTAGTTCCATTATTCATAATACAGAATAGTTTATCTTATAATGATTTTTGCAGTTAAGATTCTCTAGTTTCATTATTCATAATACAGAATAGTTTATCTTATAATGATTTTTGCAGTTAAGATTCTCTAGTTTCATTATTCATAATACAGAATAGTTTATCTTATAATGATTTTTGCAGTTAAGATTCTCTAGTTCCATTATTCATAATACAGAATAGTTTATCTTATAATGATTTTTGCAGTTAAGATTCTCTAGTTTCATTATTCATAATACAGAATAGTTTATCTTATAATGATTTTTGCAGTTAAGATTCTCTAGTTCCATTATTCATAATACAGAATAGTTTATCTTATAATGATTTTTGCAGTTAAGATTCTCTAGTTTCATTATTCATAATACAGAATAGTTTATCTTATAATGATTTTTGCAGTTAAGATTCTCTAGTTCCATTATTCATAATACAGAATAGTTTATCTTATAATGATTTTTGCAGTTAAGATTCTCTAGTTTCATTATTCATAATACAGAATAGTTTATCTTATAATGATTTTTGCAGTTAAGATTCTCTAGTTTCATTATTCATAATACAGAATAGTTTATCTTATAATGATTTTTGCAGTTAAGATTCTCTAGTTCCATTATTCATAATACAGAATAGTTTATCTTATAATGATTTTTGCAGTTAAGATTCTCTAGTTTCATTATTCATAATACAGAATAGTTTATCTTATAATGATTTTTGCAGTTAAGATTCTCTAGTTTCATTATTCATAATACAGAATAGTTTATCTTATAATGATTTTTGCAGTTAAGATTCTCTAGTTTCATTATTCATAATACAGAATAGTTTATCTTATAATGATTTTTGCAGTTAAGATTCTCTAGTTCCATTATTCATAATACAGAATAGTTTATCTTATAATGATTTTTGCAGTTAAGATTCTCTAGTTTCATTATTCATAATACAGAATAGTTTATCTTATAATGATTTTTGCAGTTAAGATTCTCTAGTTTCATTATTCATAATACAGAATAGTTTATCTTATAATGATTTTTGCAGTTAAGATTCTCTAGTTTCATTATTCATAATACAGAATAGTTTATCTTATAATGATTTTTGCAGTTAAGATTCTCTAGTTTCATTATTCATAATACAGAATAGTTTATCTTATAATGATTTTTGCAGTTAAGATTCTCTAGTTTCATTATTCATAATACAGAATAGTTTATCTTATAATGATTTTTGCAGTTAAGATTCTCTAGTTTCATTATTCATAATACAGAATAGTTTATCTTATAATGATTTTTGCAGTTAAGATTCTCTAGTTTCATTATTCATAATACAGAATAGTTTATCTTATAATGATTTTTGCAGTTAAGATTCTCTAGTTTCATTATTCATAATACAGAATAGTTTATCTTATAATGATTTTTGCAGTTAAGATTCTCTAGTTCCATTATTCATAATACAGAATAGTTTATCTTATAATGATTTTTGCAGTTAAGATTCTCTAGTTCCATTATTCATAATACAGAATAGTTTATCTTATAATGATTTTTGCAGTTAAGATTCTCTAGTTTCATTATTCATAATACAGAATAGTTTATCTTATAATGATTTTTGCAGTTAAGATTCTCTAGTTTCATTATTCATAATACAGAATAGTTTATCTTATAATGATTTTTGCAGTTAAGATTCTCTAGTTCCATTATTCATAATACAGAATAGTTTATCTTATAATGATTTTTGCAGTTAAGATTCTCTAGTTTCATTATTCATAATACAGAATAGTTTATCTTATAATGATTTTTGCAGTTAAGATTCTCTAGTTCCATTATTCATAATACAGAATAGTTTATCTTATAATGATTTTTGCAGTTAAGATTCTCTAGTTTCATTATTCATAATACAGAATAGTTTATCTTATAATGATTTTTGCAGTTAAGATTCTCTAATTCCATTTTTCAAAATATAATGTCTTGAATCCAGAAGATTTCTTTTTTAATGGTTTATATTTCAAAAAGTTATATCGTGTTACTGCTCTTTTGATTCCATATTATTATATTACTGAGACTATGGATACAATTTATTCTTATTGAAAAGTAAAAACAGAAACCATAAATGAAGATAAAAATGTTAAAGTATTTGAGTTTCATTCAAATTGAACTACAATTTGTTAAATAATAGCCTACTTATTATTCTATAAGAAATTAATTTTTTTTTTTTTTTTTTTTTTTTTTTTTAAATCAAATTTTTATATGGTTAAAATCATGATCGTCATAGGTCATTGTTCAGGTTAAGTCCATTCAATTTTTTTTAGATGGACTCGAAGAGTAAGAAATTTTAGCGAAATATGAAATTGATTTGTATTTCATATTTTCATGAGTAGAATAATATTGTCTAAATAAATATTGAAAATAGTGTTTTTTACATAAAAAATAAAAATATGCTTTTATTGAAAAAGTGAGTCAGAAAAAAAAAAAAAAAATAAAACGATATTCCGATTTATTATGTATTCCTTAAAATGATCATCATCATAATAATAATAATTAAAAGTAAATCAAAAAAGGTAAAAATAATGTAAATAATTAACATTTTATTAATCAAAAGGTACAATTGAAAATCATAACCTAGATTAAACATCAGAAATATCTTTAAAATTTCTATTTAACTATTTAGCAAGGCTAATGAAATGTAGACTTTGAATTATAATCTCAGTTTTCAAACGATAATTAATATAATTATAATATAATTATTATATAATAATAAGGCAAATAAAACAAATTTTTACATAACATTGAACAATTTAATGTATTTATCTGGTCAGTTCTCAAGCCATTACTATTTGCATATTCAATCATTCGAGATTCTTTTCTTAATTGTCTTAGCACTAGATTTTCTTGGCTTCCTGCATTTACCTTCTGTGCATCTGTTAGCATTATTCTTTTCATTTTCTCCTTTTTTATACGGCTTTTTTAATTTAGGTGCTCCTGGCTTATCGACATTATTACGAGGGAATGTTGTGGATCTGCCTGAAATAAGTAAACTATCTGGTGGTATTATAAATGAACTTTCTCCTGATTTTTGTTCTTCATTTTGTAACAATAGAAGGCATTGTTTAAGTATTTTTTGAATTGCTTTTGATCTCTTGGCTACGGAAAAATATCTTTCGAATCTATCAATACATGCCGAATAAGTCCAATTACCATCTTCTAGTAGCTTAATTTTTTTGATTGAGACCCTATTTCGAATAGATTTACTTATATCATATTGATAACTATGCAACCATCTTGGATGAATATCATTAATTGTTAATAAAGGATCATTATTTTCTTTCATTCTTTTGAACAAGAGGTGGCGACATGGAAGTCCTAAAATAACATGAGTATCACAACAGGTTGGTCCGTATTCTTTATGAAGGCGAAGGTTTTCTAAGATGTCATTCTCTTTTTGTATTCTTTCTAACGCATAAGAACCTACTTTCACTGAGTGTTCAGGCGACAATATATGATCTTTAATATGAAAGTCATCTGTATTTATGGAATTAGTGTATTCATTTGCTGCGGATATATAAATTGATCTTACTAATCTTCCTAGCGTTTTAATTCGGTGCTCATTGAAATTTTTTAATTTACCAAAGAATCCTTCAACACGATTGCTTGTAGAATTTTCACGGTGACAGTATGTAGCTGTAATGCTTGGCAACCAACGGTGTTTACATGATAAAAGATTGGATATTGTAGAATAACCTTGGCTTTTGGGATCTTGATCTTTTAGGTATTTTTCGAAATCATCAAGTAGTTCTTTTTCTGTTATTTGTTTATGTACCATTTTATCGAATCTTTCTTTCATTGCGGCTGAGACATTCGTTCCGATGTTTTTACCTATGTGTCTGAGACAATACATTATATGAGCGTGTGGCCAGATTTCTTCAATTGCTTCTATTTGTGTTTGGTTTCTATCTGTAACAAAAACTCTTATATCGCCAATGAATTTCTTTAGATGTGAAAAAAAAGCAATGAATGATGGTTTGCATCTGTTATCCATAATCGCAAAAGATAACAACTGATTATTTTTATTTTCGTCTTCTACTACTAATGATAATAATGGCTTTCCATAATAGTTCGTACAACTGGTATCATCTATAATGCAAACGTCATTTGAGTATGTGGAATAAAGAACAGGATTGTGTATACAGTAACAGTGGCGGAACTTATTATTCTCATCAATAATTACAATATTGGTCCAATTATTGTAATCTAACATAACTTGCAATAAGTGCTTCATTTCATTATCACGCAATTTCTTGAGTGCCTTTCTTCTTGCTCCAAATAATATATCTTTCGAACAAACTAAGCCTTCTTTTTCTTTTATTGCTTGTGCGGTTTGAAAGTCATTTGTTGCATTTTGAATTCTTAACTTTTGTATATATGGTAATGAGTTTCGTGTTTTTCCTTTCTTTACTTGTCCAATACAATGAGTATGATGATGCTCCATTTCTTCTATATAAACTTTATGAGAAAGATCATCATAATATAACTTGATACAAGCTTTGCATTGAAATTGAGTTTCATGAAAACTACAAGCAAATATCTGAGTGGAACGCGTAGGCCCTGTTTGTTTTGCAACAAAAGGACATCCATGTGCAATTGAAATATCATGGACATATGATAGTAACAAATCTAATGAATCTACATTATTATTGTTGAGTTCCAGGAAACAATTTACTAACTCAGGCGGAGTTTCTCTGGTATTTTCATTAAGTTCATTTTGAGGTGGATCTTGAATTCGTATTTCTTTTGAGAGTTCCGGCAACTGTACTATTATGTTATTGGTTTCGTAAATAGTTGGCTCATCATTTAAATTAATATCATTAGAGGATACAACTTGTGTATTACGCTTTTGTGAAAAATTGAAATAATTGGAGTTATTCATTTTACTTTGCCATTTTGTTTGCTGCATCATTTGATTATAACTTTGTATATCATCCTGTACTGTATGATGATATTGATTTTGGCGTTCTGGTTGAAATTGATAAGGAGTTGCTATATTAATCATTGAATGATATGGAGTCGTTAATACCTGTGGTGGCTGGCATTGAGGCACTAAAACCTGTGGTTGAAATTGTGATGGTTGAGTACTTTGGAATTGCAATTGTTCTTGAGGAATTAATTGCATTGGTTGAGATCTGTAAATTTGTGCTTGTGGCTTCAATTGCACTGGTTGAATATTCTGAAATAGTGCTTGTGGTTGTTGCTGTAATTGCATTGGTTGAGTATTCTGAAATAGTGCTTGTGGTTGTTGCTGTAATTGCATTGGTTGAGTATTCTGAAATTGTGCTTGTGGTTGTTGCTGCAATTGCATTGGTTGAGTATTCTGAAATTGTGCTTGTGGTTGTTGCTGTATTTGCATTGGTTGAGTATTCTGAAATTGTGTTTGTGGTTGTTGCTGTATTTGCACTGTTTGAACTCCGTGGACTTGTGCTTGTAGTTGTTGATGTAATTGCACTGATTGAGCATTCTGAAATTGTGTTTGTGTTTGTGATTGTTGCTGCAATTGCATTGCCTGAGCTCCTTGGACTTGTGGTTGTGATTGCTGATGTAATTGCACTGATTGAGTATTCTGAAATTGTGCTTGTGCTTGTGGCTGTAATTGCACTGATTGAGTATTCTGAAATTGTGCTTGTGGTTGCAACTGAAGGGCCTGAACTCCGTGGACTTGTGCTTGTGTTTGTGATTGTTGCTGTATTTGCTCTGTTTGAACTCCATGGACTTGTGCTTGTGCTAGTAGTTGTTGATGTAATTGCACTGATTGAGCATTCTGAAATTGTGCTTGTGGTTGCAATTGCATTGCCTGAGCTCCATGGACTTGTGCTTGTGCTAGTAGTTGTTGATGTAATTGCACTGATTGAGTATTCTGAAATTGTGCTTGTGGTTGCAACTGAAGGGCCTGAACTCCGTGGACTTGTGCTTGTGTTTGTGATTGTTGCTGTATTTGCTCTGTTTGAACTCCATGGACTTGTGCTTGTGCTTGTGGTTGTTGATGTAATTGCACTGATTGAGTATTCGGAAATTGTGCTTGTGCTTGTGCTTGTGGCTGTAATTGCACTGATTGAGTATTCGGAAATTGTGCTTGTTGCTGCAATTGCATTGCCTGAACTCCGTAAACTTGTGCTTGTGGTTGTTGATGTAATTGCACTGATTGAGCATTCTGAAATTGTGCTTGTGGTTGCAATTGCATTGCCTGAACTCCGTGGACTTGTGCTTGTGCTTGTGGTTGTTGATGTAATTGCACTGATTGAGTATTGTGAAATTGTGCTTGTGTTTGTGATTGTTGCTGCAATTGCATTGCCTGAGCTCCATGGACTTGTGCTTGTGGTTGTGGTTGTTGATGTAATTGCACTGTTTGAACTCCGTGGACTTGTGCTTGTGCTTGTGGTTGTTGATGTAATTGCACTGTTTGAACTCCGTGGACTTGTGCTTGTGCTTGTGGTTGTTGATGTAATTGCACTGATTGAGTATTCTGAAATTGTGCTTGTGGTTGCAACTGAAGGGCCTGAACTCTGTGGACTTGTGCTTGTGTTTGTGATTGTTGCTGTATTTGCATTGCCTGAGCTCCATGGACTTGTGCTTGTGCTTGTGGTTGTTGATGTAATTGCACTGATTGAGCATTCTGAAATTGTGATTGTTGCTGTATTTGCATTGCCTGAACTCCGTGGACTTGTGCTTGTGCTTGTGGTTGTTGATGTAATTGCACTGATTGAGTATTCTGAAATTGTGCTTGTGGTTGCAACTGAAGGGCCTGAACTCTGTGGACTTGTGCTTGTGTTTGTGATTGTTGCTGTATTTGCTCTGTTTGAACTCCATGGACTTGTGCTTGTGCTTGTGGTTGTTGATGTAATTGCACTGATTGAGTATTCGGAAATTGTGCTTGTGCTTGTGCTTGTGGCTGTAAAACATTTTGAAATTGTGCTTGATTTCTTCTCATTTCCAATGTTTTTTCTTCTATTCGATCATAATAGCGTTGGATATTCTTAGGAAGCGTATAATACCATTGCCGAGGCAAATAATAATTCATCCATTCAGGGCAACCTGGAAATTTTTCTTCTTCTATGATGGGTTGTGGAGTAGATGCATATAAATAATTTTTAACATATTGTTGCATATTGTTAATGAACCATTTTCTTACAGTTCCAGGATTCCAATGTTGGCTAATAACTGAAAGCTTTGCTACAACTTCGTGTACAATATTTGATCGTTCAATAGTTCTTTGAGGGTAACTAAAATAGTTCTTAAGTGCAGGAACCAATAGTTCAATCTCTTCTTTTGAGACATGGTACTTTGTATTTGAATCTTGCATTTTAAAAATAAAAAATGTTAAACGTCTTTGTAAAAGATATTGCGGTTATGAATGGTCTGTGTTGTTCGCTGTTTCGTTGGTTTTTTCGTGTTCGATGCACTGATTGAGTTTCTTGTAGCTTGCTACTGTGTTTCTTTCTAGTAAAAGTAATTGCGAATTGTGAATGGTCTGTGTTTGTAGCTGTTTCTTTGCTACATGTTTCGTTGTTTTTTTCGTGTTCGATGCACTGATTGTGTTTCTTGTAGCTTGCTACTGTGTTTCTTTCTGTAAAAGTAATTGCGAATTGTGAATGGTCTGCGTTTGTAGCTGCTTCTTTGCTACATGTTTCGTTGTTTTTTTCGTGTTCGATGCACTGATTGTGTTTCTTGTAGCTTGCTACTGTGTTTCTTTCTGTAAAAGTAATTGCGAATTGTGAATGGTCTGTGTTTGTAGCTGCTTCTTTGCTAAATGTTTCGTTGTTTTTTTCGTGTTCGATGCACTGATTGAGTTTCTTGTAGCTTGCTACTGTGTTTCTTTCTAGTAAAAGTAATTGCGAATTGTGAATGGTCTGCGTTGTTCGCTGTTTCTTTGATAAATGTTTCGTTGTTTTTTTCGTGTTCGATGCACTGATTGTGTTTCTTGTAGCTTGCTACTGTGTTTCTTTCTGTAAAAGTAATTGCGAATTGTGAATGGTCTGCGTTGGTCGCTGTTTCGTTGGTTTTTTCGTGTTCGATGCACTGATTGAGTTTCTTGTAGCTTGCTACTGTGTTTCTTTCTGTAAAAGTAATTGCGAATTGTGAATGGTCTGCGTTTGCAGCTGCTTCTTTGCTACATGTTTCGTTGTTTTTTTCGTGTTCGATGCACTGATTGTGTTTCTTGTAGCTTGCTACTGTGTTTCTTTCTGTAAAAGTAATTGCGAATTGTGAATGGTCTGTGCTTGTAGCTGCTTCTTTGCTAAATGTTTCGTTGTTTTTTTCGTGTTCGATGCACTGATTGTGTTTCTTGTAGCTTGCTACTGTGTTTCTTTCTAGTAAAAGTAATTGCGAATTGTGAATGGTCTGTGCTTGTAGCTGCTTCTTTGCTAAATGTTTCGTTGTTTTTTTCGTGTTCGATGCACTGATTGTGTTTCTTGTAGCTTGCTACTGTGTTTCTTTCTAGTAAAAGTAATTGCGAATTGTGAATGGTCTGTGTTTGTAGCTGCTTCTTTGCTAAATGTTTCGTTGTTTTTTTCGTGTTCGATGCACTGATTGAGTTTCTTGTAGCTTGCCACTGTGTTTCTTTCTAGTAAAAGTAATTGCGAATTGTGAATGGTCTGCGTTGTTCGCTGTTTCTTTGATAAATGTTTCGTTGTTTTTTTCGTGTTCGATGCACTGATTGTGTTTCTTGTAGCTTGCTACTGTGTTTCTTTCTGTAAAAGTAATTGCGAATTGTGAATGGTCTGTGCTTGTAGCTGCTTCTTTGCTAAATGTTTCGTTGTTTTTTTCGTGTTCGATGCACTGATTGAGTTTCTTGTAGCTTGCCACTGTGTTTCTTTCTAGTAAAAGTAATTGCGAATTGTGAATGGTCTGCGTTTGCAGCTGCTTCTTTGCTACATGTTTCGTTGTTTTTTTCGTGTTCGATGCACTGATTGTGTTTCTTGTAGCTTGCTACTGTGTTTCTTTCTGTAAAAGTAATTGCGAATTGTGAATGGTCTGCGTTGGTCGCTGTTTCGTTGGTTTTTTCGTGTTCGATGCACTGATTGTGTTTCTTGTAGCTTGCTACTGTGTTTCTTTCTGTAAAAGTAATTGCGAATTGTGAATGGTCTGTGCTTGTAGCTGCTTCTTTGCTAAATGTTTCGTTGTTTTTTTCGTGTTCGATGCACTGATTGAGTTTCTTGTAGCTTGCCACTGTGTTTCTTTCTAGTAAAAGTAATTGCGAATTGTGAATGGTCTGCGTTGTTCGCTGTTTCTTTGATAAATGTTTCGTTGTTTTTTTCGTGTTCGATGCACTGATTGAGTTTCTTGTAGCTTGCCACTGTGTTTCTTTCTGTAAAAGTAATTGCGAATTGTGAATGGTCTGCGTTGGTCGCTGTTTCGTTGGTTTTTTCGTGTTCGATGCACTGATTGTGTTTCTTGTAGCTTGCTACTGTGTTTCTTTCTGTAAAAGTAATTGCGAATTGTGAATGGTCTGTGCTTGTAGCTGCTTCTTTGCTAAATGTTTCGTTGTTTTTTTCGTGTTCGATGCACTGATTGAGTTTCTTGTAGCTTGCCACTGTGTTTCTTTCTAGTAAAAGTAATTGCGAATTGTGAATGGTCTGCGTTGTTCGCTGTTTCTTTGATAAATGTTTCGTTGTTTTTTTCGTGTTCGATGCACTGATTGTGTTTCTTGTAGCTTGCTACTGTGTTTCTTTCTGTAAAAGTAATTGCGAATTGTGAATGGTCTGCGTTGGTCGCTGTTTCGTTGTTTTTTTCGTGTTCGATGCACTGATTGAGTTTCTTGTAGCTTGCCACTGTGTTTCTTTCTAGTAAAAGTAATTGCGAATTGTGAATGGTCTGCGTTGTTCGCTGTTTCTTTGATAAATGTTTCGTTGTTTTTTTCGTGTTCGATGCACTGATTGTGTTTCTTGTAGCTTGCTACTGTGTTTCTTTCTGTAAAAGTAATTGCGAATTGTGAATGGTCTGCGTTGGTCGCTGTTTCGTTGGTTTTTTCGTGTTCGATGCACTGATTGTGTTTCTTGTAGCTTGCTACTGTGTTTCTTTCTGTAAAAGTAATTGCGAATTGTGAATTTTAATTTTAAATAAAATAGAGCAAATTTTACGGTTATGGCCTTGCCTATTGTTTTTTTAACCTCACACAAAAAGTTGAAAAATTTATAAATTAATTTTTGGAAAAAAAAGTTTAAAGACCTTTTTACAAAAAGTTTATAGACCTTCTTTCAAATGCTATCAAAAAGTTTAAAGACATTATTTGAAAAAGTTTAAAGACTTTATTTCAATGAATTGTGAGCAATTCAAAAAGTGGTGTATGCTTAAGCGATTGGCCTAGAAATTCCTATCTCAAATCAAGTTTTACGACAAAAATAAAACCCCCAACAAAACCGTTTACAATTTTTCCCCTTGTTAAAAAAGTTAATTATATTTAAAGATAGCATTTGTTTGAAAGTTTATTTTTTATGGATAAGTATAAAAAACAGAGCAATAAATCTTTTTGATAGATTATTTATTATTTTTTTTCAAGGTAAAAAACAAATATACTGATTATATAATGTCAAAATTAGATTTTAAAAATGCTCTGACCAAAGTTCATTAAAGTTAATAAAGATTATATGCTGATATTTTTTATATTTGACTAATTTCAACATTCAGAATTTCATGATCATCAATAATAATAATTTTGCATTCATTCAACATTCACTTATTTATCTTCATAAATATGATTCTTCAACTTATATATTATAATAATATTCCAAAATAAATATGCAAATTATAGAAATTGAATAATTGATATTAAAAATTTCCCAATATATGAATAAATTACGAATTTATATGACAATTATATTTTATATTCAAATAATTAATTGTTTTTTAGAATATTTAAAGATATCAAAAAAATATTAGTAAAGATAAATGAACTATCAAAAAAAACGTATATTTTATTTCGTTTTCAATACTTCACTTCATGCTATTAATGAAATGTGACTTAAAAAAATATTCGTTTCTATAAAAATACATAAATATTTGATGCAAAGTAACCAATTTGGGCTACTTATCTTCAACTCTATAATCAGAAACTAGTTGGAAATGATTCGCATAAGGTTATTATTCAAGATGTTCTTATTAAATTACATTTTTGCAATATTATTTTAATAATAAAGCAAAATATTTGCCAAAATAATATTACAATAGCGTATAATGATAACATAAATAAGTTAAATATATGTATTCATTTTTTGGCTTAATTTTTATTTCTTTTTCTCAGATTCAAAAATGATAGATATTATAATGCTATATATTTCTCTAATAAAATGATTTTCTTATTCATTGATTTATGTTTTAAAGTGATCAATATTTTTATTCGTTTTAATTAATGAAATAATGGGTTATAATTTTTTTTAATGAACTTTTTCCTCATTTAAAAGGTTAACAAAAATATAATTAACCATTTTATTATTTAAGATATGCTAAACATAAATATGTTAACCAGAAATGATTTTATTTTTAAATAAAATAAATCTCTGTATTATTCTCAAATATTTGAGCAATCGGGTATGGGTAACGTGTTTTTTGATACAACAGCTCAGAATATTTGAGTCATCGGGTATGAGTAACGTGTATTATTGAAATAAACCAAAAAATATTAATATTGGTATATATACGAAATTATATTATATTAAAATCATTAAAATAGAATTATAAAATAAAAATAAAAATAATAAATTAGAATATACACTAATTATTGAGTAAACACTAATAATTTGATGATATTCATTTTATTCTTTTAACATATTGCTATTTTATCTATTAAACCTTGTTTAATATCATATTTAAAAATATTTATTGAAAATAAAATGGATTTACTTAATTTTTATTTTTTTAATCTTAATTTCGACAAAATTAATCAAGAAATCGTATATAACGATTGTATGAATCATATATATAACCTCAGTTTTAATATAAATGTTCACTTGCATTTCCATTTTTCCACATATTTAAAAATGTTGGGGGTTTTACAAAAATAGGAATTTTATTTTTCTAAATGTTTTCAAATTTTCCGGGTAAATTGAGATTATAACTTTGAAAAATGATGTGAAAATTTATATTGCTTTTAGTCTTAAGGTACAATTCTCATACGTTTAGTAACTGCAAAACTTTTTGACACTTTAAGAAAAAGAAAAGACATGTTATATAAAAAATATTTTTTAAAAAATTATACATTTGAAAAATTTAATATAAAAAATAAAGCTCAGAATTTTAAATCTGACACTCATTCAAACATAAACTTTTTCTGAGAAGTGCACTTTCACAAAATTTTAACGTTCTCTTTCTCAATATTTAACGTATGAGAATTGTACCTTAATGTGATATTCTTTTTTAGTATATTATTAATATTATTAAAAAAAACTTCTTTAAATTTTATTTAGATTATAATGCTAGAGTATCTTAGAGAAAGTCAACTAATTGTATGGTCAATTTTTTCTAATTGTTTGCCTTTTTTTGCGTTATTTAATTAATAAATTCAAAATTTTATTTTATTTATAAATAATATAAAAATAATTATATATAAATATTACTTTTATGATTTTATTAAGGGCAATCGATGAAAATTGGAGATTCTCAATTTCAAATAATTCAAGAAAGATCAAATGATGATTTAAAAGTATCCGCTAATATAATTAGAATAAACCAGTCGAGATTCAATATTTTTACAAAATGGCTGAGATATAATCAGTTTTTTGATATAATTACTGATGCTATTAAATCAAACGTTGCCCCAAATTCAACACACCAAATCATTCGAAAACAATATATTAGATATATATGCGTATTATATATCTATTTATTCGACTAAATCTCAAATCCCAACTACCAATATTTTATTAGAATCATGATAAGTTACACTCGATCATTAGTTTTATACATTCTCCCAAGCAAATATATAAATTGATTTAAAATACCATATGAGTAATTATTTTTTAAATCTATATAAATGATTAAATATGCAAGAATATTTAAAAAATATTAATATCCCATCAAGAAAAATTTGTAAAACAATAATACTAAAATTTGAAAAGAAAAAATTGAGAGAAAAAAATATTTGAATAGACATTCAAATTAGATTAATTTTGAATAAAACATTTTTATCTCAATAATATAAATAAATTATAGAGATAATATAGATAGAAAAACTATTATATATTATATTAAATATTATATGTACTTATGAAAAATCATAACCAATTATACTATGAGTTTTTGTTTAAAAAATAAGTTGACCCTCCTCTAATCTTAGACAATTTTTTTTTGACAATGATTTATAGGAACACTATTTTTAAGAAGTGAATCATCAATTTATATGATTGATAGTTAAAAGACGTCAACAGATTATTATTAATGTATTTACATCAAAGAAAATTGAATTGTATTGTAAAATTTTTCAATGTAAAAAATTTATGAGTTCAACTAATACGGGTGAATTCTTTAATGTTGTTGTTCCTGGGCACTTCAACACTTTACAACCAGTCCATATTCAATGTTTTAATCAGTTAACAGATGAAATCTCTAATCATTTTTCTATAAATCCAAAATCAAAGATTCGATATCATTTTATTATATATCCTCAGTATGGATTTGATTTAGATTCTGTTAAAATGCTTCTCAGTAGTTTTTCTTTTTGTTCAACATCTAATGAATATAATGAAGAACAGATTCAAAATTTAAAAAAATTAAATCAATTTTATCTTGATATTTATAAGATAAATATTAATTGTATTGTTGAATTTGATCCAAATTTTTTTGCTAACTGGCCATCATCAGATAGCTTTTCTAAAACAGGTATTAATTATTATAAATTCATTCATAAACATCCTGATTTTGCTTCGAATGAAAACCTTTTTATGCGTAGATTTTCACCATCACTTTTTACTGATCAACCTGTAAGCGATGAAATAATAAAAGAAGCTGTTGAAGCAGCAAGAAGAGCACCGAGTGCAGGTAATTTGCAAGCATATTCTCTTATTCTTATTAAGAATAAACAAAAATTGCAGGAAATTTGTAATGCAGCACTTCAACAAGGAATAATTACAAATTCGGCTGGAGTTTTTGCTTTTGTTATTGAAAAAGAGCAATCAGCAGCAAAGTATCGAAGCCGAGGAAGAACATTATACGCATTGCAAGATGCAACTATCGCATGTTCTCATTTGCAATTAACATTAGAAAGTTTTGGTGTTCAATCAAGATGGATTGGAGCATTTAGAGATGAAGAAATGAGAAATATATTAGATGTTGGTGATAAAGATATTGCAGGTCTTTTGGTTTTCGGATATGGAAAACAATCGCATCATAGATCAAAGAGAAGAAATATTGATAGTTATTTTACGGTCATTCCATAATAAATATCATTAAGCATAATGTGAAGATAATTTTTAATTTATTTACATTTTTGGCTGTTGATTTCCTTTTTTAACTTTAATAATAATATTGGAAAATGGATAAGAAGATGGTTTTATTTACAATATATCTATATTTATAAATGCTATTTTAATCTCTCACCAATTAAATAATCATATTGAAAAAAATTTTCAATGAAAAATGAACAAAAATAACAAACGTTGGTGTTTTCTGAGATATAATTATTATTGTATAATTAAATCATTTCACAAAATTAAATTTGTTACTTTTTTTTGTCGAATCTTATTCGTTTTTAAATAATTTAGTAATAGTATTATTGAAATATTAATATATCTTGGAAAATAATTGATATTGTATTTATTAATTTTAATTTTAACAATATTCATATTTATATACTTAGAAAATCTATATTATGATAAATAACAAATTTGATAGAATGAAAAATATAATATAAAAAAGTTGATACAATTGAATGAATTGTGTGTGATTTTGTCCGAAACTTTCTCAATTTTACGATTAAAAAATGAAAGAATTTTTCAGAAAAGTCGACTTGGATTAGAGTTGTTATAATTTACTTTTCCATTTGAAAAGTTCGACTTTTTCTGTGCAAAAGTTAATCACAAAAATCCCTTCTTTGGATGATTTGTATTTTATTCCTACTTTCATTAACTAACTGCTTAAAGCCAGTTATTCTAATTCCGCCTCTTTATGGAACCAACTTATTTGTTTCTTATAACAAAACAAATTTGCCCTGGTATTGCCCAAAATCTTTAAACGATTCACTTTTATGGGTTGATGTCAAAAAGTTAATTCCTCCCCGTTATAATTGCATATTTCAGCTTTTACAAGGATTTTATGATAACGCAACAGGAAAAATTGTCAATCGCGAAGGAGTTGATATTCAAGTTCACAATTTTGGCGGTGAAGAAAGCGTAAGATATGTTGATAATGGAATTTTTGGTCATCAGTTAATTGATGCTTATGCATCAATGATTGCATATTTTAAATCAAAAGGTTATGAAATTGGTACAAATTTATTTACAGCACCATATGATTGGCGTTTTGCACCAGTTGCCATATATGATTTTTGGCCCAAATTGCAGGAAATTATAGAAAGAGCCCATAAAATTAACGATCAAAAAGTTACTGTAATGGGTTATTCATGTGGTGGTTATAATCTTCACCATTTTTTGACTCAGAAAGTAACTGAAGAATGGAAGCAAGAACATATTGAAAAAATAGTTTTTATGGCACCATCATTTGGTGGAACAATGGATGTTTTCGATTCACTATTTAATCGATATTCACCTTTGCTTCCCTATCTCAGAAATCAAGATATTGCAGACATGTGCGAGGGGCTTCCTTGTTTGCAATCACACCTTCTCAATCACGAAGTATACGGAGAGATCCCACTTGTTAGAGGCCCTAATGGAGAAACATATACAGCAAGACAACTTCCAGAACTTTTAATTAAGCATAATCGTGTAAAAGGTCAATATATTAACATGTTAAATTTGAGTGTTGAATTTTCAAAGAAAGCACCTGCCGATATTAATTTGCCAACTACAATTGTTTACAATACTGGAATGCCCACAAATTGGTTAATTGATTTTAAATATGGATGGAATCATTCGCCAATTTTTGAAAAAGGGAGAGGTGATGGAACAATCCCATCAAATGGCGCAGAATGGGCTTGTGATCATTGGGATCATAAAAATACTCCAAAGATTTGTATAGATTTAGACAACCATGAAAAAAGATTTAGACATCAGCCATTAACATATAATCCTTTTATACATGAACTCATTTTCAACTTGACTTCAAGAAGTGATTGGCTTAATCTTACTGGTCGAACAGACATTAAATTGCCATACATTAAGATTCTACAGAATAATACATATCAATATAGAAATGATATTCGTGCACTTTCAAGAACTCATCAAGAGTGAAAATTATTATTTTTTTTTCCTATCATTATAAATAAATCGCTATTTCATTACATAATTTCACTTATTTTGAAAAAGTTCTAAAAATAAATGATTCAACTTCAACCAAAAAGTAAATTGAGCCGAAATGTTGAAGAAAATATAATTGATATTATTAAAATGACAAAATATGATCAAGAAGAAAAGATTGATAAAGCAGAATGGGACAAATTTATAAGATCTTATGATGGAAAAATTGAGATTCATCATACGGTTATTTTTAATAATGAAACCGATGTTCCTTGGATGTGGTCTTATTGCAATAATCGTTATATTGAACTTGTTATTAAAAATTCTCGAAAGGATGACGTTCACATAAACGAAAAAGAAATTAAAAGTCCGTCGATCTGTGGTACTTGGTGGTATCCTATCTCAGATATTTCAATAAACGAAACAAAAACTGATTTAATTATTAAATTTATTCCAAAATGCCAAAAAACTATACCAACATTAATTGGAAATTGTGAAGAAGCAGATTCTCTTTCTCTTTTATATTTAGGTATTTTTTGTTTGCGTGCTTCAAATGTCAATTTTTATACATCTTTCCTTACTATCTCTGCAAAAAAAGGTCTTATTTATGCTAGAATGCATCTTTGGAGATATTACTACCACATGAATCAAATAAAAAAAGCTTTATATTGGTTGTCAATTTTAACTATTCAAAATCACAGTTTTCAATCAACTCTGTGTCTGTCACAAATTTTGATTGATCCAAACTCACCAATTAAAAACTACTCTTTGTCTGAGCATCTTCTTATCCAAGTGATTGATAAGCATAAGGATAAAAAAATAAATGAAAATAATAGTGATTATAATGATAATATTTATATTGATGCCATGATAACACTTGGGAAAATTTATATGCTTGAAGATGTTGAAGATGCTCCTCATGATATCGAACTTGGAATGAAACTATTAGAAATAGCATCAACCATGATGGATATACCCGAAGTTCAGCAAGCAATGAATGAGTATAAAGTAGAAAAAGAAAAATCTTTAATTTCGCCTGTTGATATTGCGATATCCACTGGAATTGCTATTGTAGCTTTATGTGTTGTAGGGTTCTTTATGTCACGTAGAAAACATTGATTATTCAAAGCATATACTAATCATTTTGAGAGCTCCAGCAATCACAAATATAATTTATATTAAAAAAAAAAAAAAAAAAAAATGATAAAGGATAGGTAAGGGTGTTTAATGGTTTATTAGAATTTATTTATTGGAATTGAATTGTGTGCTTAAGATCTGCATTTAATGTTCCAATCTTGGCAGGGTTCTTAACGAATTTATATTCAAGGAGATCAAAGGTGTTAGGAGCCTCGTTGTCAGTTTGTTCTACTTTTTCAAGAGCAATTGTAGATTTTGCGATTTGTTTATTGTCGCTTTGATGATATAAGATGAAATCGATGAAATCTCCTTTCTTTAACTTGGCTGCATAATCAAACTTGAAGTCATCAAAGGAAAGAGTGTTAGCATCCTTTGCCTCAACTGGATTTGATTTAATTGGTGGGAACTTAGTAGAATTACGTGATGATTTACCGAGGAGTGTTGCTGTTGCATAGTATTGTTCACCAACAACAAGTGGTTCTGGAGCAGATTCTAATTGAATTGACTTGATTTGGCCAGAGAATGTTTCGGAACGCCTTGGTTTAGCAGGCGCATTTGGTTCATCATCAAGCACTGCGTGCTTATGGAATTTAATTTCAGCTTCATCTAGTGTTGAAGATAGAGGAGTGCAATTTGAATATCCGGTGAAACTGGTGGAATATGATGAGCCATAATTGCCCCATTGGAAGTCGCAATATTCCTCAATAATTGGAGCTGCTCTCTCTTGGACTTGTTCAGTGCTGTATGTATCTGATTCTGGTGGATGTGTTGTTTCTTTCATTTCTTTACCAACTTCTCTAACGAAGAATATAATATGGACATGTCCACATGGTTCGTCATCCAAAGTAACATCTTTATCATATTCTGATTCGCCATCCAAACCAATAGTGTTAAGAGGAATAACAACTGGATCGCAAAGATCGTCTCCTTCTTCAGGGTCATCAAAGGTAACGACAAGTGTATCAGTTTGAGGATCTGGGCATCTGAACATAACTTTTTCATTAAATGGAACATCAATTGGTGGAGCTTCTTCGTTGCTTAAAATTCCGTATGCTATATGAACTCCGTTTTGGGCATTAGGGAAATCAGTTTTAACAACGGTAAATTCAACAATGGATTCGCCAGATGCTTTTTTAACAATAAGGCATTCGCCTTCGGCTAAAAGTTCGAAAGATAAGTGACCAGCTGGTTTGCCTTTATAAAGAAGTGGTACATCATAAAGGATTGGAGTTTTATCTTCAGGAGTCTTGAAATCTCTAACATTAAAGACGATATCATCTGCCATTTTGTCATCAACTGCAACATCTTTGTCTCTGAGTTTGAGTGTGAGTTTATCATTCAATGGATCCTGGCTAACGAAATCAAATTCTTGATTCCATTCTGGTTCTAATGTGTTCTTCTGAACCTCAGTTTGTACTTCTTTGTCACCAACAGATGCAATAACGTATGGATCAGATTTGTCAGCATCCATCTTCTTCAAGTCTCTACCATTAAGAACTTTAAGATGAATGTTAACTGGTTTCTTTGAAAATGTTTCTAAATCGACGGTTTCATATTCAATTGTTAAGTGACCACCTGTGTGCTCAGAATCAGAGAAATCAAAAGTCTGAGAAGCTACTGTGTATGGTTCAAGCTCATGGATGACAATATGTTCATGTTCAATGATAGTTGTTTCACCTGATATCATTTTCATTTTAACAACATCGTTTTGTGGATCATTGACAACAATTGAGAATGATTGATTCCATGCTGGATCAAGGGAAGTGTTGTTAACAATAGACTTGATTGTTTCACTTTCATCGTGGCCTTGAAGGTTGAATAAAAGATATGTATCATTGGATGTATCGCCATTTACTTCAGTAACACCATGGGCATCAGTAATATTAACACGAAGTAGGACTGGACCTTTGAATGTAGCTACTTCAGTTGCATCTTTTTGAGTTAATGAAAGTTCAAGATGAAGAGTTCCAACAGGTTGGTCATCTTTTTTGAGTTCAAGATCAGCTGGAGCAATAGCATTGCCAATTGTCATTGTATTGAGTGGGATCAAGTATGGGTCACAGATATCTTCTGAATCATTTAAGGCTGAATGGCAAACTTCAACTACAAGTTGATCTTTTTGGGGATCATAAACAGGAATTGTGATGTTTTCATTGAATTTTGGGTTTGCATCCTGTTGAGCCGTCTCAGTTTTATAAAATTGGTTACGTTCATGAAGGTGAATGCGAACAAAAGTGTTAAGGTCATTTCTTGTTAAACCTTCGATATTCAGAACTTTGACATTAAGATTATAAGTTGCCATTATTGTCTGTTCGAATTAAAAAAAAATAATAAAAAACCATTGAAAAAGATAAAAAATCATATCACTTTTCTTATGTTAATCATTTAAATTTTTAAAAAGAATGATCAATATTCCCGAGTAAAGTATTAAATAATTCAAAATATTGAAAAAGTACTACATAATTTGAGATTTAATTTAAAAAGTTAATTTACACCATGATTATTTAAGATGATTTCATATGACTACGAAATGGTAAGTATCATTGATTTAATTCTAAATTTTATTTTAAATCATATGAACATTATTAAATTTTTGAATAGCTTTTTCAGAAAAATAACACATAACTTTTTTTAAATAATTAATGGTCGGTTCAATAAATGAAAATAATCATTATTTTGATATAAATATTATATTAAATAATATGAAAATGATAAAACATTTTTCGAATTAAATTTACTTTTTCAGAACATAATTGTTTTCCTTTCAAAAAAGAAGAATGAAAATATATAAATATATTATTTTTTGGTCTTTTTTTTATGTTTTTTAAAATATAGATATATATAATATCTTTTTTATCATTTATAAAACAGAAATGTTTGATTAAAATTGTTTTTTGAATAAGTTAATTATGATTTGTAATATCTGTTCGTAAAATTGAGAAATTAACGTACGATCGATATGATTTGTTTTTAAATGGGTGTGGTAAATACGTTATCATATAAATATCTTTATTAGAGATGCATTTTCAGATAAAATGAATTAACCATAAAATTTAATCTGATTTTAAATATTTGAATAAAAAATAAAAACAAAATTAACTAAAATATTTTAGAAAAAAATTGTTTCTTTTAATCTTCTGTTAAAGATAAATATTTTTCCAGCATATTAATGTATTACTATAACTAATGATCAAAAAATATGATAAGTGCCGTTTTTTTGTTTTTTAACAACAAAATTTTGATAATTCATGCAAAACATTGCAAAAATCTTTTTTTTTTTTTTCAAATTTTAATCAAAATATTTATATCTCTTTTCAATAATATGCATCAAGTTGGTGCTAATATTGATAAAAAAGTTCAAAATGATGATAAACTTGAATTTGCAAGTTTTGGTTAAGCAAAAATTGCTTGTTTACATTGCTATTAATTATTAACCAAATAAAAAATAGCTATTTCTAAATAACTGTTCATTCTTTTATAATATTGACTTATTAAAAAAAAGCTGGTAAAGGAAATGCAGTTTGAGTTTGAACCTGAACCTTATTTATTAAATTGTTTGGGGTGATTGGAACAATTTTCTTTAAATCTATAACTTTTTTCATTAAGGATTGGATTTTTTTTTCATTTTCTTGAATCTGTCTCTGATAATTAATTTCTTGTTTATTGAAATTTGCATTAATTTGGTTCAGTTTTAATGATGAATTTTGTTCTACTTCAGATAAAAGGTCAGATAATTCAGAAGATTTTTGTTTCATTTCTGAAATTTCTGATTTTATCTGATCGGTATTATATTGATTTACAATTGACTCGAATATTTCTTTTTGTTTTTGCTTTTCTTGTTCAATCAGTGACTCAATTGCACTGCAATCACTTGGACGATAATCAAGTTTTGGTGTTTTTTGAAGTGCAGATCTATAATTTGATATTTTGTCTTCAATTGCAAAAAGAGTTTTTGAAGCCTCTGTTGTATTTCTAAATTTTAAGGAGAGAGATTGAATTTCATGTGAAAATTCGGGAATGGCAATATCTTCTATTTGTTTTTGTAATTGTTGAATTTCTTTAGAATATTGATCATATTTACTTCGGTTTTGAATTATAATTTGATTTATTTTTCCTACTTTTTGTTTTAAAGATACTAATTTAAAATTCAATTTTTCTAAGGTGGCAATGGAAATATTCATTTTCTTCATTATTTCATCTTCCATTTTAACTTTATGAATCTCTAATCTTGTTTTTAGTAAAGAAGGAGCTCTCTGAAGATCAAATGACTTTTTTTGTATTGAGCAAGCTTTACTGATCTGCTGACGCATTGTTTCGCCTTCTTTTGTTGCAGTGTCGAGAGAATTTAATATTTCTTGTTTTTTTTCAAGAATCTCTTTTTCAGCATTGCATATTTCTTCATAAGTATTTTGGAGTTTATCTTTTTCTAGGTTAAGTTTAGAAATCTCTGTTTTTTTGTTTAATTTTTGATATTGTAATTTTGTTAATTGTGAAAAGCAAAAAATGCGCCATTTTGTCAAATCATCTGTTGTTTCATCTTCAAGGAGAGCTTGGATACTTGCCAATGATTTTCGTAGTTTCACTTGAGTCATAAATGTTGAAGACCCGTTTATTAATTCACTTTTTCAGTTAACAAGGAATTTAAGATGAAACATACCTAAATCTCTCATTACATCATCACTGGTGCGTTTCAATGTCGATTCATAACTTCCACGAATGAATACATATTTTCCATTACTATTCAATGATCCAGAGCTAATAACAAAAACTATTAATATTAAAATTGGTAGCAAAGCTAGGATAATGTTGAATTTTATAAAAATACATAATATAATTTCATTTAAATTATATTTCAATTATTTTTTCAAACTTTTGGAGCTTCAAAAAATCGATATAGCTTTGGCAAAATTTAAAACTTGGAACATCCTGATCAAATGAAATTTCTTTCATAATCGGATCCATGTACTTCTTTAATCTAAAAATAACATTATTTATAGATATCTTTTCGTTTTGAAATGACCTTATGTAAAAAATCTTCACGCAACTGTCAATACTCACTACTTGTCTTCTCATTTCGCGAGGAATTTCCCATTTTTGTAAGCCTAAAATATGGTCAAATTCCTCTCCAAATACAGACTTAAATATTCGAAGAACTCTTTGAAAGAATTCATCATTTTGTCCTCTTTGTTTTCGAAACATTTTTAATGACTCAACTAGAGTCAAAATTGTTGAAATTAAGACGCGTCTGTTACGAAGAGGAAGTGATCGAAAACATGAGAGTGAAGTATTAGTAATGCCTATCAAATCCCTTCGACGTATCGACTTCAGCACACTAATGAAAGAGCGAAGCCAGAAAGTAAATTTGTAATATTCTTGGATTGAAGATTTCAATTGTGTAATTTGAACAGAGAGAAGCTTTGATTCCACTTCAACTTGGTCTTGAAAAGGAGAAACTATAATTTGACTCATATTAACATTGATATTTTCAGAATAAAATGTACTAATGTCATCATTGTCAGCACCTTCTGTATCATTATTAGTGTGATTAGAATTATCATCAACTTTTATTTTATTATGGTCGTCATTATTGTCAGTATTATCATTACTAGTCTTATTGTTATCATTGGTAATAGAATTATCTTTGTTACTATTATAAGTATTATTGTTGTCATCTTCTTTTTTATCGTTACCATCGGTTTTGTCGGTGTTGTTGTTGATATTGTTTTGATTGTCAGCTTTATTACTATTTTCCGTTTGGTCAATGACCTCAAGAGGAGTGAATGCTGGTGCTGGTGCATTCTCTTCTGGATATGAGTTTTTTTGGAAGTTTTGATTTTCTGTTTCTTCCTCTTCCTCTTCAAAAATCGGTTCTGCTTCATTTGCTTTTTCATCATCTTTTTTAATTAATGATTTCAAAAGTGGAATGAAATAAGTAGCAGCTCTTCCTTTGGGATCGTCTATGAAAACAGATGCTGCCATAGCGATTTCTTTCTCAAAACCACAGTTCATCAAATAAAAACTCGGGAACCTGAGAGAATAAATCAAATAAGATTCAAAATCAAATGGTTCGACTTGATTAAAAGACCTTCCCATTTCATTTTTTAGCATATTACAAAAGAAAGAATCTGAACTGATATGATGATCAATTTTAGATGATTTCTCTGAGATTTCAAAATGCATTCGTTTAATGAATTGTGAATGACGATAGCAAACAAGGTATATATTTGAATTTTCAAATGCTTTGTCAAGTGAATCAAATATTTCAAGACTCCGATCACCAATTCTGAGATATTGTGGCGGGCGAACTAATATTAAAGATGCCAAGCCATTAATTGACACTATGGACCAATCAATTTGAAATTCTTTTTGTTTTAGAGCATTAATGTCATTTACAAGGGATTCTTTTCGCGAATTAATTGAATCTACATTTGAATAATTTGAAGAAAGTATCTTATTGAATAAGAATGGCTGGCCAGTTGTAATTGTTATTTTAGCAGATATTGATGAAAAAGGAACTGACATCAATGAAAATAAGTGTGGTCGTAGAAAATTGCGAGTTTGAGATAAAATATAAGCAATTCCATCTTCATTTCCTTTTGGAATATGATATGAAATAAATGAAGTATCGCCTAGCGGTTGTAAAGATAAAAAAAAATTAATATCAAAATACCTATCGCAAAGATTAATATATTGGCAAGATTGAATAGAATTTGGGACTTGAAAATTATGGAAAATCTGAATAAAAAATTGAGAATAATCAAATATTTTGTATTTTGCAAAATTATGAGATTCAGTATCTGAATCGTTAGTGGAAGAATTTGGGAAAATAATATTTTGATAAAAATTTGTCGCTGATCCATCATAATATTGTGCAATTTGGAATAAAGACAACGAATGAAATCCAAAAGGAAGTAAAAAAAAAGGAACAGATTCTTTTAGATCTGATATTTGTTTTTCTAATTGATTAGAACATATGAAATTTTTATCAATTGGTTGAGAATCATTTTTTTTCATAACATTACTTCAATTTCAGTTTAAAATTATTTGAATTCTGATTGCTTTAATAATTTGTAAACTTTCAAATGATATATTCAAAAAGTTTTGAAAAGTTCATATAACTTTTACACATCAAAAGAGTATACCAAATTAATTCTCCATCAGCTTTGATGACTTCAGGGTAGCTTAAATTCTCACTGTCATAAATGTTATCCATTTTTTCAAATGGAATTTCATTCATAATATCTTTCGAATCTTTGAAATATGTAAATTCGTAGATATCTACCATTCGCACAAGTATCTTCACTTGTACATAAGTAAATGGAGTTTTCTGGTAATTTTTTAGTGTATTCATGAGTCCAGAATGTTATCTTTGGTTCTTTTTTTATCCAATATTAGTTTTTGATATGAAGATAAAAAATATAAAAATGAAAATAAAATAGTAAAATAAAATTTATAAATGGCCTTAGTAAAAATCATATGTGGAGTTAAGTCGGAGTGAGCCATTAAGGGTGCAAAAAATAACGTATTCTACTATCTCTCCAGGCTGTTTGAGTAAATGTAGAGCCGATTCGAACAGGGTTATTAGATTTTATGCATTCATCTTTGTTGAATCCTAGCCAAAGCAAATCCATAGGATCGGTATTCTCTTCTTTTTTGTTTAGCCTCAAATTGATAAACTATATTGTAGTGTATAATTCAATGAAGTGTTTAGATAAATTAAATGCGATCAAATATCAAAAGTTGATCTATTATAATCTAGTCATATATTGTTGTAAATGCAGTATGCTTTTTTTTTATTCCTGCGTAATGCTAGAGCAGATCATTTCAAACAAGTTTTTTGGTTTTAGATGATGTAAATTCTTTTTGAGCACCAAAAACATATGGGTATAAAACTTCCCTTATTTTATCTATATTGTATTAAATGTTCTGTATGATGTATGGCTAAATTTTTTATATGTATTTGACAATCAAATGAAATTGGCGCAGTTTACATGAATACTCAATTTCGTCGTACTGGTTCATTTATAATATATAGTATTTAATATACCCAATAGACTATTCAAACTAGAACCTAATTGTTGCATTTTTCAGAACAACGAAAGATCTACTCCAAAATACTAGTCGTACTGTTAATGAAATAGCTTTGAAAATACACCAAAATACTAAGCGTACTCATTCCAAAATAACAAAGAATCATATTTATTTAGCCAAATAATTAATAATTAAAAGACATTTTTTATCCATTCTTTGAATTTTTCATTCTAACAAATTGAAGATTTCAAAATTTCAAATCAAAAATTGATTGATCAAAAAGAAAAAGTTTAAAATATGACTATTTATGCAGTGAAATTTAAAATCAAGTTTTATGAATGATGATGAAGAATATTACCCTCCTCAAATATATATTAATCTCACCGAACACATAAGAGAAATTCATTCCATTCGATATTTATGTCTCAATGAACCAGTTTGTGCTCTTACTATTTTTTCTACCTTCGATAAAAGAAAAACAAAAAAAATAATTGAAAATCTCATTCGTTCTTGTCCACCTTATAAAGAAATTTTTAACACGCCACAATTTCTTTCAACTCCAAAATTTCATTGGCTTTGCAATTGCATATCAAAGTCATTGAACATTGAAATAAATTTTCACATTTTACCTTTTTTACTTCAAATCCTCAAAGATGATAAATATTATTCTTCAATTAGTAAAATTCTTAAAGCAATAAATTCTAATAAATTACCAGATATAAATAATTCTAATATCGATTCTATTACATCAAAACAACTTTTGAATTCTTTAACGACCAAAGATTTCGAATCCATAATATTTTTAAGCACATCATCACCACACATTTTTCGTGCTTTGTCACCGTACTTTGAAATTATTTTCAATATGATCGATATTAACAAATTTTATCATCAATATGGACATCCTCTTTTATCGATCATGAATATAGAATCACTTAATTTAAAATCCGTAACGTTTAATGATTATCCCCAACTTGAAGATATTATTCAAAAAACAATCTTTGATCATTTTTATTATAATAATTTTATTCACACATACCAATACGGTAACCAAAAAATTGAATTAGAATCATCATCTACTTTTTTATATCGATTACAAAATGATTTTTTTCAATCAAATCCTTTTCCAAAAAAGACTTTTTTTGGGAATTTTTCACTTCTTTATTCTCTATTAAACACATCTCTTGCCACCAAAACACATTTTATTGATGTTGCAGGCCGACGATGCTTTAATCTCTTTTCGGAGAATGATAACGAAGGCGCGCTTGACTCATTTTTTCTAATTCCTCAAATGAAAAGCTGGGCTGTTGTAGCAGTTTATGATAGAGAGGAGAACAAGAAAAATATGAATTTTTTACCAGAAATATTATCGCTTTTACCTCAAGATTTGAAACCTAATCTTAGTACTGAATTTTTGAATCGTTGTAACAACGACAATCTTCTTAAAATCAGGATATATCAAATGACAGGGATACAAGTCAGCAATTTGAGCTCTCATTCAATTGCATATATGTTCAAGTCACTTTTGAGTCCAAACGCCTCCATTTTTGAATGTGAAGACTTATATCAGACTCCACTTTTTTCTTTTTCTGACAAGGAACGAATTGGGGATTGCGACTTCATATCATATTATTTTGCAATTATCAATGAGATCAAATGCATTATTGATCCAAACAATGAAGAACACTTTTCTGAGCTAAACAGATCTCTCCGATTATTTAGCAATGATTATGAAATCCACAATTCGATCATGATTGATTTATTTTCTTTATTGTTTATTCAAGACGAAGAAGGCCAATTTATTTGTTCTTCTGATTCTGCTAACAAAATTCTTCCTCTTCTTTCAAGCTACGTCATATCTGACTCTTTTTTAAAAATTTTTACAAAGTGTTTGAAAAAAGTTCATATTTCAAATCTACTTTTTCCAAACGATCATAAATTGAATCATGCCTTACTTCCCTTTTCAGCCCTTTTTGATCTTGCCTTAATGTCTCATGATTGGGAGCTTGCTCAGCAACTTGAAAACAATGACAAAAGGCGTCAAATAAAGAGGCAAATTTTCACTGAAGTTTACAATTTCGGTCGAATATATCGAACAAATGAAGAAATATTGAATGAGCATTCAATTTTGTCATTTATGATATCGGCTGAAATTGGCTTATCTAATGAAGATCAAACAGACTATTTGAAAATAGCTAAGTCAAATTTGAACTTTTTGTTTGACACTCAAAAAGTTCAAAATTCACCTTTATTCACCATATCAAACAAACCTAGTCAAAATTCAAAAGAATATTATTTGCCGGAGGAAGTCAAATCTGTTCTTTTGAAAAGAGGAGAAAAGAATCCATTCAATTCGCCTTCTTCTACACAAGAATTTTTCTCCCTTTCAAACAAACTGATTCGAATCACGTCCAAAAACTGGAATGAAACACGAATAAGTCAAGAATTACAAAATTATCGATTATTTTGTTCTTTCTTTTCTTATCTGGACGGTTTTATTCCGGTTATTTTGGATTCAAATTATGCAAAAACGGTTACTGAGGCACTTTCAGTTCAACCTGACAAATTAATCTTCCATCTTTATTCTGAAGACAAAATTAAGGAGGTTATGCAAGTTGCAAATGCCTTGAAAATGGACATCTATGAGTCAATGATCCTTCATTCAACTGAGAATGGTGAATTAAATTTACCTTTGATAAAAGAGTATCCAATCATTAATTTCACAGAAGATTTGTTCGAACAGAATGACAAAGAAAATGATGAAATAATTAACAAAATTTTGAATGATAATAATTCTCAATTTAATTTCAAAACAGAATTGTTCTCAAAATTGAGATCATTGAAAAAGTCGACTTTTTATGAGAATTTAAAAAGTGAAAAGAAAAAAAATTCAAAAATTGAAAATAAAAATAATCAGAAAATTGATTTAAGTAAATATGAAAATGAAAAGGATTTGTTTTTAGTTGATGATGTCCCTTCTCAATATTATGAAAAAGTTTTGACACAAATGGTCAATAAATCAAAGGTCAAATCGGAAAATAATTTGTTCATTGATCTCGAAAAAATAGCCGAAATTAGCTTCTCAGTTTCAGCCACCTTTTTCGAAGAATTAATAATGAAAAATTTGACTAAATTCGATTTAAATGAATTGATGAAATTGTGTAATATCTCAAATTGTACAGATAATTTGGCCGATTCAATTGAATTTTTGAATGACCTCTCAAAAGATTTCAATAAAGTTTTTCCTCTTGAAAATCTTTTTAAACGGCTCCTCTCAATAGAGGCTTTCAAACTGGCAACTGAGTTTTGTCGCCTATTCAGATTTCAGATGAAAACTTCAAAGGTCATTCGTGAAGTTGCCCTTTCTTTATTGAAGCAAAATAAATCAATCAAAGAAATTTTAAACGTATGCGAACCATTGAAAAATGAAATTATTGAATCAATTCCTTCTAGGTTTAAACAAAAGGCAATTCGTGATGGTGATAGTTTTTATGATATAATTCCTCCACAATGGAAAAGATATCAAGGACCTAAGACAACTTTTATTATGAATTTGAATGACGATGTAAATGCTTATCTGATCTTTCAAAAAATACCTTCATTCAACATTGAACATGAATTATTGTCATTGTTCCCAATACCAACAAATATTACTTCCTCAAAAATTTTAACTTTGGAAATGATTGATATGTATCCTATCTGTATTAGAAAATTTTTGAAATTTTTCAGGAATCCTTTAGATTCTTGTCAAAAAGTACTTAATTATTTAATTAATATTGTACCAAGAATCGACGTTGATGAAAATTCTAACGAATTGTACATATCTGTTTTAATACGTCGGATTCACTCTGCAATCATCGAAACATCACAGATCATTAAAGATTACTTTTTGAAAATTTCCACTACTATAGGAAAAACTAGCCAGAAGAAAAAACAATTTTCGAAATTTATGGGATCTATTCCTTTATGTATTGAGTATATCCGAGTTTTAAGTAATTTTGTCTTGTGCTTTTTAAATACTAAGTATGGCATTACCTACTCCTTTAAAAATTTCATATCTAAACAAAAAGCATCTGAATTCATGGAGATTTGCTTTAAATACGATCTTCCAACCATTGGTATTCAATTTATGGATGCATGGGGGCTATCTGAGCAATCATCTCTGATAGATGATTATGCATTAATATTATTCAAACTTGGAAGATTTGATGACGGTCTTTCGATGTGTATTGACAGAAGGATGAAGAAATCACTTCGAACAATGTCTATTGTTGACCAATTTGTTGACACTTGCTCATATTTGCAATTATTCGACCAAAATTCAATTGAAAAACTTGCTGAAATTGAAGTTGAGATGCTTAAAAAATATGACTCTGAGAGTAATGATAATAAAGAGCTCTCCGATTACATTTTGAACGACTTGCAAATAAATAGAAAGAATCTGATTAACACAAGTATTTGGAACTACATTGAACACAGCTCCGAAGCCAACGAAAATGACACAGAAAGTTCAGAACCGTTTGTTTTCATGCCAATTAAGACATCAGGATCAGGCCTGCTCGCAGCCAACAAATATTTGAAGCTAAAAGCGCCACTTTTCATGCGAGTCAAGAAACTTGTCATCAACGGAAACTTCGACAAGGCGCTGAAGCTTGCAATGAAGAGTGGCAACCGGGCAATCTACAACAGCACAAACAGCAACGTCAAATTCACCTTTGACACCAAATCCACAACAAATGACAAAAAAGAAGCCAACCAAAATGACAGCAATAAAACCGACCCGATCATAAATAACAACAAAAACAATAATAATACCAACAGTGCTAATTACAATATTATTAATAGTTCTTCCTCCAATAAAGGCAATAGTAACAATAACAATAACAATAGCATCACTGTTGGTAACAATAATAATAATAATAATAACAATAACAGCACTGTTGGTAACAATAATAATAATAATAATAATAATAATAATAACAATAGCATCACTGTTGGTAACAATAATAATAATAATAATAATAATAACAATAGCATCACTGTTGGTAACAATAATAATAATAATAATAATAACAACAGTGGCACTGTTGGTAACAATAATAGTAGTAGTGGTGGTTCTCTCAATAATGGTGGCAGTGCTGCTTATAGCATTATTGATGGTCCTAATAAAGGCAGCAGTAGTAATAGTGGTGGCAGTGCGAGCAGGAGCACTAAGATCATGTTTAGCACAGAGAACATTTGTCCTGGATCTCCTAAGAAGGGCATCATAAACAGCAGCATCAGCCACCAGCGCGTCATGCAGGAACGCTTCAACCTCTTCCTCGAGAACATTTTTGTCGTCTCGATTTCGTACTCGAACTTTTCTAAGATGAAAGTGAAGCTTCTCGAATTTGATCCCAAACTTCAATTTTTCGGGTCACTTGTAGAGAAGCTTCTTCAGTTTGCGATGAACAACACGATGCCGCATCTTAAGTTTGAGCTAGAGATGTTTCTCGGAAGAACCGATTCAGCAGTTCTGACCTCGATCATGCTATACAACAAGAGCAAGTCCATTTCAGATCTAGAGAATGCGTTGAAAGCTGTTAAGAAAGAGTTGAGCAGTCGACGAGAGAACACGAAGACTGCTCCCAACTCACTCGACTTGATTGTCATTGAAAGCTATGCCAAAATCATTCCATTGCAGATCAAATTCATGAAATTCATCCAGACAACGAACAACAAAAACAGCGAGTTTAATGATTTGGAGTACAATAGAAGCTTGTCATTATTTAATGGCAAAAAAATGGCAATTTCTATCGTAATCGTCTTATTTAGACAATTCAATTTCTCTCTGGCTCTCGATGTTATTTACACTTGCGAATTGAACTTGCTACAGATCGCTGACGCTTTGTGCGACGTGATTTATAACGAAAGAAATAGATCAATCATGAAATTGGTCAGATCTTTGGAAGATTCTTTCCCCGATGAAATCTTCATGAAGATAATTAATCGGATTTTAATTCGGCTGTTTTACGTCATTGACGATGGCAAGGAAATGGCGCTGAGACTCATCGAGAACGCTCTCAATAATGAAGAGTTTAGAACAAAGCTTTTCATTCAGTTCGGCGAGTTTGAAAAGGCTTTCGAAAATGCTAAAAAGTGGAAGTTGCTCAATTTAATGCCACTAATCGCTCACGAGGCATTGACTAAGGACCCAGGGAATCAATCTTGCCAAATAGCAACATCGGTTTCTAATATGCTTGCTAAAGTTCAGAGATCTACTTCTCTCGAATTCTAGCTTTATTAGTAAAATGTATGAATTTCGTTTTAATTTTATTTATTTATTTAATTGTATTAACTCTTGCTTTATATAATAATAAAAGAAACATGAAAAGCTATAATTAATATAAAAATGAACTAACAAAAGAAACATGAAATGTTGCGAATAATAGTAAAAAAAAAAAAATTGTATTTTTATGGAGAAAAAAGGATTTATTTATATATATGTATGCGAATTACAAAACATTATTAATAATTTTTTTTAATGTGTTCGTCTTGTTGGTCGAGTGTATCCAAAAAACATTATTCGACCATTGAAAACAGCATTGAAGTAAAAATATGAACCAACAAATATGACGCCAAATGTGGATGCTACAAGAAGCAAATTTTCTAATCCAAAACCAAGAAGAATTAATAACACCGAAACACCAAAAAGAAAACATCCATTTCCTCCTATTTCTACTCCTTTTCCAATTAATTTGATTGAAGTTGCAATCAAAAATCCTTTATAAACACCAAAACCAAGGAGGCCAAATATCATCTCAATTATAAATGCTAATCCAATATGAGCAAGACTTTTGTTTTGAATTAATGCTTCATATATTTCTGTTGCAATCATTAAGTTGACCATTGAAATCATTAAAGCTTTTTCAGATTTGGCCATATACATCAACAATAGTAATGATAAAATAAATAAGAATATTGCTCCAAAGTAAATCATTTGACATAATTTGAAAAAGCCTTTCAAGAAGCAGCCAAAGAATCCATATTTACCCAAAACAAAGTATCCCATTGATCCAGGTGAATATTGCAATATATTTCTCCATCTTTTATTTTGGTATTTGTCTCTAATGAATTGAGTCATTCTTTCATTATCATTTGGATTTGGTCTTTCTGCAGGTCTGAGCAAAAATTCGTAATAATCATTCGATGTTTTATTTCCTATTTTTTCCATGTAGAAAAAATCTGTGTCTGTAAAATGATAATTGTCAATTGGCTCTACTATTGAATTAAGCATATTTAATGATGATCTGTGAATTTGACTGCAATTGTGACAGATGAAGACGCCAAATGATTTGGAATAATAGTTGGGATTTGGCGATTGACAATCTGCGCAAATTTGATTTTCTGGCTTTTGTAGCTGAGCTAATAAACGTTGGTTGTTCATTTTTGATAAATAAAAAAATGATATTAAATATTTTTGATATTGCTAAAATTTTCATTCAGAATTATGTTAAAATTTTGAAAATTTTCATTCAGAATTTGATATGAAAAGTGAAATCAATTTAATATTTTCAAGGATTTTAGTGACAAAATGAAAAATATCGAATAAAAATTATATGTAATACATTATTAGAATATATAAAACTAAAATTTATAAAAAAAAACAATTAATATAATAGCTCAATTCATTCAAATTGTATTAATTTTTGATCTTTTCCATAAACTTTCTTGCTTTCTAGAAACACATCTGATTTTCCAGTTGTCATCCACCATTGTTGGGAATCTTTATCAGTATCTCCATTTGTTGCTTTATAAACCAAATCTAATACATATGGATTTGATGTTAAAGCGCCATGCTGATAATGTTTTGCGTCATTTTTTTCTAAATCAATGCAAATTAGTCTTCTCTTATTTGATTTCCAATTATCACAAGCATAACGGATTCCTTCTGAAGGAACTGTTCCATCACCTTTTCCATCAATGAATACAATTGGATCATGATCCCATCCATTTTTATAATCAAGAAAAGATGTTGTTGGAACTTTTGAATTGTAAATGATTGTGAGGGGAATTTTTTCACCTATATCGATCGGCCCACTTCTTTGGATATCAATTGCTAAATCCATAATAGGAACATGATCAGGCCTTATATTTGAATGGCTAGCTAAAATATCACGGAGTTGATCAACTGTGTAATTTACTCCATCAGGTCCTCTCACCAAAGGTAAACCTTTAAATATTTGTAAATTTGGCCAATGAGCATAAAATCCTGGTCCACTTGTAGCAAAATCACCTATATAAACTGATTTATAGAATGGAACTAGAGGAGAATATCTTCTTAAAATTGCATCATACGCTTTCAAACTTCCACCAAAACTTGGAGCTAGCAAAATAACCTTTTCTATGTATTTATTAATCCATCTTTGTGTAACTACTGATTTTTTATCTTTGATTGCTGTTAATATTTGTCTCCCATTAACCTTCTTACCTTTATTATATTTCATAATACGTTCACCAGCAAGAAATTGTTGAATCATGAAGCATCCCATTGAAAATCCAGTTAGTGTTACTTTTTGACCACCTGATAGTTCATATGCTTTTTCAATCATATTTTTAAGTTGTGGCCAAAAATTATCAACAAAAAGAGGAGCTAATCTCCAATCATATGGAGCAACAAAAAAATCCTTTCCAACTTCATATCCATTTTTTACATATAGATCAATAAAACTTCCGAAATTGTCATAAAAATCAAGGAAACCTTTTTTATCGTTTGAATCATGATTTTTATAATGATCTTGGCCTTTAATAATATAGTCAACTGAGCTACGTTTTCCAAAATCTTTGACAGTAATATTAACATTATCAATACTATGAATGCTGTTTGTATTATTATCAAATTCGCATTGCGAAAGATAACAAATGCAATTAATAAATGGAGGCAAAACTAGTTTTGTGGGAATCCAGAGTAACTCATCTTCCATACTTTTTGGACAATACCATGGAACATGAATATTTTTATCATATGTAACATATAAATTTGAGCCATAAAGGCCAGGAACTAAAACAATGGGCTTTCTTTTAATATCATATTTGGCTAATGCTATTGCAATAAGAAATGTAAACATTAAATGAAAAGACATATGAATTGATTTTAATTTATAAAATAACTTATAGAAATTTTGATATTCGTTAATGATTATTTAATTGAAAATTTGAGAACAATTTAAACAAATAAAATATTTAGTTTTATCAATATAATGGTAAATTCAATAAAGAAAAATATTATAAATAAAATATTTGAAATTAAAAATATTATATATAATAAATTCTTTAATTTTTTTATATTTAATAATTCTAATCCAAAGAAATTTATATTTATAAAATAAAAAAATCTATCTTTTCAGAAATTACGATTAGATATTTCAGAACAGACTTATCAATTTCAAAAAATTTACATTTAAAAAGTTTTCATATCAACACTCAAATCTCTGAAATACCTGATCGTGGAGATAAATTAAATTAAATGAATATTTCTCCTCTGAATCTTTTTAAGCAATAACAATATCTGTACAACATCTCAAATGCATTTGATTTGCTAATGCAAATATTACCAATTGTTATTAAATTTTTGTTTTTTCTACATCCCAATATAATTTTGTCTCATTTTTATTATAATTTCTTTTCTTTTCTTTTTTTTAAATTGCAGTTACTAAACATACTTCATTGGCTATTCATTTTATTCAGATTTTCATCCTCAAATAATATTCAATGATTACAACAAAGTAATTGAGATAGCAAATGAGATCTATTCTGCTACAGATAAATGCTATCTCAATTCATCATCTCATTCTCCACTTTTTACAACTCTTGTCAACAAGACGCTCGATGTGTTCAAAGTATTGATACCCAAAGGAACTCTTTTTGAAGGTGTTCTTGCTTCTTTAACTCCACTTGCAACCACAAAACCAGTTCAAATCACGCTTAAACCACAAGAAAAAAAAAAAAAAGATCTAAATCTGAATCACAAACCAGATTTTTCACAAAGCATGCTGAGCTGCTCAAATTGCGGTGTTCCTTGTAGTTATTGCATCCACATGTTTCCATGCGCATTATTATTATACAAACACGAGAGGAAACTACAAAATGACGCCTTTTATGTAATGACAAAGTCTGATTGCGATAAATCAAAAGGCAGAAAAAGATGTAGAAGGAACAGTCATTGATTATAAATAGTTAATTAATTTCATTTCAGTAAAAGAATACATTCTTTGTTAAATTTTTGAATGATTTGAATGATTTAATTTTTTAAATGAAGTTGATCAATATAATTTTGAAAAAGATAACTATCAAAAGAGAAAATCCCAATTATCAAAACTACAAAATGTACCGCTCAAATTGAGGAGACACATTCTAATAACGACAAAAGCATTTTAATCAAAATAAAAAATAGATTCCAAATTCAATAATAAACATATACAATTGAAAAATTATTATTTTAATCATATATTAACCATAAATATTTATTTTTGATTGATATATTTATAAATTATTTTTTTATATTTTCAATATATTTCAATTTTAAAATCTAACAAGATTTTAATCTTGTAATGAATAATGAGAGTTGCTTAACAAAGTCAATCACAAGTCCTAGGAGAAGATTAAATCCATTAGATAGAGATTTAAGCCCAAAACTTAAAAATTCTCCATATCTTGAACCTCCTCAAAAGGCTCTTCCACCTAAACCTCTTAATAAAACAGAACAAAAAACTCATAATAGAAATTCAAAATATAAAAATCCTAATCAAGATATTCAAATTTACAATTCATATTACTCGAGTTTAAAATACCAACAAATTTTCCCAGGCTATACTTCCACACCAAGAAAAATATTTCGACCATATCAAAAAAGACAATTAAATCAATATACTCATTTATCACGTTCTTTAAATACGCAAAGCTCAAATTTTGATCTTTGTTATGATGAAAAATACACTGAAAAACAAAAAAAGTCACCTTACAATGAAAATCATTTAAAGACTCATCGTTTAGCAAAAATTCGAACCGAATTAAAAATGAAAGAACAAAGAGAAAAAGAAAGACAAGAGAGAAGCAGAACTAACATCGAAGCAGCAGAAGCTATTCAAATAGAAAAAGAAAACGAAAAGGAAACAAACGATTTAGTGTTTGCTAAACATGATCATTCAATTAGAATTATACCTTCATTCGACAGAACTAATGAAAAAATATGATAATTTTTATTTTAAATTCGAAATTGATGAATAACATGATTACAACTTCTTCTTTATTCGTAGAAATATTAGAATAAGTTGTAATATTAATTAATGGTGAATCTCATCAAAATTTGTGAAAAAAAATTGAAAACATTTTTAATTACATAACAAATTTAAATATCGAATCAACATCAAATTTTGAAGATTTCGAATATGAAGTTAACTCAATGTTTGCAAAATATAATATAATATAATAATTCAAAGTTAATATTTTCAAATTTGTTAATAATCCTAAATTAAGAGATAAATAATCATCTAAAACATGTTTATGTTATGAATTATTTATTGACTTAACAAGAACCGCTATTAACTATACCAATTTCTAAGCTATACAGCTTCTCAAATCATCATCATTACTTTTTTGTTAATTAAAATACCAATTACTTTGATAAAACTGCGAATTTTATGAATTTTTTAAAAAGATTAATTATTTATTATAATCAGAATTTTTTTTTTGTATTTTAAAACTTTTACATTAATATTTATTCCATTTCTTTATTCAAAAAATTAATAAAAACAAAGATAAAAATAAACAATGTAAAATTTAATATTATTTTGATCTAAACAAAAAAAATAAAAAAATTCCTATTTCTTCTGAGGTTGAAGGATCTTAATAATTTCTTGCTTTCTATTTTCAATATCCTCAGCCTTCTTATACTTTGACATATAATTGTCAACCTCTTTGAAGAAACTTTGAATGATTGCGACCACCTGTGTTTTCTTTTCTTTCAATTCGGCCTCCATTTTGGCGATTTCTTCAGTCAAAGATTGAATCTCGTCGCTACCAGAGCCGACCTTGCTTTGCTCATCCTTCAACTGTGCCTCAATAGCATCTCTTTTCTCGAACATTTTCTTTCTCTCATCACGCAACATCTTCAGTTCTTCTCTTGCCTTTTCTTTCTTTTCTTCGACTTGCAGCGTCTGCTCCTCGTTCTCCATCATATCGGCGTATTTTCCGTTATTTTGTGCTCTGATCTTCTTCATTCGAGAGAGCCTTCTCTTTAGGTCTACGTTTGAAGTCGTTATGACTTCTGTCTCTCTTTCAATTCGCTCGATTTCCATGTCACGCTGGATGATTGAAGTGATTCCATACTTTTGCTCGAGCTGGACGTGCTTGGACTTCAGGCCGTCGATTTGAAGGCTTAAATTCGAAACCTCTTCATTTTTGTCTTGAACTTTTTGATGAAGATTCGATATTGCGATGTTGACGCGCTTTTTCTCCTCCTTCAAGTAGCTGACGCCGCGGCGAGACTCGCCTTCATTCTTCTTCAAATCGTGGAGGAGCTCGGACTTCGCCTTGATCTTTGCCGTGAGGTCATTTATGGCTGTCTCGTAGTAGTTGACGCGCTTGTCAAGCTCCTGCTTGGAGGGCCGTTCAAAGCGACCAAGAGAGTTGAATGAAGTGTCAAGTTCGTTGAACTCTTCAATGAGGCTCGCGGGGCTTTCGTGGCCGTCGCTTGGAAGAGGCGAGGTCTGGGCCGAAAGCTTCGTGAGATTGGCGGGGAGAATGGTGCGCTTGATCGGGTTGGGAAGAGGAGGCTCGAGGCTGCCGTCTTTGAAGTTGCTGACGCGCGGATCAGAGGACTCAAAACGAGGAGGCGGAGGACGATAGAAAAAGTTGTTTTGCTTCTGCTGCGGGTTGGACTGGCTCTGCCTGCTGCCTGGCTTCTGTGACTGGCGCTGCTGATTTGGCTGGCTTTGGCGCTGGTTCTGCTGGTGCTGCGAGTAGACCTGCTGGCTCGCGCTCGGCGTTGCCCGTGGAGCTTCTTGGAAGTTCCTTGAATCACGCCCGCCTCGTGAATTGCGGCCTCCTCGACCACGCGGATTTCCGCCGCCTCCTCGGCCGCGCTGGCCCGTGTGAGAACCAGAAGAAGAAGCCGAAAGTGAAGGACTCTTATTATTATTATTGTTGTTGTTGTTGCTGTTGTTACTGCTGCTGCTTGCTGAAGGATTGTAGCGGAATTTGCCGTCAGCTTGGCTGCTTTGCTTTGGCTTCTGCGCCTGCTTGTCTGCGCTGCTTGGCTTGGCTGCACTCGGCGCTGCTGTAGCTGCTACTTGAGGAACTTCTCTTGTTGTTGTTGTTGCTGCTGGTGGATGTGAAGAAGCTGCTGGCTGTGGACTTGGTGGCTTCTTTGGAGGAGCAGGACTCTGGTCGATTGAAAACCACGTTCGCGGCTTCTTGATCAATGACGAGTCATCGTTGGATTCTTCGTTGTTGCTGTTGCTGGCTGCCTCTTTATGCGGCTGTTCGGCTTGGCCGGGGCTGGCGCTGCCTTGGGATGCTTGCGGCTCTGCTTCGGCTTCGTCCTGGCTCTTTGCTTGGTCAGCGCTCTCGCTTTGGCCGCCTGCCTGCGCTGGCTTGCTTTCCGCCTTTTCTTCTTCAGGCTGGCTCTTGCCGTTCTTTTGGTCCTCCAACTTCCTCAGTCGCTCTTCTTTTTCCCTTTTCCTCCTCTGGCGCTCCTCTTTTTGCTTCTGCCTCCTGAGAAGCTCTTCCTCCCTCTTCTTCTTTCTGCGTTCTTCCTCTTCTTGCTCCCTCTTAACTCTGTCTTCTTCCTCCTTCTGCTTCATCAACAGTTCTTCTTCCTCCTTCTGCTTTTTCAGACGTTCTTCTTCTTCTTTCTGCTTCTTTAAGCGCTCTTCCTCTTCCTCTTTCTGCTTTTTCAAAGCTTCTTCTTCCTCCTTTTGTTTCTTTAAACGTTCTTCTTCTTCTTTCTGTTTCTTTAATCGCTCTTCTTCTTCTTCTTCTTTTTGCTTTTTCAAACGTTCTTCTTCTTCTTTCTGTTTCTTTAATCGTTCTTCTTCTTCCTTTTGTTTCTTTAATCGTTCTTCTTCTTCTTTCAATTTCCTTAATCTTTCTTCTTCTTCTTCTTTCTGCTTCTTCAAGCGTTCTTCTTCTTCTTTCAATTTCCTTAATCTTTCTTCTTCTTCCTCCTTTTGCTTCCTCAAACGTTCTTCTTCTTCCTCCTTCTGTTTCTTTAAGCGTTCTTCTTCTTCTTTTTGCTTTCTTAGACGTTCTTCTTCATTTCTCTGTTTCTCTAATCTTTCTTCTTCTTCCTTCTGTTTCTTTAAACGCTCCTCCTCTTCTTTCTGCTTTTTCAAACGTTCTTCTTCTTCCTTCTGCTTCTTTAATCGTTCCTCCTCTTCTTTTTGCTTTCTTAAACGATCTTCTTCCTCTTTCTGAATCCTCAAGCGCTCCTCCTCTTCTTTTTGATCATTAGTGGATTCTTTATCTTCTCTCTCATTCTTAATAGGCTCTTCACTTTTTCTGCTTGATTCTTCTTCTTCTTTTTGCCTTCTTAATTCTTCACTGACTTGCCTTTTTACTTCAACCAAGAGTTGATTCTTCATTTCTTGGGCAAGTTGCGCTTTCAGTTCTTCACCAATTTGCTTTTTCAATTCTTCTTCTTTTTGGCGAGATAGTGGATGAGAATTATCATTTTTTGATGGCTGTGGCTCAATATTAATAATATGATCTGGTATATTTAATTGTATCTGAAATCTCAATTTTGGCTTATTTTGAAATTGGTTATTCTGAGTAATTTGATTATTGAAATTATCGTTACTATTATCAAAACTATCATAACCGCCATTTTGCGAGATTGAATCTTGGCTACTACTTAAATCCGTTAAATTTATCTGCCTTTGTGGATTGTTTTGATTTGAGATATCGTTATTTGCATTATTTTCATTATTCGCATTATTAGTAACATTTTCTTTGGTTTGATTAGGATTATATGTAAATAAAAAGTCGTTTTTTTGTCCATCTTTTCCTGGTTCATAAACAGCTTGAAAATCTTGGCTGCTTTGATTCATTCGTTGCCTTTTTCGTCTTTGGCTTTCCCTCCTTTTTTCTCTACGGAGAAGATCTTGGGTAATAAACTCTTCTTTTTCAGATTCACTCATAGTCGAGAGACGCTGAAGTATTTCTGGGCTGGCACGTTCATAATAATTTTCACGAGTAATTTTTGTTTGTGACATTGTAGTTTTTTTAATTATTTCGAGTTATATATCTAATATTTTTGATGAAATAAGTTTAATTTTTCAAATTTGAGTGCTTAATCAACAGCCTGGCCAGGTAGTAGTTCAAAAGAAGAATTTTGAAAATTCTTACAAATAAACTCTCAAATTTGAAAAAAATATTCAAAATTTTGATACAACGTTCTTTTTTATATACTTAACGTCATTTTCTATTCTGGAAAATTCGTTGTTAAAGACAAAAAACATAAAAACGAATACAATAAAATTTCTTTAATTTTACATATATTAAATGCCAAATAAATTGATCTTTTTTTACGAAAAAAAGGAATCTTCAATATCTGAATTTTGTTACAATCATAACAATATATATAGTAAAATTAGCATAGCTAAGATATATAGGACTCTGATAAACCAAATAACATGAATATCACAATAAATTAAAAAAAAAGAAATTATATATTTGAGAATATATTTTGTTTTCCGCCTTTCTTTTTCAAAATGTTAACAATATCTATATTTTTCTTATTAATTGCTAATTCTAAAGGTGTTGCACCATTTGCATTTTCAATATTAATATTGATGTTCTTTAAAGAACACAAAAATTCAACAATATCTGCAAATTCTTCATCAATAGCATAATGTAACGGCGTTCTATTTTCATTATCAACTACATTAAAATCAACTTTCACGTTGAAAATTAAAAATTTAACAGCTTTAAGCTTAGACGACATTACAGCATTATGTATTGGAGAAATACCTTCATTATCTTTTGCTTCAATCCATTCTTTATGGACTTTTGATAAGTAATCAATTACATCTAAATTACCTGCCAAGCAAGCACAATGGAAGGGTGTTTCATTTTTATTAAATTCGGTGTCTTTAAACAAGTTGCATTTTGCATCAATATATTTAACAACTTCAACAACTGAATTTTCTGATGCTTTACACATCATATTTGAATCAAAAACAATATTATGACTAATATAAGGCAAAAGATACTCCATTATTTCGCCTGTTCCTTTAATTATATCGTCACCTCGCAAATCATCAATGAACCTTGCGCTATCACCAATTTTGCTTTGAACATTGATCAAAAATTTGACAATTTCAAACGATTTTTCACTAATTGCTTCTTTTAAAAGTGAACTTAAACTGAATCTTTCTAATTCTTTCAAATTTTGATAATTTTGAATGAATAGAAAAATGAAAATCATAACATTTTTGTTATGTATAGATTTAGTTAAATAATGAATTACATTATCATTCTTTTGGCACTCTTTAATTTGATCTATATTATTAACTAAAAATTCTAAGTTATTAGAGCTAACAGCAGTCATAATTTCATTTTCATTAAATTTAAAATCGTTATTGTTAATAATGTAATCGTAAATATCATTTTGATGAAACTGTATAGCTGCATATAAATCATCTTGCGAATATGAAATGCAATCCTCAACCAAGTGAATGATTTCATAATTACCACCTGCAATTACATATTTGCCAATGGAATCATCAATATTAACTTTGTTCATCCACAGAAATTTAAAAATATTAATTGAACCGAAAAAAGCAGCTATTTCAATAAATTTCCCTTTGTAAACAAAACTATTTAAGCGATTCTTTCCTATATGCTCATTATTATTCTCATAATTTTCATCATCTTCATTATCATCAGATTCATCATTGTTGCTCCTCTCTGAAATATAACGAAAATGAAATTTAAAAAATTTTTTATGCTCAAAAAAAGACGGAATGTTAATTTCCCCGTCAAGCTCAATATCAAATTGGCTTACAATGTCTTGAAATGATACAAAATCGTCATTTCTAATAATTTCGAATATTTTTTTATAATCAATTCGATTATTTTTGTTTTGGTTATAATTTTGGTTAATCACATAGTCTTTATCTAAATTGCTGTTATGCGATATTAAAGATGTGACTTTTTTCTCCAATGGAGGCGAAGTAAAAATTTCATACTTGAGCTGCTCTTTTGAAATCACTGTTTTTCCTTCAACGATAGGATAAATAAAATTACATATTTTTTCTATACGAGGAAATTGTGAAGGATAATACATAGAAGAATAGTTTATTGATGATAATATATTGAATATTTTTAAATTATTTTCTGTTTTTAATTTTTCGAGCAAATCTGAATGTTCTAAATCAATGTCAGATGTCAATATATCTGATATATAGTTTTGAGTAGAAATTGAGTCATTAATATATTGATCATATTCTTGTTCTAATAATTGTATCATATCCATTAAAGGCCAAATAACAATTGAAAATATTTTGAATAATTATCTCTTCAATTAGAAAATGGATCAAAATAAAGATGATTCACAAGAAACTAATCAAAAAATTAATTGGATGAGGATAATTGATCCTATAAATCTAATTCCAGCTATTTTATCAATAGTTCTATGGACTGTTGCAACTTATATTAAACTAAAGCCACTTTACGTTCCTCCTTATGATTCCTTATCCCAATTTCCCAAGAAAGGAAAAAACACAGTTAGCAACTCACATGTGATCATCATAAATTTTGTTCTTTTTGTTGTTCTTGTTATTATTTTTTTCTTTCTTAATTTTAAATTTCCCAAAAAATTCTTTCGATGCTTTTCACCATTGACAGCTATTTATGCAATGACCACAGCGGTTTGCCTAACTGGATTTTTTACAAATGTATTAAAAATGTATGTTGGAAGACCAAGACCTGATATGTATGCTTGGTGCAAATCAGAAACAGCACAATATGAAACATGCACAAATATTAAAAAATCAAAACAAAAAGGAGAATTTGTTTCATGGCCATCTGGACATTCATCAAATGCAATGTCAGGTTGCCTATTTATTTGCCTTTTCCTTCAAAAGGTTATTAGTACTAGAAAACTATGGTGGTCAACATTTTGCTCACTTTTCTTATTTGGGGCAGTTTATGTTGCATGTTCAAGAATTAGGGATTATAGACATCACACAGATGATATTTTAGCCGGATTGTTTATAGGATTTGCTGTCACAATCTTTGTATGGCAAAGATCGTATAAAGACATCTTTTTTAAGAGCAAGTATAATGAATTCATTCATTCGTAATTATGTTATTAAATTAAATTATGCTATATTTATCTTTTATTTTTAGTTTTTTTTAATGATAATTAATTTTGTGAATGATCATATTAGCGACCGTTTATTTTATATAAAATATGAATAAATTTCAAAATTGGGTTTGCTGGCAGTTCAATAGAAACAACAACAATGATTTTGATATTGAAACAGTTTATAGAATGATGATCGATTTAAACAACCGGAAAATTGACCAAAACGATTTTAATCTTAGATATGAAGGTTTTGATTACATTTATAAAAATTTCAAAAAAGGCATGAAAAAAGGCTCGTTGCCATTTAATCAACAAGATGTTGATTATGAAACTAATTGTATTAATTTATTCATGTTTGTGAGAACAGGAATGAGTTTGAATTATTTTAACTCATCGCAAAATCAGTATGAAGATCGTTCTAGAGATTATAGCGATTATAGTTATTCAAATCATCCCTATAGAAAAGAAGAAAATTATAATAATCATTACTTTGAAGAAGAAGAGGAGGAAACAGAGTTTAATGATAATGCTCCAATTGAAGGAGAAGTAATCAACAAAACAAAAACATTTGATAATACTTTATCAGATGGAACTGAAAATATAGGTAATTATGAAAATATTGAATATAATGACAATAATGAATACAATGATAATAACGAAAATATCCTTAAAGAAGACAATAATGACAATGACAATTCTTTTTATTTAAATAGACTATCATGTGAAGATATTGATTTTTTGGGTAGCGATTTTGTTAATGATCCTGAATTCTTTGACGATGGATATAGCCATGATGATTATATTAGAGATGCCTTATCTACACCATTTTTAGATGATACTAAAAACAATTACGTCATTATAGGAAAAGAACAAGATTATAAAGAAAAAGAACAAGATGATGAAGAAAAAGAACAAGATAACGAAGGAAGAAGAAATACGAAAATAAAACCAAAGACTACAATTAAAAGGAGGAAGAAAAAACATTCAGTTCAATATCTAGATGAAGACATGGAAGCCCAGATGCCAACCAAAGAAATTGAAGAAAACGAAACAACAGATGAAATCACAAAACCAGATGAAATTGAGAAGGAAAGAGTTACAAAAGGGAACGAAAAAGAACACAAATTAGATAAAATAGAAAACAAAGAAAATGTGACAAAAGAAGGAAGAATTGAGAATAAAGAATCAATTGTGAGAAAAGAAGAGGAAGAAAAAGAAAAGAAAGAAAAAGAAGAAAAAGAAAAGAAAGAAAAGAAAGAAAAAGAAGAAAAAGAAAAGAAAGAAAAAGAAGAAAAAGAAAAGAAAGAAAAAGAAGAAAAAGAAAAGAAAGAAAAAGAAGAAAAAGAAAAGAAAGAAAAAGAAGAAAAAGAAAAGAAAGAAAAAGAAGAAAAAGAAAAGAAAGAAAAAGAAGAAAAAGAAAAGAAAGAAAAAGAAGAAAAAGAAAAGAAAGAAAAAGAAGAAAAAGAAAAGAAAGAAAAAGAAGAAAAAGAAAAGAAAGAAAAAGAAGAAAAAGAAAAGAAAGAAAAAGAAGAAAAAGAAAAGAAAGAAAAAGAAGAAAAAGAAAAGAAAGACAAAAGTGAAACAAAAGAAGAAAAAAGCGCAGGAAAAGGAGTTAATGAAAAAGAAAGAAAAATTGCTCCAAGCAAAGAAACTACTATTGAGATAGAATACACAGAAGATAAAGATGGGAAAGTGCAGGTTATACTTCCTCAATCAGTCAAGGACAAAATCAGCAAGAAAACCACACTTAAAGACAGCCCCATCGACATTGAATACACGCAAGAGGGATCAAAAATCTCAGTTATAGTTCCTACAGAGGCTTCAAAAGCGAGCAAGGCAAAACCCACTCACTCTCCTTTTTATTATGGTGGATCTAGTAGCTATTCAACAAGTAAAGAAGACGAGGAAGAAAAAAGCAAAAGAATTGCTCCAAGCAAAGAAACTACTGTCGAAATCGAATATACAGAAGATAAAGATGGAAAAGTGCAGGTTATACTTCCTCAATCAGTCAAGGACAAAATCAACAAGGAAATCACACTTAAAGAAAAACCCATCGATATCGAATACACACAAGAGGGATCAAAAATCTCAGTTATTGTTCCTCCAGAGGTTGCTAAGAGGTGTATGGCAAAACGCTATCCAGATCATATCAAAAGTGTGACAATTATTACTACTTACAGAGGAAAGAAACCAATTAAAAGAATGATTAAAATCTGAAAAATTAACTTTGTAAAATATTAAATATTTTATATTTTATAAAAATTTGTTTATTTGATGATATATATAATTTTTTACTTTTATACTTGTTTGGATAATTAAAATAACAAATCATATATTTATAACAATTTAAATCAATTATTAACATATATTTAATTGTATATTCTCAATTTTGGTTAATATGCATTGATAATGAAAACAATTATATACATAATTCATATATTTTTTTGGATATCTATACTTAACAAATTTATCGCAACTGATTAATATCATATAAATTCTACAAAATAAATAAATAATAAAAATTAATTAAAATAATAATTATTTAATCAATGCTTTATATTTTATTTTATGTGAAATTAATATAATTATTCTTTAAGACGTGCAGCTGTTTCATCAAAGTCTTTAAGCATATCGTTCAAGGTATTTGCATATGAATTCTTTAAACTTTTAATTAAGCTTAATTGAGTTTGAAGTTTTTCAAAATCTGTTCCGTGAGAAAGTGCAACAGCTTGGTTTATTTGTGTTGCTTCATCATTTGGAAACTTCTCTGAGGCAACGATCATTGTACTTGCAGCATTTTCCCATTCTCCAACGGCGAAAAAGCATGATGCAAGCATATTCTGAAGTAATGGCGTTGAAATTCCTCGGTCAGCTATATCTTGAAGCGAATATAAAGAATCACGGGCAGCATCACCACCTTTTACAATTCCAATTTGAGCCATACATATTTTTGATAGATTTGGATCTTTTATATTTGAAATTTCTGCTTCAGCTAAATCGTTTCTGTTTATTGATAATAATACTTGAATTCGAAGAGCAACAGCTTCATCATGCTGAACTCCATCAAGAATAGATAATGCATCTAAATAATTATTTATACGTAAATGTATTATAGCAACGCAAATTGCATAATAATCAGAAATTTGTAATAAAGATTGATCAATATTTCCAAGAAGATTTTGAATTTCTTCTTGGCTTGAAAGTTTAAGAGCATTAGCGAGAAGATTTATTCCTTTTTGAACATTGTTTGTTTGTGCGCGGGTTGCATTTAGAACAAAATCAATTTGGTTCAAAGCTAAACGCGAACGAAGAACTATAAACTCGACTTCTTCGTCATCTTTTTTGTAAGACGTAGAATCATTAACGACTTTGGTATATGAACCAAGATAATATGTTTCCTTAAGTTCTTCAATCATTTATAATTTTTTAACAATATATTTGGTCAAATATACATCATTGAAATTTGTTTCTATTTTGATTTTGAAAAATATTCATTAAATCAAAAAATCATATAAAATTACATTTGTTGAGCCGTTTTTAATAATATTTTGCAAAATATTTTTAATTTTAAATTAAAAATGTTAATTTTTCCAAAGTTAATTCATTTAAAATTGAAAATATTCCATAAATATAACTTATCAATATAATTATATTAATATTTACAAGTATAATTACTATTTTTACCTTAGTGTTTTGAATATAAAATCATTTCTATTTATTAGTATTTTTGAATTGCTCATTTAATTTTTTATTTGAGTATTATGAAAATTCTAAAATAAATATATCTCTTTAACTCTTGAATTGTTGTTGAAATGAACGTAATAATTATTATTTAAATTTAAAACAATATATTTTCATAAACTTTCAAATTTATATTAATGGTAATTAAAAAAAAAAAAAAAAAAAAAAAATAATTATCATTTAAAAAACCTCTATTTAAATAAAACTTTTCTTTTCAAAAAACAAAATATTAGGTGAACCACAAACATTATTTACAAGGGCAAGAACAAAATGCGATTTAGGATCTTCCATCTCCTTTGCCATTTTGAGCTGTTCTTTCCGCAAACAAAATTTAAATTTATTATCTTCAGTTCCTGCATTCGTAGATTTAACCTCAAAATAATATTTGTTATTATCATCATCTTCCGCATAAATATCATAATGCTCACCAGTCTCATTAATATAGTAAGTGTGTCCATTATTCAAAGTAACCTTTCGTTGAGTTTCTTCTTCAGATCTGGCCAGCCAAACAACATCAGAATAATTTCCACTATCATTTAATAATTCATATACAAGAGCTTCCCCCTTGTAGCCTATATCCTGGCTTTCTTCGCTGTTCTGAGACAAATAATTCAGAAATTCATTGAAAAATCCGCGCATTTCGCCTTCAATTAGGTCTGAAAAGGCAACTTTCAATTTCTCTATTGAGCTGATAAATTTGAGGAATTCAATATTCAATTCTTCGAATTGTTTAGATTCTTTGTTAGGATTGCTCTGAATCGCTTCCATTATGTTATCAGTCATGAATTTCAAATCTATAAAATGAATATTCTTTTTCAATGTTTCATTCTCACTGACATCGATCTTCTCATGCAGAATCGACTCGTTGATCTCACTCGAGCCTCTAAACCTGATCAGGAATTGCAAAAGGGTGTTCATCACATCATCCTCAAGTTGGTCATCATGCAGCAAGTTTGCTGATTTAATTGGAATGAAATCGTTATTCCTATTTGGAAATATTTTCCCAACAATTGTGAAATTGTAAAGAATGCTTAGATGGTCAAATATCTTATTTGTGAATTCACTGCTTTCATAGTCATCATCATCATCATTGTTATTATTATTGTCATTGTTATTATTATTGTCATTGTTATTATTATTGTCATTGTTATTATTATTGTTATTATCAATATCATCATTATTGTTATTATCAATATCATCATTACTGTAAATTTCATCATTGTTTTTATTATTATCATCGTCATTGCCATTATTGTTATTGTCATTGCCATTATTGTTATTGTCATTGCCATTATTGTTATTATTGTTGTTGCTGCTATTTTTGCTGTTTTTGATTATGTTGAACTGCAGCTCGCTTAGGCTGTCGTATTGAGATATAAAGCTGGCAACTTCGCTCATTGCTATCTGGCTGACTGATTTTGCAAAGTCATGCGACCATGCGTTTCCATCATCATTATTTTCATGCAAAGCAACTTCTTCATTAAAGTTCAAGAAAAACTTCAGAATTTTGATTGCCTCTTTCGGCTTTTCATCCTGGCTTGAGTACTCAAAAATGACTGAGTACAACTTAAACCTCTGCTGCAAATTCTTTGAGTAAATTTGATTCTTCAAACGCTCAGCAGGGAATCCATCTAGTATTGATTTTGAGACAGTTTGGAATCCGACTGGATTCTTCAATTTGATGACATCGGCAAAATCATCGTGAATAAAAATTCTCTTTAAATCGATGCCAAAGAAAGAACAAATGATTTCCTTGACATTTCCATCTTTAATGTAGTCAAAGTGAAGATTATCAGAGTAACATATCTCAAACAGTTGGTTTGGAAATATTCTTGATTGATCAAATAAATCATAAGAAAGATAGGTCTTTAAAAAGACGACAAACTCCTTATACAAATCGATATTATTTTCAATATCAAATCCATGAATTTCACTTATGATTAATTTTATTACTTTTGAGTCAGCATGAGTGAACATTTCAGCGAGTATGATTTTTATTTCACTAACTGATGCAACATATGCGGGAATAATAACTTTTTCTATTGATTTATTCAAGAAAAGGTTTGTGTACTTGAACATCGATTCTCTATGCGAATCGTTTTCAACGCAGTATTTCATCAATGATGACGAATTCTCATCAGTCAAATATTTTTTAATGCATTCAATTGCCGATTCATTGTCAAAAAGGCGAAACTCAAACTTATTGTCTTCAATGAGGAACTTTACTTCATCGTGAAGACACATTTTCTTGTAATCAATGCCAACATCATCGAGCATTTGAACGAAAACAGGAAGCAATTTGAAGTTGTAAACTTGATCTTTTGTAACCAGATCTTTATTTGCATTAATAAGAAGTTTATAATGACTGAAAAATCTATCACAATCAGTCATTTTCTCAGTAAAAGAAATGACATCTTTAATGAAAACAATTTGAGAATCGTCATTTGACTCTTCATTTTCAGTTAATTTAATGTCTGATGCGTTGTCATATTCGGACACAATTTTAATGAGCTCTTCGAATGCAATTTTTGAAGGAAAATCAGTCCATAAAAGTGTCACCCATTCAGAGTATATTTGATGACTGATGCAATACTTATTGTCTATTGAAAGACGTGAAACCAAACTGAAAAATTCATTGTCTCTGTCTTTCCTGAATTCAGCTGCATTTTTACTTTTCTGATCATAATCATTAAAGCATTTATAGTCACCAATTATTGGGAACAAAATCTCGCTTGCAGGTCTAAAACCAGACGATGTTTCGAAGACATTTGAAGACAAAACAACATCTCGCATTTTATCAACAAAGTTTTCTTTGATGAATTCATTAGAATGTGGAAATTTTAATCCAACAGAGATGTAATACAAGCTATTAAAATTGTTATCAATTACATAATGAACCATTTTAATGAAAATATCGACAGATTTTGTTATAATGAACTTGTTAATCAAGCTTTCATTACTTTCTTCAGCATCTTCATCGACATTTTGAATGATGATTTTATCTCTTTCTTTTTCTGGCTCAAAATTCGGCGAATTAATGATGATTGGAGATCGGAAATCATCCAATCCAATCAATGGATAAGATAAGAACAAAACTGTTGGATAATGCTTGAATACCAAATTATTTTTAATAGTATCAATTGGCAACAAACAATTAATTTTTATTTCTTTTGATTCATTGAAGTTTTCAATTGAATCAAATCGAACAAATCTTTCTAAATCTGGCTTATATTTGTCACTTATTATGCTTATTGTTTGAATTGGTCCATCTTCATGATTTGCTATGTATGTCACTGTTTCTTTTGCTGTTTTAATTGTTACAGATTCAATTGTCGGATTAAGTAACAATGTTGGACCAATGTATCTTTTTAGGCTCCTTAAACCTTCTGCATAAGCCTTTTGCGAATTAGAATAATTCTTAATGGGTTGTTGCTTTTCAGGCAAGATTTCAGGCAAGATGTATTCAAAAGATGTCATGTTTCTAGACTCAAGATTTCTTTCAATGCTTCTTTCCATTTTATGAACACATTCTGTAAGCTCTTCTCTAGATGATCCATCACGATGAATTGTCACATTAAAGCCTGTTAATTTATCTTGCTTTTGGATGTCTCCTGAAAGTTTTATGATTCGTGATAAAACCAAGGTTGACATAAAACCTGTTCCAAACTTTCCAGTTGCTTTTTTGTTGTTATCTTTTTGCTCGCTGCATTGATACAATAGAGCAAAGAAAGTTTCATTAGTGAAAGGAGATCCATTGTGACTAAAGATAACTTTATCTCCACAAAATTCGAAAGTAATTTTTACTTTCAAATCATTCTCAAGATTTTCTTTATTATTGAAAAGTGTATCGTTTGCATTTTGAATCAGTTCAAAGGGCCAACGTTGAAAGTCTTTATCTGAAGGCGAATCAAGTTCTCTCAGACGATTCTTAAGGAATAAAACATGCGCATCTTGCAATATTTGGATTCGTGCTTTTTGATCTTCATCCATGTCTTTAGATGCTATCATGTCAATGATCGATGCTTCATCAATGAGAGTTATTTGCTTAATCATGTCAATGACTTTCGTATCAATTTCTGGCTTTTTCAGAGCATCATTGAACATCTTATTCAATTCAGAGTAGAATCCCATGACACTGATTCTTGACAAACCACTGATATTAACTCTGTGGTCAGCAAATTCATACCTGTTGATTAATTGGGGCTTCAAATAGTTGATACAATCGAGCCAATCCTTCTTGATTCCCAAATCTTGCTTCAATTCTTTCCTGAGCTTAAAAACGCCATTTTGATTTGGGATGATTTTATGGTCATCGACAAGAGCGTCAGCGAAAGTGTACAATGAATTCAAAAAGTTGAAACAGATCACATCATCTTCTATTGAAAAAGCTTCTTTGAATTTTTCTAAGGTTTCGGTTTCTTCAACTTTTTGACACATGTGCAAAATGAGAATGTCATTTGAACTTTTCCAATAATAAATGGAGAAATAATTGGAATCAATTAAAACTTGTTCTATTTTAGGATTAATCAAGTCATGATAAAGAGTGAATAGTTGCCTTTGTTTTATTTCTGTGGATACTGAACCTTCTTTCTCCTGTGGACACAAAGAAATGATCAATTCAGCAATTTTTATTTTAATTTCTTGATCAACATCTTTATTTGCTATTATCTGTTTTATTTGGGACATGAAGCCAGAGATACTTTCAGTATTCTTTGATTTAATAACTTCATTAATTTCTGGATGAAGAATGTCATCATTGAAATCTTTTTTACAAAATTCAATTGTTATTTGGTTCAAGTAATCATGGAAGCATTCAATTTTATTTTGTAAATCACTCAATTTTCGTAATTTACAATTAGCATTTGGGAATATTTCAACTGAGTTAATAAACTCCTCATCTTTCTGATAATGGTTCAGAAAAACTGGAAGGAACCCATTGAAAAAGTTCAATGATTCAGAAACTTTTTCATATTCGAATTTTGAAATTTTTTCAATAATTTGATGAAAAACGTAATTATCAGCAAAGTCCCAAATAGAAGAACTTATATCGTTAATAATCACAGGTTCACAAACATCAATGAATTCCAATTCACGAACGAAATCAAACATATTTAATCTGAATTCGTTATCTTCCAATATAAATTTCATTAATTCGAAGCACATTGAATTATCTTCCTTTATTTTTTCAATGATTCTACTTTCAGCATCAACGACTTTATCTTCAGGAAGAGTGATTGAGTCAATAGAATTATTCATGTGAGTAGATCTCCAAGGAATTTGAATAGATTCCATTAATTCAATAATTTGATCAGGAACAGTTTTACTTTCTTTCATATCAAATTCTTCTGATTCTTTTGATAAAGAATGAATGTTGTAATTCATATCAGGAATGAGACGGAATTCATATAAAATATTTTTATCATTCAAACAATTCCAAACGAATCCAAGAAGTTCATTCAAATAAGGCAATTGTCCTTCATTTAATAAAGATTGATCACATTCAGCTTCACCCATTAAACCGTCAATTACAACGACATTTAAATCTTTCCATTGTCTATCTTTCCACAAAATAGCATCTTCTTCACAGACAATGTTAGAACAATATCTTTCAACTAGCCTGATGAATTGGGGAAGGATTTCTGGATCAATTTCTTTAGATGGCAAATAAGCATCCTTCAACAAAATTTCATTTCCAGATGAAGTAACAACCGTTATATTATTTGCCAATGTATTTCTTAACTTTTCAAGAAATACTGTTTGATACCATTCCATGTCAAATGAACTATAAGGCTTCTGTGATAATACAAGTCCTCTTGAAAGCTCATAAATATTTTTGATTTTCCTTTCTTTTAACGCAGAAATAAGAACATTGAATAAATCACAACTTTGCAATAACAAAGTTCGATTAATTTTAGTAGTCGTGATTTTCCCATTTATTTCTTCTTCGCCGTCCAATATCAATGCATTTCTTTCAGTTGATGGTTCAAAGTTTGGCGAATTTATATAGAAAGGAAGAATGTGTTCTCTTGATCCAACAAGAGGAAAAGACACGAAAATGCTTTCCATTTCGTTGTTGATCGGAATGATCATTTGTTGATCATCAATTTCAACTGAAATGTTAATATCATTAATTCTATCTTTAACTAAGATAAATCTTTTGAATAAGGACTTATTTATAAATATGTTATAAATAAAAAATGCTTTGTTAGTTTCTTTTGTTAATGTGTATTTTGTTTTAATTCCATTTTCAATTAAAACCAATTCTTTTATTTGTGGACAATTAATTAAAACTTCAGGAATGTGTGATTTAAGATGATTCAAACCAAGTTCAACACATTTTCTACTTTGATCAGAACTAATTTCATACTTAAAAGTTGTTCGTGGGAATAATTTTGGATAAAATTTTTGACTTTTTTGCATTTCTTTAAAATCACGAATGATTTCATCATCTTTTATTCCTTCTCGATACATTGTAGCTGAAAAACCGACCATTTTATTATGTTGATCGATTTTATTTCCAGTTATTTCCACGATTTTTGATAAAACATGAGTTGAAACAAAACCTGTTCCAAATCTTCCAGTAGTTTCTTTATTTTCCTTTTCTTGGCTAATTTTATACAACAAACCAATGAACGAATTGTCAGTGAACGCAGGGCCATCATGAGAGAAGATCACCTGAGTATAATGATTATTTTTTGGGTTTTTATTAATTTCAATATAAATTTTTACTTTTCCTTGTCCATCAATATTTGAAGGTGAAAATAAAGAATCCTTTGCATTTTGAATCAATTCCCATGGCCATCTTTTCTTATCATTTTCATTTGGATTTTGGATTTCAGTCAATCTATTCTTAATATTAGCAACATATAACTTTTGCAGTAAAATTTCATTCTCATTTGTTTTATCTTCATTTTCATTTTCTTCTAAATTAGGAACACTTAATTTACTTATTGCTCGCAAAATCTCTGAATTGCTGATCAGTTGTTCATCAGAAAGATTCTCACTTATTTCTGTTAAAAATTGTTTAAAATCAACAACTTGAAGAAAATTACAAACAATGTTTGGATGCGCATATTCATCTCTAATGTCTCCTTCAGACCTCATCAAATTAAAGAGATCAAAAAGTGTCTCTGAAATTCCTTTAGAAAAGTAGATTTTGTCAGCAGGACGAAAGACGCCTTTATAATTGGGAACCAAAGCTTTCTTTCGTCTATTTGAGTAATCAGAAGATAAAATTTCAAAATACATGTTTAAATTAGCAAAAATTATTTTTTCATCTTTCACTAAGCATTCTTTTAATGTAGATATATCATGATATTGATGCAAAGTATCTTCAACGCAATCCAAAACAATTTCATTTGCTCTCTTCCAAAATAACTCATCAACAATTGGTGTTTCAATCATTTTAATATCCTTACAGAAGAATAATTGTGCCAATTCAATTATTTTCGTTTGAAACTCAAATAACCTATGATTAGTTTTGGGCGGCATGATACCTAAAACAGAAAATAATCGATCTTCATATATGAAACCATTGTGAGCGAAGAAATCATCAGAATTGATCGTGTTCATCAAATTACTAATCTCATAAGTATTACTAAAATTAACAGATGTTACCAGAGGATGTGCATACAAGTCAAACTTGATAAATGGTCCTAGTTTATCTAGTAAAACAGGTGAAATATTTGTCGATATTTTGCCAAGTTTTCTTTTCTCAACTAGAATCAATTTAAAGTTAGGAACAAGAAAATTATTGTTGGTGAAATGACGTTGATATAATTCATAAAATGAATTGTAGGCTTCTAAATTTGATTTATCAACTGTTTTTCCTTTCATGTTGTTGATCTTTTGATTGATTAGTTTAAGTAAAAGCGAGTCTGAATATTCCCACAAATTTTCATCAACATCTTCAATGATTATTTGCTGTGGAACGTCATAGAAAAGTTGGGAAACTTGATACATTTTTGACCTTCGATCATCATCTTTAATAACAAATCGAACAAACGATAATAACGATTGAATATCATTTTGACGCCCATAGAAAAAGTTGGTTATTTCTTGTGTGGCATCGTTGTTCGTTATTTTGTCAATTTTGGATTGAAAACTGATGATTCGTGGATGAATTATTTTGTTTCCCCAAGAATTGAACATTTTCATTACTTCGTTGAAATCAGGAGAACAATCAGAGTTACTTTTTAGGCTGCTTAAAAGTGTAAATTTATTGTTCAAATTGAGAACAATTTTATATCTTAAGAAAATCGATTCTTCTTCTGGCTTTCCTGATTCTTCAGATAAAATGAATGAATAGAATTCATTTAAAAAGTCAAAATCATAGTCTTTTAATGATAAAAGGCCATTTTTAAATAATTCTTGCGAGATTACATAATTATTGAAATTACTTTTTGGAACAAAGGGAGTATTTGAACCAATACTGATAATATGTTTGATAAAAGTTTCATAAGTAAGAATGGAAATGCTTTCCCATGTTTTATTTTGCCATTGATTACATTCATCAAAGGAAGCTACATTAGTATATAGTTTTGATGCAAGATCATGAAATGTTTTGGGATTTTTAATATTTGTAAAATCTAAAATAATAATTTCATTTAATTGTGAGATATCATTTGATGAATTATGAACAAGAGGCGAAGCTTCTAAAATCGAACGAAGTTTATTTAAAAATGGTTTCATCGACTCTATTGTTGTATTATTATATTTTAATCCATTTGAAAAACATGCAAAATTTGTATAATTATCTTGAATCAGCCAAGATAAAATAATTTTAAACAATTTAATTGATGAATTTAAAATTAGAAAGTTAAGTCCAGTATTTGTTAATATGTTATCTGAATCAAATTCTTTTCCATCTAATATGATTCCATCTCTTTCTGTTTTAGTTTCGAAAATTGGACTATCTAGTAAAAATGGAAGTTGATATTTTGAACTACCAATGAGAGGAAATGTACAGAATAAACATGTTTGGTTAGGCTCAAGGTTGATTAAATTCTTATTCGAATCAATTTCAAAAGCAATTGAAAACCGTATTTTTTTATTTTGACATTTCTTATTGTGACTTTTTGAAAACTTTTGCGTATATTGTTCATCTGGTTGCTCAACAGTGGCAACAATGAAATGACGTTCATCTAAATAAGTAATGGTTTTCCCTATAACTTGAAGGTTATCGAATATATTTTGTTTAATTAAAGATTTTGTTAAATTTTTATTATTTGAGACAGAAGAAGAAAAAATTGGATTCTCATCATTTAATTGAATTGAATTAATGTCATCACAAAACAATAATAACTTCATAATATTCTCTCTAAATGATTGAATTCCTAGTTTAGCTGAGTTAATACCAAGATCACTTGTTAATTTGTATGTAAATGATGTCCAGTTATGCTCCTCGTTATTGGGGTCATAATCAAATTTCTTTTTACTCTTTTCCATTTCTAAAAATTCCTGAGCTAACTGCTTATCTGAACTTCCTTCGCGGAAAACAGTAGCTTCAATGTAAGATCTTTCCCAGGAGTCGTTTGCATGTAATAAAAATGGCGCATGAATAACAACAACGCGAGATAAAGTATGTGAAGTCATAAATCCTGTACCAAATCGTCCTGTGCTATTTTCATCGTCATCTTTGGTCGTAATTTTATACATCAATGAATCTAATGTTTCATTTGTAAAAGGAAATCCATTATGCTTGAAAATTACTAGATTTTGAGATACGTCATAAATGATTTTGATATCAACACCTTGATTGACTCTTTTGAAAGGAATTTGATCTGTATCTTGAATACTATTTTTTGCTTCTTTTGAACAATCTTTCGCATTTTGAATGAGTTCCCATATCCATCTTTTTTGAAGATCATCGTCTGGTGTTTCAAGTTCACGAAGCCTATTTCGAACATTTGCAACATATAATCCCTGGACAAGTTTTAATCGTTCTTGTCCAATTTGAAACATTGCAAAATGAAGTAAATTTAGAAAATTTATGATTGAGGAGGACTAACCAAATAAAATCTGAATTGATTAAAAAGCGGTGATATTTCATTGAAAAAAATTTTCTGTCAGCAATTTTTTTTTTTTTATTTCCATTTATCCGATTGAACAATCACAATATTTTTATTAAAACGTGAACTCAAAAACGAACAAAAAAAAAAAAAAAAAAAAAAAAAAAGATGATTTTCATACTTCGAAAAATCTTGTTTTTTATATTTTTTTTTTTTTTTTTTTTTTTTTTTGTGTGTGTGTGTCTAATGTTGTCCAAGAGTAGCCAAAAGATACAGATCATAAATATACCTCGAACCCAAAAAAAAAAAAAAAAAAAAAAAAAAAAAAACAATGAAACATGATTTTCGGTTATTGGATTTTGGCTTTTGAATTAATAAACGTAATCAAAAAAATGCTTTTAAAAAATGTTGAAAAATAATCAAAAAACCAACTCTAATCAAAGGGACACAATTCCAAAAGGAACAAGAATTGGAGATTTTGAGTTTATTCAACTTATTGGGGAAGGAGGCTATGGAAAAATTTATGATATTGTTAAAATAGGCTTTGACGATCATTACGCAATAAAAATCGAAGATTTATCAACGCATAAAATAGGACTTCAACGAGAAATCAGAATTTTAAAAGAATGCCAAGTTCCCTATAAATTTCCTCAATTTATTGAATCAGGGATAACAGCTGACTTTCGTTTTTTGATAATGGAACTTTTAGGACCATCGCTATCGCAAATTTCACGGTTCCTTCCAGAAAGATCTTTTTCAAAATATACAGTATTACATGTTGGAATTCATATGATCGAATGCATTCGAACACTACATAGTAAAGGATATGTTCACCGAGATATAAAGCCAAGTAACTTTTTGGTTCGTCCTGATCGTCATAATCCAATATGTCTTATTGATTTTGGCCTTGCTAGAAAATATATCTCAGAAACAGGAGAAATGAAACCTCCGCGCAACAAACCTGGATATACGGGAACCCTCCGTTATGCTTCAATCAATGCTCACGAAGAAAATGAGCTTTCAAGAAAAGATGATTTAATATCATGGTTTTATACCATGATAGAGCTTTCAACTGGTTCACTTCCATGGCCTGGAAGTGATGATAAGCTGAAAACTATAAAAATAAAAAAGAATATTCAAGCTCAAGAATTATGTAAATCAATGGTTCCAGAATTTACTGAAATATATAATATGATTTCATCTTTGAATTTTGAAGATGAGCCTAATTATGATGGGATCATTGATCTTCTGAAATTATCAATTAATAATCAGAATTTTGTTTTGCATATGTACGATTGGGAGCGCTTAAATAGAAACGATATTGCCAAAATATCTGTCATTCCTCTCGACATGAAAGGAGCCCCAAGTTCAGAAACAGAGAAAGACCATGATTTAAATGAAAATAGGTGTTGCAATATTTTTTAGCATTTTATTTCCTATTGGTGTATTAAATGTATGTACTATTGATAATATTCCTATATCAAAGATTTTATTTATATCTGTTTTTATTTATTTATTTATTTAATCTTTTTGAACTCAGATTGTAGTTATTCAACTACATGCGCAGATCTTTTTTTTTTTAAACAAATCTTTATTGTCAATGATTGTATTCAATATTAGGGATTTGAAATTTTATTATAAAATTGATTGTAATTTTTATAATCAATAAATTAATTAATAAGTAAATTAGAGTTGATTGCTTTGGATAAACCATGAAATTCATGTTCTTTGCTAAGAACAGTTTTTGAATGATTTATTGATAGATTTATCAAAAAGTTTGAAAAATAGAACAAATAAAATCAGAAATATTTCACTTTTTTTTTTTTATAATAGTCAAGGAACATAACAATTCATTCAAAATTGAATTATTAAAAATATATTGATGATTGGAAAGAGCTTTATAGAAGTGTACTTCAATTTCTAGATGTTGAAAATATAGATGATGATGGTAAGTTTCAAGAAATTATTAATATTGTTGAAGATCAAGCAAAACTAGAAAATACCCAAGAAATGACAATATTTTTTCGTTTATTAATCCAAATATCCAATCATCACCATCGTTTTCCAAGTTTTTTCCAGAAAATTTACAAAATTTTTGATTATTTTTTTGAATATATCACGCAAACCTTTTCAAAAAAAGAAATATTCGATATTATCAAAAGTAATAAACCTATTTTATTATTTTTTATTAAAAAACATGCAATAACCATTGATAATGATATTGTTCATCAAATGCTATTGTACATCCCAAAAAAAAATTCAAGATATCATTACTATTTTTATCCTGAAATCAAATATTTCCTTACAAGTGATGAATCAAGTAGAATTGAGGATGAAATATTGGCAGAAAATCATGATTATTTGACAAATTTCGATGAAATACTCACATATTTGTCGTATTATTCGTGAAGATTCAGTTGAAACATTGGTTACATTAACGAATCAAAATCCAGCACTTTTACGAGTAAAAATTACTCTTTCAATTTTTGAGACAAGTTCACTTTTACTTAAGACAAAACCGACATTGATTCAATATGCCGAATTCTATGGATCAATTCAAATTTTTCAATACATGAAATACTCATCAAATGAATTAAATCCTTCATTGTGGATCTATACAATTCATAGTCAGAATCCAGAGCTGATTCATCTTTTGGAGCAATATGAAGTTGATCCGCCAAACTATGATTTTTGGTCATGTTTTTGTGAGTCAATTATTTGTCATCATAATGACATAGCTCGTTACATCCATGAAGTTTTATTACATGAAGAAAATGTCATTAATTACAAGTACATCATTAAATGTTGTAATTTTGAATATCTTCCAAACGACGTCAAAAATAATTCCATCTTTTTCAATTCGTGTTTTTATTGCTTTTCAGATCTTGTTGATCTTTATATAAAGCCAGGTTTGAAGGATAAATTAAAGCCAGAAGAAATATCAAAAGCACTTGAAAATGATGACACTGAAAGGATTTACATTTCGTTATTAAAAACAGATTCGAAAAACAAAAGTTTCCAAAATAAAAACAACTTAACTCAAATTGCATTTCCACCAAATTTAATGAAAATCGGAATTAATCATCTGACATTTAATAATTGCTCAAAATTAACACAAGTATCAATTCCATCCTCTGCCACTTATATTGGAGATTGTTGTTTCGAAAGCTGCATATCATTGACTCACATATCAATTCCTTCATCTGTAGCGTATTTTGGATTTGGATGCTTCCAATGTTGCATGTCATTAAACCATATAACAATTCCTTCTTCTGTTAAAAAGATTTATTCTCGCACTTTTTGTAGATGCAATTCGTTAGAGAAAATTGTGATTCCTTCTTCTGTTGCTGTAATTGAATGGTATGCTTTCAACAACTGCCCATCATTGAAAGAAGTGTCATTTGAAAATAATTCGTCTTTAAATGTTATTAGCGGCGGTGCTTTCAGTGATTGCACTTCATTGAAAGAAATAACAATTCCTTCTTCAGTAACTGAAATTGGATACGATGTATTTGATTCTTGTACATCATTGAAAAAAGTTGACATTCCTCCGTCTGTGAATACAATTGGTCATCATGCATTTCGTGAATGCAATAGTTTGGATGAAATATCAATTCCTTCTTCAGTTGATTCAATTGGATATCATGCATTTCAAGGCTGCGATTTATTAGAAGATCTTTGTAATTCAGATTCAGAAGGAGAAAATGGATTAGTTTATGAAGATCTCGTTTACTGCTCTTTTTTCTTTTACTCCATTGGACCAGCAATTTTAAACTTGATAGTTTTATTTATTATTGAGTTTGTTTGGGGAACTAGAATTAGACCTTTTGTCCATGCATATAAAACTGGAAAAATTGTAGATGTTTGCTTACAAGCATCTGTGACAATGATCGATATTATTATATTATTATATTTTTTTTTTTTTTGCATTTGTCCTAATTATTAACTTTGGTATTCACTGCTATAATGCCATTTGATAATAAAAGAAGATTTCTCCTTGGTAGAGTTAGAATTCATATCCATCTTCTTAGTCTTGTGATTTTTTCTGTTTTGCTCATTTCAGTGATGAGTGTTGTTGCTTCCGCTTTTGCATTACAAAATAAAAAAATCGATGGAAAATCAATTAAATGCTTGAATTACATCTTCGATGGAGCTCGTGGCGCTGCTGATTGGGTTTCACATCAGTCTGAGGAGGAGCAAAAAAAGTTTCAGGAATGGTATTCAAAAATGCTAACAAAAGAATAAAAAAATGGTGAAGTGACCAATTAGTATTTCATTGAAGTAGGTGTTCCAACATTGATATTCTCAATAACTCTGATTCCATTTTTGATTTATGCTTTTATTCGTATTAATTTTGTAATAAAACATGCTTATCCAAAGAATTGATAATAATCAATTTGATATATATACATATATCACAATTTTGATAATGCTGATGACTGCTTTATGATATTTTTAGAAAATATTTGGCTTTCTTAATGCATTTCATTAGTTATTCCAATTCATTCTTAATGATCATCATTAGTTTTTTTCACATCTACATTTTTATCATTTTTTTGCCGAGGATCCTGAACATCTGAAGATAGTGCCGATATTTCAACTTTAATTTTCTGATTATGTTTGATATTTACAGATGAGAAAATTATTTATCTTTTTAAGTAATCTATATAAAAAAAACATTTGGGAGTTTAAAATACAAATACAAATACAAATACAAAAAGACAAAATGTTCATATTCTTAAAAACTGTTGAATTGCTTTTTTATAAATTGAAAATGTTCAAACTCATGTTTCTCCAATTCCTAAATTAGTTAAATTATTTGCTTCATGAAATTTACAGAAATTGTACCATTGATTTTAATAAAAAAAAAGTTTCATACCAAATTTGTTGATATCAATTGTATCATAAAAATTAAACGTACAAAATTGAAAAAAAAATTGAGGAAATTTTCAATTTTAATTTGATATTTGAATAAACTATTTGATAAATTCTAATTTTTTTTTCAGATAAAAAACCAACTCAAAAAAAGAATTTAAAACTTTTTACGCAAATTAAATTCTTATTATGAATCCAATTCGTCCACTTGATTCTTTCGGCGAATTTCATTCAGCATTCCACGAAAATCGAGCTGTTTTTATACATCATCAATTCGATCTTTTAAGAGTTGGCGATTTTTCAACTCTTGAAGAAATCGCTCGAGCTACATTTAAAATGCCAATTATTAGTGTTTTCGTTCCGCCATTCGATCGTTCAAAGCCACTTCGTTTTGTTGTTGTTACTGAAGATCATTTTGCACATCTTATCGTACTTAACAATGGAAAATTTAGAATTTTATCATCAGCTGAACTTGATGAACGAACTGTAATGCTTTGTCACACGCTTTTAGTCGATCAGCAAGGGCGTCCGCATTTACTTTTTGAAAATGGAATTTTAGTTCGCTTATCACGAAATGATACAGCAACATTTAACATCAATTGGCCACCTCCTTATGTTTTAAGAGTTGTAAGAATGTGCTCTTTACAAAATTCTTCTATATCATCTTTGACAACACTTAATAATATGAATAATGGAGTTCCTTCTTTATCTGTTTCTACCACACTATTTGCTTTTGATAATCAACTACAAATGTGGCCGAATTCAGCAGCCTTTTCGGCTTATATCCGTACAGAAAACTCGTGTCAAATTACAACTTGGTTCTTAGATTTTAATGAAAATAAAGTTTATTCAGGTCCAGCTACTATATCGGTTTCTTATCAAAGTCAATATATATCACCTTTCTTTTTCAAACAAGAAGACCAAATTTATTCAACATTTCCAACACACGAAGTTGTTGGAGATAAAATTGACGATATTGTTACTTCATCAAATTATTATAATGGCGTAACTTATTTTTCTACTAATCAAGGCGAAATCTATTCTCTTTCTTCTTCTTCGATTAATTTATCTAGTATTTCAACTTTCTCTGATTCATATGGAGAAAATAATTCAAATTCTGATTCAGACTCAGATTCAGATTCAAATTCAGATAATTATTCATTTTCATCAGATAATGATAATCAAGTTCAATCAAGGCGAAGTTCCATGAAAAGCACCAAATCTAGATCTCGGACAATGTCAAGTATTAGTAGTGGAAAACGTAAATCAAGTGCTCTAAAACTTATATGCACGTTAAAAAATGATTCTAATCAGCCTCCAATTAGAATAGAAACAAACGGAATCGATTTTATTTATTTAAATACTGATGGTACTCTAATTTCTCCTAAATGTGGCGTATCTTTTCCAATCCCACATTATTTTAATCTTGTTGAATATAATTCTATTATGATTCGTTGTGGTTTATCTACAATCAATCCATTTCCAACCGTCCCTCCACCTCCTCCACAGCTTCCGTTTTGTAAAATTGAGAATGACAAAGTAATTGCTGGCCAATCCGTATGGAAACCACCAAGTCGAATTGTAGCATCAAACACGAGTCTTCATGGAAAAGGCAATGGTGAATATATTATTGTTGCTACGACTGCTAGTATCCATATTCTTACATATGCTAATTGCGATTTGAAATTACTTTTCGAAAAAACATGGGAGTCAGCAATTACAGCTGTTGCAATATCTAGTACTAATTATGCTGTTGCCAGTATTGATAATCGTGTTTATGTTGCCAGTTTTGTTGGTGAACCTTACAGCTTCACTTTTCAACAAAGCTTATGTCTTTCTCTTTCACTTTCAGAAACAACTCTTGCATCTGGTTTCACAGATGGACTTTTTATTCTTGCCAGTCTGAAAGACCGTGGTCCAATCTTCACAATTAATCCATTTAAGAGCCCTGTAAAACGAGTTAATCATGTTGATGAAGAAACAACAATTGTTGAATGGGGTGAAGCAACAGGAATTGTCACATCAAGTGAAAATGTAGATTGGATTAAACTTCCTAGTTTCCCTAGTGCTACTTGTGCCGCTTTTAGCTCAGGTCTTTTGGCACTTGGAACTAGCACATCTTTAGATATTTACAATTTTGTTATGCGAAAGTTAATTGCAAGAATTCCGATAAGAGTGATTGGAGTTTGTAGTAGTGGAAACAGATTTTTCGCTTTAACAATTAGAAACGAGTTAATTGTTCTTTATTTTCATAGAGAAATAACTGTTGACCATCAATCAATTATAGATGTTGATGAGCCTTTAACAATAGCTGCTGTTGATGAAACTGTTTATGTCCTTTGTTCTAAATTTATTTCTGTTTTTGATATGAGAGGCCATAAGCTAGATACTGTTGAAATTCAAAATCCACCAAGATCATTTGGTGCTGCTTCAAGAGGATTGTTCGTTGCTTTCTCTAGAAATATTTGGTATATATCAAGAGATCAATCAACGAAAAAGATTCCTCATGAAAAAGGTAATATTACTGGATTTGCAGTTATTGATGATGACAGATTCGTTATTTCAACAAATTCAAGACTTTTAATTTGCTTTTGTGAAGGATTAAAGGTTGTGTTTTCTACAATAACAAAGATCCCAAAGAAAGTTAATGCATTGAAATGCTTCAATTCAAAAATTGATGGTCAAATTGATACTATTCTTGTTATTTTCGACGATTTGTCAATACAGAAGTTCCCAATTCCTCGTCAGCAAAGACAACAGCATTTATTAAATAAGGATGATGATAATAATGGCGAATAGAAATATTTTCATAATATGAATTTATTGTTATGATGGTTGAATTGAATTCAATTCTTTATTTTTTAGGTATAATAATTGTTTTTATTTTGTGTTGAAAAAAATTAAAAATAAATTGAAAGATAAAAACACTTTAATAAATAATCTCGATTTTTTGTTTTGTTTTGTTTCATTTTAAGTAAACAGCATCAATATCTTGGTTAAATGAAGGATCAAGATTGCTAAATTTCTTATTGGAAGGGTTATAAATTAAGGATGAATTTATATCATTAATTGTTGCTTTTTCAGGACCATCACCCCAAATTTTCTTTATCTGTGTCATTCTGTCATTAAGAGTATAAATTCCAACCAAATTTTGATTTTCTTTATCTAAATTCATAATAAAATGTTCATATCGATGTTGATTTAAAAGCATTGATAAAGACCTAAAGTTTTGGACTCCTTTAACATAATTTCTTGAAACATTTAAAACTTTTGACATGTTTTGAGTAATGTTTGTTTCTTTTTTATGCTTCTTTTTGTCAATAGGAATAAACATCCAGAAATTATCATCCTTTTTATCTTCTTCCTTTTCATTTTCATTTTGTACTAAAGAAGATATTTGATTATTTTCATCAAAAGATTCATTTTTTGTTCGTTTTTGAATTGGTGAAAAATTGATCGAAACCTCATTTTTTGTGGAAGTGTTTAAGACGATTTGAGTTTGATCAATATTATCTTTAGATATTTCAGGATTATTAAAATTGCTATTTTTTCCTGGATTAACGTCATCAAAATTAACATTTATTACTTTCTCATTTTCTTGGTGAAAGTTACTATTATCTTTTTTAATTTGATTTGTTGGTGGTTTGATTGGAATCAAAGGTTCAGAACCTAAATCTAATGGTATTTGGTTAGAATCAAAATCAAGAAACATTTGCTTGTTTGATAAAATGGGTTGGTCCTTGACTTCTTCTTGGTTGATAAAATCATTTTGACAATTATAATTATCGTTTGGATTTTCATCAAAAATGACTTGATTTTCAATTTTAGAAAACTTCATCCTTTTTTGAGGAAGCTCATTTAAATTTTCATTGAAAGTTCCATCTGGCATGTTATTCAAGTTGGTCATTTGGTTTTGGTTAGAATTTTTGTTTTGGTCAAATTTAACAGTATTAAAATTATCAATCACTGGGTTTTCATCTAAGTTATCTGCTTCAAAATTATCAAATTTATTGTTTTCATTTAAGCCTTCATAATTAAAATTATCTGAATTATGATCATCAACATCTATATTGTCATAATTGAAAAATTCAAATTTTTTATTGTTGTCTACTTCATTATGACTGTAAACATCTTTTTTTGTATTTTGGTCTATGTTTTCATCATTGTAGTTGGCATACTTGTCATTAACATCAATATAATTAAAATCAAATTTAGGTATTTTAGAAGGAGGAGATAGATTTTCAATATCAGCTTTATGACGAATATTATCATTGTTAGAGCGATTGTTAGTTATAGGTACAAAAGAAACTGTTTCTTTGTCTTCTTCTTCTTCTTCAATCAGAGGTTCTTCGTTTTTATTGATAGCTTCTGGGGGATCTTCATGAAAGATAGGCAAGTCATCATTTACTGTTGGTATTCGAAGAAGCTTTCTATTTATCTTTTTCTCAGTTCGATCAAATTTCTTTGGGTTTTCTGGTTTTTCGTTTTGTATTATTGCTGTATTTGTAGAAAAATATGGTCTTTTTTTATTTACTGGTTTATTTGTTTTATGGCTACGGAAAATAATAGGAACTTTTGGAGGATCATCAATTGGTGAGTTTTCTTCAAAATTGTCATAAAATGGTTCTTGTTCTTGTTTTTGGTATAGTTTTTGGTTGATAACCCGATCTTTCTTCTGAATCTTATTTTGAATTTTGTTGGAATTATAAGAAAATTTTTTTGGACTTATCTGTTGTGTGCCATATAAACTTGTTTTGATATTAGTTTCTCTTTTAATTTGGTCAAGATTGAAATTTTCTGTTAATTGAGTTGATTGATTTTGTTCTTGTTTCAACGATGAACTTTGTGAATTTTGACTGCCATTTCTTGTTGTACGTGAGAAAATATTTGCGTTTCTTTTTCGTTGCTCAGTTTTAACAGGTTTTGATAACGAGTCGTTCAAACTTTCAGAACTTGAGTTTAAATCGTCTTTTTCTATAGATTCTCTTGAATTAAACGAGTTCTTATGTTGAGGAGAATTAAATGTTGGGGGTCCAAGCCTTCTGTGCCGATTTGAATTATTTGTATATTCTAATTCATCTTGATCAATTTTCTCTTCAAGTTGTGTTACTTGTTCAACTAATTTAGCTTTGGGTTTTAGTATAGCACTTTTCTTTTGTTCGTTGATAGGAGGTGATTCTCTAACATAAGAGGAACTGATTGTCAAAACTGGTCTTATAGAATTTGCGATAGTATATCGATGATCTTGGTTTGAATGTAATTTTTCTGGTGTTGTATTGTTATTGTTCGAATTTAAGTCGTTTATGGTTATAGTAACTTTGATAATTCTTTCTGCTGGCTCGTCCGAATTAGTACTTCTTGGGCTTTTAAAAATTTTGGAAGAAACCATAAAAGGAGGATTTTGTGCATTCATTTTTCGTAATATATAAAAAAAAATATAAACGCTCACATAATTGATAAAAATATGGTTATATTTTATATAAAATTTAAATATTTAAATTTTAATAAATGAGCTTTGTAAAAAATTCATCAACATTAATGGCATTTTGCAATTACATACTATATTTCAGTTATTAAACATATGATCCCAAATTTGATTAGTAAATTAAACTATACTTTTTTTATTTGTATACTTTTGATGGATTGGATTCAAAAATTTAATTCAATTCAATGTGTAATTGGATGAAATTTTCAAATTTATTCAAATTTTGAGAATTTTGCCATTGAAAAATGAAATGGGATTACGGTTTCGTCAGTTAAGCATCAGAAATAAAATCTTTCATCAAATTACAAATGCTTGATTCTTCAAGTTCAGGCATGTGGGATGCCCCAAGTGAAATTAAAGAAAAGGCAGCTGATGCTCTTAGAAATACAATGCAAGAATTACAGCGTGATGCTGAAATTCAGCAAGAACAATATCAACAATATCAAGTTTCGCAAGCTCTTTCTTCTACAAAGCAACCTTCTTCACCAAATGCTGCTTCATCTGTATTTACAATACCTCAACCTAGCGCCGAAGAAATTCAGCAACAACGTCAAAAATGGGCTAAAACACAAATTAATGAGATTAATGATCAAACAAAAAACGAACTCCAATCTCTTGATGCATTAAGAACTCAACAGCAAGAAATTTACCAAGAACAATTAGCTGAAAAAAACGAGCTATGGGAACGTGTTGTTTTACAAAGAAGAGAAGAAGCAGCTGAACTTCGTTCAATGATTTCACGTTTAACTACAGCGATCTCAAGTGCCAGAAATCAAGCCAAAACTGAAATTCAATTAGCGAAACGAAAAGCAGCTGAAAGTCTCAAAACTGTTAAACAGCAGAGAGAAAAGCAATTAAGAACTATATCTGAGCTTACTGATACTCTTAACAAAGAGAAAATACAATTTGAAAATGAATTAAAATCAATACAAAGTTCGGATGTTAATGTAGTTCAACAGAAAAAAGAGCAAATTCAAAGACTCCAAGCAAATCTTTCTAACTTGCGGGTAAAACTAGCTCAAAAAGAGCAAGAAAGTGAAAATAAATTTAAATCACAAGTTAGAGTTATAAGAGAACTAAGATTGCAATTGCAGCAAGCTCGAGAAGCTGAAGCTGATAAGCAAAATGAGCTGATGTCTCTCAGAAAAGCATGCGCTTCGATTTCCAGGAAAATATCAGCAAGAAAGGATGAAGCTGCCTCACTAAAGAGGCAACTCGCAATGCTTCAAAAAGATAATGAAGAACTCCAAAATGAAATTGTCAAAATGGAATCGAATATTTTCCCAACTGTTTTTAATAATACCATTTCAAATTTATGAAAAAATTCTTTTAAGTATTATATTAAACATGTCTTGTAATGGAAAATGTTATGTATGTATTCAGCTCATAAAATGGTATTTTTTATGTATTAATTTAAATTTTGATTTCAAACAAAAGATTACGATGAAATCTATCTAAAGCATCATTTGCTTTAGAATTGAAAATAATTTCACATATATTTTATATTATTTGTATACATTTAATATAATTATTATTTTTTAATGAATGCATATAGTATAAATTATAACAAACATATAGCTTTAATATTTTTTTATCCCACATGCTTCAAACAAGTGATCAGAAAGTCCTGGTATTCTTGGATATTGATGAATATAAGAAGGTACAACTTTCGAAGGTAGAACTACTTGGCCATATTCATCGTAATCAACTTTCATATTTAAAGTGCACCATTGTAATGTTGCAAATCCTCCATCACATCCAGCTAGAGTGTATTTAATTCCTGCTTCTTCAATTTTCTTACTCCATAATAAATAATTCAAAATTGGCTGGTCATGGCTTGGACTGTAGCATGTTTTCCATTCTTCTTGTGATATCATCATTTCAACTAGTTTTAAATAATCAGAAGCACTGCCAGCAATTGTTCCACTGCAGATAATGAAATTATCTTCGAATTTTCTGGTTGTCTCTGGTCCATAACAATGTGTAAACCATGCAAGATTCCATCCACATCCTCTTATAAAATGAGGTTCAACAACAAAAGTGAGTTTATCATAGCCAATTAAATCATGATCTTCGTATGGTTGAAATGGATCATTTTGGAAAAATATATCATAAGCATCGCTATGAAGAACACGATCAATATTATTTATGTTTTCTTTGATCCAGTCGCGTTCGCACTTAAAACGAAGCATGTGAGGTACAGCTGAATTTGTCCCCCTTACTCTTGTAACGTTAGGATCTTCTTTGCAATCAGTAATGATTTTGATATTCATCGAATTCATGAATTTTTTAGCATCATCATTTGCATAAAATTCTCTTTCATTTGTAAATAAAATGACTTGCGCTCTGGATTGTGTTGCTTTTAAGGATTTAAGTGCCAAATCGAGTCCTGCATTATACCTTGTTGCAAAAAGAAGTATTGCATCTCGAGACGGCGAATTGCTTTTATTATATGACGAGTTTGTATCTAATGGTTTGCATAAAAATCGGTGTTGTAAAGTATTTTTTTTCGTTGATAAATTATTAAATGATGAAACATGAGATTCAGCTTTATCATTTAATAAAACATAATTAACAAATCTTTGAGCAAATGGGAAAATTAGCAATGTAGATAAATATATTAATATTAATACCAAATATGTAATGATTATAAATTTTCGGCTTGATGATTGCTTGTTGTTGAGTTTCATGATTTTAAATATCCAAACTTTTTCAATGTTTCCACAATCCACGAACAAATAAAGGCTGAAAATTTTATTTGTTTAAATGGAGGAGAAGAATTTTATTTCATCTTTCCCTCCGAAACAAATCAATATTAAACGATGTCAAATATGTAAAAGGTATCAATTGGGAAATGACTCAGCATCAAATTTTGTTCCTATAATATTTGAATCAGACGACTTTATTCAATTTTGTTTATCTTTTCTCCTATGTCCCCAAAACATTCAGATTACGCGTGCTAATATTATTCAATCAAATTATTCATCTTCAAACTCTTTTTTATTATCCATTGATTTTATTAACGATGGAAATCAAAAAAAGCAGGCGGCAATTCATTTTATTATCGAAGATTCGATGTGTAATTTTTGTAAAGAATCATTAATTTCCGTACAATCTCAGCAATGGTCATCCACTGTAATAATATCAGCATTTGACGATAGAACTAGACCACTTCAATGGTTGGAAAAAGAAATTGAAAAGTCATTTCAAATTAAAAATTCACCGAATGATTTAAATAATTCGATGAATCCTGCAAGCATGATGACAAAAGAAAATGATACTCTTATATATAAATTTAACAGTAAAATTACAGCATTTCGACTTGTATCGTTTATAAAAAGTGAAATTGCTGTTCAAATCAAAGAAATTATCGAGAAAGTTCCAAGAAATGCAAGTTTCAATTCTGAATCATTTTATGATCATGACTTAAATGTCACATACTCTGTTTCTCTTCCTGGTATTTGGGAAGATGATCTTGTTTGTTTACCAGAATCAATTTGCCAGATTAAAGGCAGCAGTTGTTTATGTATATGCACCAAAGTTTCTGACTCAATTATTTTTACTGATCCAGAAAGTGGAATATTAACAGAAATCACGCCAGAAGAATATTGGAAAAATCCATTTTCTGCCTTAATAAAGAAATCATCAATGGTTCTCTTTGATGTAATTACAATAACTACTTTTGGGCCAAAATGTGGAAGAAATCAAATGTGTGATTTAGAAATTGTTCTTGATGTCAATAATCTCACCGAAAAATCGGTAATTTTTGACAAAAATAAAAATGCAAACGATAAAAGTAATGTAAACTTAAATTTCATTTCTATTTTTGTCAAGTCTCATCTTGGAGATCAATTACAGCCTGGTGATTTTTGTCTCGGCTATGATCTTCGCAATGGAATAGACATTCCTCCTGGCTCTGGTCCTCTTCACTCACAACCTGAAGCAGTTATTGTATCAAAAGTTGATTCAATTGAGAATTTCAACCATGAATATTTTGTTAACGAGTTTGTTAAAGATGGTTTCAATATTGGCATGATTAAAGAGTATCTTCTTGTGAATAAAGTGCCACCTCCAGAGCAGTCTAATCAATCTGGAGAACAAAAAGAGCTGAGTAATCAATTCAATAGTCTAGTTGTTTGAATTTATTTAGAAGTGTTCAATTGCTATTTTTAAATATAGAAAAATGATTTTATTATTAACAATAAAAAAGAATATTATTAATGAATCGTGTTTATTTTTTATGTATAAAAAAAAAAATTGACTTTAGTGATTACTAATTCGAAATATTTTTTTTTAATTCCGTATTTATTAATAAATTTAATAAACAATATTTGTTAAATGAATGTTTTTGAATTATTGACACTTGAGAATTCTTTCCTATGAATGATGATTGATAATGGCTAATCTAAAAATCAATCATCATATAAAAAATATAACAATGAATTTGTTCATTTTAATTTAAAAGCACTAAAATGTTATTTGGGTAGTACTTTTCATGCTTTGGATTGATGGTTGAAATAATTTTATTTTGATGTTTTTTCATCTTCTTTTTTTTTTAGCATTGTCTTATTCTGCACTTGCTTCACTGCTTTGCGGATCGGCGCTTCCAACAAGAGAGTTGAGTAGTGATATATCAAGTCCAACTTTTTGTTCATTCTCATTTTGACTGTTAGTCTCTTCTTTGTATTCTTCCTTCTTTTCTTTGTTAGATTCTTTGCACTCATCATTTGTGTCTTTTGTTTCTTCCTTAGTTTCTTCTTTAGTATCTTTTGCTTCTTCTTTATTGTCATCTTTTGCTTGTTCTTTATTATCATCTTTTGTTTCTTCTTTAGCATCTTCAGTTTCTTCTTTAGCATCTTTTGTTTCTTCTTTAATATCTTTTGTTTCTTCTTTAATATCATCTTTTGTTTCTTCTTTAGAATCTTCAGTTTCTTCTTTATTATCTTTTGTTTCTTCTTTAATATCTTTTGTTTCTTCTTTATTATCATCTTTTGTTTCTTCTTTAGAATCTTCAGTTGCTTCTTTATTATCTTTTGTTTCTTCGTTATTATCTTTTGTTTCTTCTTCAATATCTTTATTATCTTCTTTATTATCTTTTGTTTCTTCTTTATTTTCATCTTCAGTTTCTTCATTAATATCTTCTTTAATATCTTTGACTTCTTTAGTATCTTTGATTTCTTTGTTTTCTTCCTTAATGTTTGTGATGTCGTTATTCTCTTCTAATGTTTTTTCATTCTCATTGATTATTGAGCTATTTTCATTTTGATTATTATTTTCAACTGTTTTTTCTTCTCCCTCTTTATTTGCATCATTTTCCCCAATCACTGCAGTGATTCTCTGAGCAATATCTTTAATTGATAGTCCATCATCATTATCTTCTTTGCTAATTTCGGTATACCTTGGAGATGTAGTCCTTTTTTTCTTTTTATTCTTATTTGAGCTGTCTCTTTTGTTCTTCATACTGTTTTTATCATTGCTGTTTTCATTTTCAGTGGTATTTTCAAGTTTATAATAATGAGAAGCAGCATCAATATTTTTCTGTTGCAGTCCGAGTCTTCTTTTATTTTCTTCTTTTGATTTCTTCTCTTCTTCTTTGATGAAGTTTGGGTCATTTGGAGGAATCAGTTCTGGTAGTAGATTTGTCTGAATATCACCAGTTTTTTCAGCCAATATAGGCGCAGGAATGCTGAGTGAATGAGAAGCCATGTTAAGTCGTTTTGAAGCAAGGGCAATTTTTTGTTGTTGAATAACTTTATCTCTATTTTCATATTGCAGCCTTTTTAATTTATGTTCATTCTGTAAAATAGTTAGTCCATCACTTCGTGATTTTTCAAGTTGTTCTAATTCCACAATTTGCTTTTGCTGAAGTCTTGATTTGGATGATTTGTAATCGCAAACGAGTTTTTTCTGAGCATCGGCCATTTCTTGTTTTTTTAATGATTCCGTTTCTTTATGTAAAATCATTGCCCGTTCATAATCTCCTGTTATAGCTAATTTTTTTTCAATTGTTTTTAATTGCAATAATTGAGCTGATGGTTTTCTGTATTGAGGAGGCTTTTTTTCCCTCCATATTGTTTCTAAACATTCAATTTGTTGTTTATGAAGCTGTTTTAATTCAGATATTTTTTTATTAGTATCTTCTTGATATTGGTTGATTTTTTTTTGGTAAAATTGATCAAATTCTTTCATTTGATTCATCGTAACTAATTCATTATCATTCTCTTCATCGATATTGTCTGTTGTGTTATCGTTATAAAAGTCTGAGTTAATACTGTTATCGTCCTCTTCTTCCTCGTTTTGTTTATCTGATTCAAAACTTTGGCCAGTACTATTAGCAGTATAACTTCGTGTTTTAGCCTGAGATGAAAAAATTGATCTTGTAACTTCATTTTTTTTTCTAATTTTAAGAACTTCATTTATTTCTGCTGTAAGATGATGAGCTTTGCTTGCTTCAATATAATTTTCATTTATTGCATTTTGTTGTTCGTATTCTTTCAGATGAGATACCAAATTTTGAAGTTGAGTGTCATCACATTCATCATATATTTCCATTGGATCAGATGTATCTTGTTCATTATTTCCCATCAATTGATTTCTAAGAGAAATGCATGTTGGATCATTTAAATAAGATTTTATTCCAAAAGAAAATGTACTACGGCGACCATTTGATGTGTTTAAATAACAAATTTTATTGTTAGAAGCACGCGAATTTAAAGTTGAGGTTGTCGATTTTCTTAATGATGAACGTCTTGAACTTGTTGATCGATCAAATGATGAATTAACGGATTTTTTCGATGGATGTGAGGAGCGAAGGTTGTGGCTGTTTCTTGAGCTACTATTATCGTTACTTCCAAAAGTTGGTGATGCTAATGGTCTTGTGATTGGAGGTTGAGATGTTCGAATAAGGTTATTATTAAAATTGGATTGGCTTCCATTGCTACGAATAGAAGAAGAAGACGATTTTGATCTAGCACTCATGTTTATTTACAAAATTTTTATAACGATTTTTCAATTATAACGTAAAAATTCAATAATATATCAATTTTTTGATAAACATCATGCAATTCTTTGAATATAAGAATAAAATAAATTTCTATTCTCATATCATTATAAAAATTGCGTAAATAAAAATTATTGATCTAAAATTGGAAATGGAAAATACACCATAGATTTCCTTAATTTATTTGGTATAGAAATATTTTTAAAACAAATATTCCATTATTAACATTATATTAATATTTGCATATGATTGTGGTTATTTACAAATTTCAAAGTAGCAAAGTAAGAACAGGGCACAAATTCAACCGAGTTTGAAATGATTGAGGGCAGATATTTCATCTAAAATTGATATTTTGGAAACTTTTTAAATGGGTGTTGGTTTTATTTTCATTAAATTTTTTATTTTTCATCTCTTTTCATTTTATTTAATATCATGTCCAAAACAAATCAAAAAATCAATGATGTTCTATTTATTATAGATGCGACTGGATCTATGGGATCTGCGATTCGCGCAGCCCATCAAAGGGCAACAGAAATTGCTAGAAGTTTGCAAAATACATATAAAGATGTTGATTTTCAATTTGGTTGTATTTGTTATCGAGATCCTGTTGATTCGCGAGGTGATAAACATGAAACTTTAGACCTAACATCAGATATTAACAAAATGGTTAACTTTTTATCAAAAATTGATGCAACTGGAGGTGGTGATGGTCCTGAAGATTGGGTTGGAGCTTATCAGATTGCACTCTGTGAAATTTCTTGGAGAGAAGGGGCAAAGACAATTATTCATATTGCAGATGCAGATGCGCATGGAAGAAGATATTGTGGTTATAATAATCATGAAGAAGAAACTTTAAAACTTGAACCACTGGTATTTGAATTAGCATCAATGCGAGCTGTTATTACTGGGATGAACATGAATAATGGTGCTTCAACATCATTTAATGAATGTAAGAAAATATATGAAAGAGCAAAAGGGCCGAAATATGTTATTGAAGACTTTTCTGAGAGAGGAGGTAGTCGTTCTATCGAAGAAAAAATTGCCCGTTCTACAATGACGTCAGCGCATCTTGCATATGATGAGTATTATTAATAAAAATCGTTATATTGTTTCATGAATATGATTTAATCATACTAATATTGATTTAAATCTTAAATTATATTTTTTGGTTGCATTGATATTATAAAGAAAAAAATGTGAAATTTATATTATAACTCGTTGTTTAATTAATATTTATATTCAACATTTTCATTTTTCGAACTCGTTGTTTTATAATTCAAAATAAAAACTAATAGTTTTCTAATAAAGTCGTTTGGCTGGTATTTCTCGATGTAACACTTTATATGCCAAAAATGTTAATGTTAAATACAAACATTAATTTTAATATTCCGAACTTAATGAATTTTATGAAGAATTGAAATATGTAATCATCATTGAATTAATTGGCAAGTTGGTACATCTAAAAAGGCAAATAAAATTTATTTTAATATAATTCAATAGATTCTTTCAAAAAGTGAATAAATAGCCAGAAAAAACTTCAAAAGAAAAAGTATTAATAAACAGTTTCATTGATACAAATTTCAGATAATGTTATTTAAAAAATGATCGTTTTTTTATCAATTTTGGTTGTGGTTCAGAAAATATTGATTCAGCAAATAGGTTAAAATTTCGTCTTCTAATTACGGTTATATTTTTGAAAATTAAAAAAAGTTTATTAATTAAAAAAAAAATGATGAAAACTGTTGCCTGCGGCCGATACGTTATCAAGCAAAAATTGGGCGCAGGCAGTTTTGGCGAAATCCATCGTGGTGAAGACAAAGAAACAGGTCAATCTGTTGCAATCAAGTTAGAATCAGTAAAAGCACATGTTCCACAACTTTCATACGAATCGAAACTTTATAATATTTTCAAAAATGGCGTTAATATTCCAAAATTTTATTGGTTTGGTACTGAATCGTCTCATAATTCGATGGTAATTGAACTTCTTGGAAAGTCTTTGGAAGATATTTCTGCTCAATTTCCACGTCATCGCTTATCGTTGAAAACTGTTTTGATGCTTGCCGATCAAATGTTATCTGCTGTTCAATATTTACATTTAATGAACTTTATTCATCGAGACATAAAGCCTGACAACTTTGTGATGGGCATTGGAAAGAACTCAAATAAAGTGTTTATTATCGATTTTGGTTTATCTAAGAAATATCGAGACCCGCACACGCATCAACATATCAAGTACACTGAACGTAAGGATCTAACAGGAACTGCTCGTTATGCATCATTGGCTGCATTAAAGGGTATAGAACAAAGCAGAAGAGATGACTTAGAAGCACTTGGATTTGTTTGGCTGTACTTATTGAGAGGAGATTTGCCATGGATGGGATTAGATGCTCACAATAGGAGACAAAAATATGATAGAATATGTCAAGTGAAAGAAGAAACTAGTTTTGAATCGCTTTGTTCAGGATTTCCTGATGAGTTTGTTAGATATTTTTATAACGTTCGATCATTACGATTTGTTGAAGAACCTGATTACTCTCATTTTCGCAAAATGTTCCGTAAGCTTTTTATACGATTAGGATATGTTTATGATTATGCGTATGATTGGACAGTATCAACTCCTCAAAAGCATCGCTCTACTCATGAAATTTACAATACTCTAAATAATACTTCTCATATTAAAACAAAAGAGCATAAGCCCAAAGCTGATTTTCTATCTGATCGTGAGAAAAGACCAAAAATGCCAATTAATATACCAAATCAAGAAAAAAACAAACAGCAATCTAAATCTAGAAGAGGGATAAATGAAATTCAAAATAATTTAGATCCTGTTAACATAAATTTGTCAACTGCTCCTCAACTTAGCCAGAGGAAAGGAACATATGCTAAAGATACAAATGATCAAAATCGTATCAAAAATAACTTTAAAAAATCAAAGAGGTTAGGAAAATCTGAAGCAGACGCATATCCACGAATGCAAGTTCCAGCTCCAAAAAATGACCTTTCTGATTCTACATCTAGTGATGATCAACTTCGTCTTTCACAAATGGTTTCAAAACGTGCTATGAAAAGTACGAATACAAATACAAGTAGTAATGTCAATACTCTGAGTAGAAGAGCAATGATAAGCAAAACTCCAAACAGGAACAGTCAAAATTACGGTCGGTTAGATCGTGCCGAAATTGATTTTTATAAATTTAAATCGCCACATCCACTAGCTCCAACTCCAACGTCAACTCCAAATCTTGTTAGCATTTCCAAGCACAAAATGAATCGTAACAGTAATAAGAATGACTATTCAAGTTACAGTGATAAAAATGAAGCTCAAAATGAAAATCAAGATGAAAAAGAAAATATGATTAATAATCAGCAGCAGAATGTTCAGAAAGAAATAGATAATAATATTAAAATTGTTAATGATGGCAATAATAAAAATGATGATGAATATTACAGCACTGAAAGTTATAGTTATGAAGATGAAATTGAAGCTCGTATTCAGAATCACTTGAAAAAACAAAATACGGTTAATAATACAAGTAGCGTAGATATTGAAAATGATTATAAAAATGAAAAAAGAAATGCAAAACAGCATGTAGATTCTTCTCTTCGTGCCAATAATAACTCAAATGCTAGAGTTTCTAAAAATCCAACTGTTGATTCACCTACTAAGCAAAAAAGTAAATCGCCTGGTCGATCTGATGGGTATAATGGCGCAAGCAAACGTAAAAGCCAGCAAAATAAAATTCACTATAATACTGGTGGTAATAATTATTATTATAATACTGCTGATAGTATTGATGAAACGAATGGACAAACCAAAGTGCATCGTCAAAAAAGGAATGAAGTTAATCCAGAGCAGAATCAAAATGACACTAATAATTCCAATAATATAAATAATATACCAATATGCAATGAAAGAACCGACAAAAAGAAAAAGAAAGGTAATTCAACTTCAAGTGAAGATCGCTCAAACGGGCAAAACGAATTGATATCACAGCAATCAGCACCAATTCCGAAGCCTTCGGTTCCAACTCTTATTGATAACAATAATGTAAATAATGGTGACGAAAGTGTTAATGAGCAATCTGTCCCGCAAACAAAAGATATTCAAAATGACCAAAAGCAAAGGCACAGTAAGACAGAAAAGCAAAGCAAAAATACCAGCAACAATAATGATATTAATAACGCCAATAACGTTTTGAATGCAAATAATACCAATAAGACAAAATTAAAGCGTTCTTTATCTAATGCAATAAAGCAAATAAATAATCTTTTGGAAAGTTCTTCCTCACAAGATGCTCCAGGTCTAATAAATCCCAATACGCAATTGCAAAATCAAAATACTGCTAAGAAACGAAATAATCAGAAAAAGAGATCAGACCAAAATGAAGATAACAGTTATAATAGTATAAATAATTATTATAGTAGTAACAGTAACTCAAGTTTCAATTTTGAACAAAATAAAGAGTCATTCTCAAAGACGCCTCAACGTAATAACAGCTCTTTTCATTATGCAACTACTAATAGCGCAGCAAATCCAAATCCAAAACAAGAAATGCGAAATAGTCGTCATCAAGTCGCTGAAACACCTGATCGTTTGCATAATTCGCGTCCTTCATATTTAAATCATCATCATACAGACGTTGTACGAGATAAACGTCTTCCAATGACAGAATTATCTGGAAGTGTCACATCTACTTCATCGTATGATGATGCAAATGCTACTGCAAATAACAACAATACCAATATTAATAGCAAAACTAGCAAAAGCAGAGGGAATTCAGGTAGCAGGCATCATCATTCGACTAACATGAATGAAAGGAGAAAAGAAAAATCTGTAAATGAAAGGGATCATGAGCATCGAAGTAAAGATAGATCTTCAAATTTGCGAGGTGGTGGTGAAACTGATGTTGGTGTAATTCAACAAAGAATGAAGATACCAAAGCCCGATAAAGATTTTCGTGATGTAAGGAGAGAAAGAGATCGCGATCGAAATGATGATGAGCAATATATATCTGAAAATTTAAATTTGTCAGGTAAAAATGCTGGACGAAGATCGGATGCTTTGTTTCAATCTAGATCACCAAATTTGAGGCCAGTTCCTAGACCTGGTGCAAAGAAAAAGTATCTTGCTAACAAAGATAGAAGAAACTCTCTTAGACCAGCTGCAATTATTCCGAACTGGATGAACGAGAAGTTCAAAGGGAGGAAATGAAACAAATAGATGTTTATTTATTTATTTGTTAATTTGTATTTTTGTATATGTTTTGAATTCAAGTTGATTTATATAATAATCGGATTATATTATTATTAAATAGATTAATATCATTATTTATATATACATATATATATCGTTTTTTTAAACCTTCTTTAAACCATTTGCTAAAATAAAAATTAAATAAATAAATGATTAATATATAAATCTACATTTACAAATAAATTCTATAAGACAAATATTATATTTCATGTTAAATTATTATTTAACTTTGTTGGGCCAAGACAATTGTGTTTTTGGAACAACAACATGAGGTGGAACTATGGTCCTCCTGGATTGAGGGCTTTTAGTAAGCGATTGATTTGGAATTTGGTTAATTTGGCCTTGACTTGCCCCTTTTGATAATGCAGGAACTAACCTAAAAGAAGTATTTCTTTTAACTGGAAAATTTGATGATACCTCTCCAAAAGACGAACTCGGAAGTTTTCGCATTTTGATATTTGGAGAATCCATAAATTGCGATCTCTTCTTTTCGAAGTTGAGTGATTGAGAAACTCCATAACGAGCTCTTTCATTGTTAAAGCATGGATTTGATTTTCCTCTTGGTTTTTGAATGTTAGTTAGTATGGGATCATCTTTGTCTTTAATTGCATTGCTAGCTGATTTAAAAGAAAATATTTTCTGTGAAAGTTCGCGCTCTATAAACCTTTTTTGAATTATTTTATCATCTTCTTTTTCCTGTGGGTTGTTCTCTTTATGATTTGAGTTAACTTTTAATATTTCATCTATTGAGGCATCAGTAAAATCTGATTTATCAAAAAACAAATCTACCTTTTTTAAGGAAACAATTTCAAATTTTGTTGAAATATTTGATACAGAATTTAGCTTTTCAGATGCTTCTTTATATGAGCTAATATTATGTGATTTAAACCAAGGATGATTAAGTGCATCACTGATTTTAATTCTTTGAGAAACATCAACAGTCAATAATCTACTAAGTAAATCTTTACATTCATCACTTAAAAATGATGGAATTTTATAATCGCCTTTTCTTATTTGATTAAATAATTGAGCTTGATTGCGTTTTGTCCATGGAAGTTGTCCCGTAACCATTGCAAACATTATAACACCAATAGACCAAACATCAGACATTCTTCCATCATAGCTATGTCCACTCAAGCATTCAGGTGATGCATAGCAAGGACTTCCGCATGGTGTTTCGACAATTCCTGAATTTCCAACAAATTTCGAAAGGCCAAAATCTGAAACTTTTAATTTGCCGGATGAGTCAAGAAGTAAATTTTCTGGCTTTAAGTCTCGATGGGCAACTCCTAAAGAGTGCACATAGTGAATTGCATCTAAAAACTCAAACATAAAAACTGCTGCTTCGTCTTCTGTCAGTTTTGTACGATCAACAATGTATTTAAATAGTTCTCCATTTGGGCAAAATTCCATAAAAATGTAATAATTCATATCATCTTTTAAAAGATCAACAATTTGAACAACACCAGAATGGTGCATTTGTTGATTAATACGGATTTCCATTTCAAATCTTTGTTCAAGATCATCATTATTTAAACGGTTTCGAGGAACGACTTTGCACGCAAAATAAATCTTCGAGCGTGCGTGAAATGCGAGTTTGACAACTGAAAAAGCGCCAGCGCCAACAGTGCCACGAAAAACAAAAGATCCTATTCGCGATGGCACAACAATTGTTTGATTACTCATTAAAATTAATTTAACAGAAAAAATATCATATTCATTCAAAAGCGCCAATAGTTCGTAAAAATATATATATTGTCAACCGTAATTCATAATGGCCATATTTTTCATATAAACGATTATATTTTCTATAATAAATTGACAATTTAATTTTCAATTATTTGGTTTATTTACTGCATCTACCAATCTTTTAATTCTCTCAATTATTTTGTGAAAAATAAAAACGTTTCATTTCTGAAAACAGTGAATATTTCTGAGGTAAAAAAAAAAATTAAAAGCTTTATATTTTATATATGAGAAAAATATTTTACGAATTTTGATGTTTTGCTTTTAAAAAACAGCAATAAAATCATTATATAATAAAAGATTAAAAAATTCTTTTTCAATTGAATTCAAAAGACTTGTTGCTAATTAAAGGTATGGTAACTCTTTCTATTCATACATTTCTTTTTATATTCAAATATAATATTTTAATATGATATCTATATCTATATATATAATTTAAAATGATATAATATCCACTAATTTTCGAGATATTTATCAATATATATAATTGAATACTTTACAAAAAATTGAATACTTTTTCCAAAAAAAAAAAAAAAGGTAAATCTTTGTTTTTGAACTTTTTGGATTTTTCACTCTCAATTTTTTTGAATGCTTATTTATCATAATATCTTTATAATATCTTTATAATTTTTCAATTTAAGAAGTAAGTATTCGAGGTTTTTATACAAATACTGAATCCAGGTATTTTATCAAATGAAACCTTTAAATATTTAGCAATTGAGATGGTGAATTCAAGTTTTCGTCTTTTTGAAACGAGCCACATTGACCTTACACCCACAATTGTTTCGCCTTTGTTTGACGTTGACCAATCACCAGGAAAATTGAAATAAAAACGATTAAATTTGCTTGGATCTCTTTGTGAGTCCTCTAAGAAAAAAGCAGTCTCAATTGGGACAGGAACGTTAGCATCATGTACAATATTTTCACGATTAGGGTGTTGTGTTTTAACTCTTGGTGGTAACTCCATTTTGACTAAAAATAAATATCTTACTTATTCTTTCTTGGTTTACTAGCATGAAGAATTATTTCCTTTGGAATTATATCTCCCTTTTTCAATTGAATCTGATAGGCTTTTGATTTGACCATATTTTCATTCCTTTCACCTATATAACCAATTATCGATCCAAAAAGTGTGATTTTATGTACTGAACAATATTTGGCCACTAAATTCAATATTTCTTTAACGTCCTCATAATCATCCCAATCAAATTTCTTTGCCCAATCAGTAAAGATTATTTTTTTGTTTGATAATTTAAACTTTGATTTACAAATTTCTGATAATTCAGATATTTCTGTCTTTTTCAATGTTTTATTAAAATAAAGTGAACATTCAATTGGCAAAATTAATTCTGGCATTTTTATTTATTGAAAAATTTTTAATTTACATTCTTTCTCAAAGTCATAAATCAGTGGCTTGCCGTCTATAGCCATTGTGTTTATATTTCCTATAACTGAAGGAGTGTACTCTTGATCTCCAATAGCTGAATACATCGGATTACCTTGTAAAGAGACTAAATAAAGTTTTGTATGAGTTATGATCGGCAAATCTGGCACAATAAAGGGTTCTTTAGGATCAATTGTCAAAGGCAACGGAGTGTTATATAATCCAGTCAATAATGCAGCTCTGTGAGATATTGATGTAATTGTTGTTTTCAAACTTGCTGTTATCTTAAATGTTCGTTTATTTTTAACATATTCCCATGCTAATTCACTTTTCTGACTAAAAATTTGTTCAAGTTGTTTGATAGAATAATGATAGGACTCAGAAAATTCAATAGTATGAACGGTTTTGCCAACTTGATATTTCATATAATCATCTTTTGTACTTAATAATATGTTTGAATTAGTGTTTATAGAAGACACATAATATTTTACATAGCTGCATTTCCAAGGTATATTCATCGTCAAAGAAACAGTATGATATTTTTGTGAATCACGGCTTTGCATAGAAATTAACATTTATTTATTATTAAATATGTCGATTGGTTTATACTCAATTCAATCAAGTGAGGCTGAGATATTAAAATCAAATGGAATAGAAATCAAAGTCGGAGAAGATGAGAATGGAAATAGAATTGTTCAAATAGAAGATGAAGATGGTTCTGCAGTTTTCTTCAATAACATTTATAATAAAACAGAAATAGATGCTTATATAACCGCAGGTGCAGGTATAAAACCAGGAGATATAAAAAACTTATATAAGGTCAATATTTATCCAACAGGACAAATCAAGGTGAATGGCAAATTGACCAATGCTTTCACCTTAGAACAGCTTTATAAATGTTTGAATGATAATTCAGATGCTATTCAAAACTCTCTAAATTAATTGAAAATAGACGCAACTTTTGATGTAAACCGTGAAATTTCAGACTTAACATTGAAAGGATTAGATTTTGATCTAAAGAATAAATATTATATCTCAACAGAAAACAATTCAATAAAGACATTTAATCAATTAATAAGAGTACTCAATCAGTTTATTAAACATTCAAGGGCTATGACGGTTATCAGCCCAGATAATAAACTATTGAAAATGCTCCCCCTTAAAAAAGAGGATGGTGCTCAACTTTTGGATTATTGGGAGGATAAACGATGCTATTATGAAAAAGAAAAAGTAGCCACAATTAATGAGATTATTGAATCATTGAATATCACTCTTGAAAATTTATATAATTGGATGAAAACATTCAATAATTTGAAAGATTTCGGTTTTGACAGTTCATCAAATATTAAACCAGATAGAAAAGCAAAAGTGATAACGTATGAAGAAACCGAAAAAGAATCAGAACCATGGTATGGATCATTTTTGACCAAAAATAGAATGAAAACCAAAGACGAACCTATCACAAATTTTGACCAAATGGTCAATGCAATCAATACAAACACAGAAACAATATCTCAAATGCATGAAGATATTATGGAAGGCTTAAATAATCAAGAAGTGACAGTATATAATGAAGCCAAAGATGAAATAGAGACAAAAACTTTAAAAACAAAAACAGTGAACGATAAAGGTGAAATCGAATATGATAATATAGCCAATGTTTTAGAAAAATTGAAGAAGGCCGATAAACAGAATCAGAATTTTTTCCGTCATATCATGGAGAATTTTAATAAAACTGCTTTGAAAAATATATATAATAATTTTAAACAGACTGTGTTTGGTAAAGATGGAGAAACATATCAGAAGACATATATAGCACATTTTGATGATGATGTTGCTGGTGATAAACATTTTGCCGTTGTCGAAAATTTTGTCGACTTTTTGAAACAATACATTTCAAATACAAGCAGTTTTGAAGACTGGAAAGAATGGATAGGCAAAAATATAAATAAACAGAAAATGATGGAGGCTCTTGATAGAATTCAGATACCATTTCATAAATTAGATGGAGAAATAGAAAATAGAGAATATCGTTTTATGTTTGATGGAGAGGATATTGTTGATATTGAAAATCCAGTTGATATAGGCAAGTTCATGGATTGGCTCAAAGAAATAATTCAAAATAGTAAATATACAGCTCCAATACAAACATTTTTATATAACAACTTTTCCAAAGAAAAATTTATTGAAATATTTAACGGCACAGTTCAATTAATATGGGATAAATCCACAAAAAAAATTATTCATGCAGTTTATCAATTTGTCAATCATCCAATAGAAACGACGGGTGATATCGTTATTGAAGTGAATAGTGCTTATGAATTTTTGTAAAATATTATGAAAACCAAACAGAGCTTATGAAAAGTATCCTTACTGTTATTTTGGTTCTTCTTGGTTCAGGAATTATGGGCATGGTAATCACAAGTGCATTCAAAAAGATTCGTGCCAAAAAAATTGAAAATGGACGTTTAGCATTAAGCACGAGCAATTTTGAAGGAGGGCAATTGTTGGATATTAATAATGGCATTATTATTGATGGAAATGGAAATGATAATAATGATGACGATATGAGAGACCCTAGTTTTCAGGGATGGATCGATACAACAAATAGAAATATTCGAAATATTATTCAGCAACATAATGTTTTAGAAGAAAGAGTCTCAAATATAAGAGAATGCAATTGTAATGATAATAATAATAATAATAATAATCAAAGATTTTTTGGCCAAATTTCTCAACAACAACATCTTGACATTCAACAATTAATTCAAAAGCAAAATCATTTAATAATTGATAATAGTGTCGGCTCTTTTGTTGATGCGATGTTTCAACCAGAAATATATCAAGAAGCAGCAACTCAAGTGAACACAACGATAAAAAGACGACGAAAAAAGAAAGAAAAAGTGAATGTAATTGACACATCACATGATCGTTCTTTTCAAAGAGATGAAAATTATGTTTTTGACATATTAACTGATCATTGGGTTCTTCATAATAATTCTAATTTTCAATCTGGTTGGCGAACAAATCTTAATTCACAAAATATGCCACGCAATTTTATCATTGACACTTTTCATGGTGAATGGGTTGCTATCGGTGCAGAAAATGGTATTCAAGAATCAAATGCCGACTGGAGAACGAATCCTAGTTCAGCATTAGCAACCTTTCTGTTGCCATCTCAAATAAATGGTGGCGTTTTTCGTTGGAGTGATAGATATGATCAATGGATATTTCATGCAAATTATAACTCATATACAAATCAAGATCAAAGTGAAAGATTAGAATGGCAAAGAGATCAAAGACAACATTTTGGTGATAATTATGTTTGGAATGTTTTTGATCAAGAATGGCAAGAACATGGACAGAATTTTGAAGCTGGATGGAGAACCAATCATGAATTTGTTCCTCCTGATAACTATGTATGGGATGATTATTTAGAAGAGTGGGTGATGTTATCATATAGAAATAGAGGTTTTGACAGAAATTGGAGAAATAGCTATTCAGAGGAAGTGTCAGTTATGGTTGAATTATTGAATCAAGGCCGATTTTTAGGAAAAGGCCAAATTGTTCAATATGGAGGTGAATGGTTTTGGCGCCATCATGTAGACACCGTTGATGATATTAAATTATTATCAGATGAAATAGCAGATATTAATATTAATAATAATTTGCCAGCAAATATTTCAGGAGTGAATTCAGTAAATGAATTATTAGAAAGCTATGATATCAATATTTTGAAAGAAGATGGCCGAACAATTGATGAGAAAAAACCGGTTTTAGGCAATTTCAATATATTAGCAAATTTGAATGTAAATGGATTAATAAACGGTGTTGATATTGAAAAATTAGCTACGTCATCAGATAAGACAGATTCACTTTTTAATATAAAATTTGGAGTTCCAGAATTCAATGTGAAAAATGAAAACGTTGAAGGGGATACAAAAACAATCAATAATGTAAATTATAATATATTGAAAATTAAAATAAATGATGATGATATTGAACAAAAATTGAAAGCTTTCAATGGGAATATATTCAAAATAATTCTCAGAAAATATGTTGTTTATGACACAGAAGGACGATATATCAAAGAATTTTTCATAAGCGTTCATGATAATCATATTCAATGTCCGATAATAGCTTATGATGAAGAATCGAAAGGATATACAAATAAATGTTCTGAAGATAGCTCTCAATTTTTCATAGCTTTTGATGAGCGTCTCAATATTGTGCCATATACGTTATGGATGAACGGTGATTTGAGTATAATGAATCAAACAAGTCAGGATTTAATTGAATCGAATAAACCAGTTTTTAAGAGCAAAATAATTGAAGCAGATAATGCTCTCAAATTACACAAAAGTGACGTTCATTATTTCTATAAGCCTTCAATTATTTCAGATGATAATGATTATTATAAAATGATTTTTGAAGTACCCTCAGATTATACAATACCACCGCATTTACAATTTAAATTCAAAGAATATTGTTTTGGAAATAAATGGGACTTAATATGGGATGGAACTAAATGGGATGGCAAAAATATCCAAGGCAAATCAAATGGAAAAATAATAAATAAATGCAATACAAGAGCAAAAAAAGATGCTTATGATGCTATTGGTGCATGTGTTATGATGAAGAATGATGACTGGAATAAAAAATTCTTTACTGATAATATATGGTATACAAATGTTAATGAAAAGAATTTAATGCAAGCATTTATCAGAAGACCTGTTAGAGGAGAAGGATGGGAAAAAGATGGCAAAATTGAATTGAAAGTGAAATTTAATGATGGCACTTTGAAAAATGGAAATGAAATAGGTGTTGATTGGGGAAACACAAATTTCAGTCATTCAGTTGAAGGCTATGATCTTTATGCAATTGAAATATTAATATATAATTATTCGAAACGAACTTTTGAGGTGAAAAACATTGAGGAAATTTTCTTGGATATCTATTCACCAAATTCAGATATAGCAAATCGAATGTCATTTCGCCTTGAGGGAGTTCACCTTGTTGAAAGGAACGATACAGCTTATTGCGATACTATCGGTGTTCTCGATACAATTGAAAAAATCTCTTATCGTTATGAAGATTCAAAAATTGATGCAAGTCATAGAAATATTGAATTATATCTGAAAAAGGATTTGGTGGATCCAGTAGATGAGGTCAATTGGGATGGAATTATGAATCCTTTCAAATATATTATTCAGCAACAATTTTATGAAATAACACCAAATCCAAATGCAGCAACCACACTTTATACAGATTATAATATCACAAGTTCTAAAATCATAACCGCCGATAACATCACGACGATGAGAAGTGATTTAAATTTAGTGACAAATAATTTGGATGTCGTATCGTACGATTTGAATGAAATGAGTCATAGAGTTAACGTACTTGATTCAGAAATGGTTCAAGTCAAAAACATAACTCAACATTTAGAGAATGACGTTAAGCATTTAAGAATTGTCTCATATACTGCCCTAGCTTTTGGTATAGCAGGCACAGTAGGGAGTGCAGCATCTATCGGCATGCAACTTTTTCCACATGGTATCCAAATTTTAAAAGCAGCCTTTTCTAGCTTTTTCAGAGGTTTACGAATGAGATTAAGAGTTGCAGGTCAACCATATTGGCAAGTTATGAGAGTATGGCCTGGAATGGAACTAAGGAGCATAACCACCGATATTTCACCTGTTATTAATTGGTGTAATTCAGAATATACAAATTTAGACGATATCCCTTATACTGAAGAAGATGATAATCCAGAAGAATATAGTTTATCGGTTTCAGCCTCTTATGAATTATGTAATCAATTCAGAGAAATATTGAAACCTATTTTCAAATTATTGGCCTTAAAGGTGGATGAAATAGCCAATGAATTTGAAAATAATGATTTTATTTCAAAAAGTGATTTGAAAAGAGACGATACAATTGACATTAATGGCAAATTAATTGATGGCAAAATACATTTAGAAGCTGAGGATACAATAAGTGAAGGAATTATCAAAGTCAGGATTATGATCATGAAAGTAAGCGAATATAATGATATAGACTATGAAGAGAATTATCCAATAATTCATATATCAAATGGAGAGATATCGAACTATGAGGGCACAGAGAACTTTCCAACTGCATCTCTCCAAGACAAAACTATAATTATTGATAACCCAAAGAGACATAGAATTAGTGCAATCAGCATCAAAGAGAACACAGCGATAAGAAGTATGAAATATTCTGTAAATGATATAGCATATATGAGTGACATTGATGCGCTTAATAAAAAGATTGATCAAATAGAAGAAAACTCACATACAAACGATGAAAACATAGCAAAAATAATGAATACTTATCCTACTGTTGATGAAACAAATGAGGCTTTAGATGTGCTCAAAGGCAGAATTGAGACATTAGAGGCTGAAAATACCACATTAAAGGCTACGATAGCCGCTTTTGAAGCTAGAATTTATGCGCTTGAAAATCCGCCACTTGATTGGAAAACCTATTATTCTTCTTTTACTGAGAACATTACTGAGTCTCATTCGATATATTTTAGTTTTTATTATGGTGATAACTTGTTCCAAGTAGAAGCCACTACATCTGATGGTGCACCTGTAGAAGATGGTGAATATTTGTTAATTTGGACAGATAGGAGTCAAAAACAACATTATGTTAGATTAATAACTTATAACCATTGTGCTGGCGATAATGAATTGTATATGGATGAAATTTATGGCAAAGAAAATACAATTACCTATATCGGTTATGACATGCTTGTTGAAGACATAACACTTGATTTAGATGATAGATAAGAATCAACATTTGATGCAATATATAGAAAGAAATAAGAATAAACTATCTATCATATATTTTTTTTTGCTTATAACTATCCCCCAGTGAAATCATCGGCGCAGTTAGGTCTGGGCGACCGTTAAGGGCGCACAGCCTAACGTATACAACTTATTTCTTAGAAAAACCTGAAATCTTGATGGACAACAATGATTTTTAGAGGATTAATAATATATTTCATTGTATGTGTTATCAAATAATGTAATTCTGAAATCATATCAATTATGCATGAGTGATTTATGAATGATTTTGAATGAAAAAAAGAAAAATGAAATTTTTCCAAGATTGATTCTTTTTCAACCATATTATTATATTTAATATATTATATGTATCATATAGATGATTAATACTGCATCTAATTTGAAATAAAATAAACTCATTTTTCAAAATTTGTAATTTTGTATGAATGATTTTTGTCATATTTTGAAAACACTTTTTCTTTTTATATAATTATTATTTCAATAAATTTTTTTTCTAAAATATAATATATACAATATATTCTAAAATAATAACTATGTTAGAGCAAATTAAAAACAACCTTTTTTTTTTATGGTAAAAGCATGAAATGTGATATGAAATGAGTTTTTGAGTAGTGAAATGAAAATAAAACCATTTTTTCTAATTATCTATTTTATTTCAATAAATAATAATGATACATTTTAATTATAGATGAAAAATAAATTATAATTTTTTTCAAATAATAAAAAAATATTCAGAAATTAAAAATTCTATATCATATTTATGATCAAATTTAGTTTGATAAAAGTGAATGAAAATTGGGGAATAGAATGTATCCAATATGATATTAATTGTTCTACAATTGTTTTTTTAAAAGTCCAATTTGAATATATAGAAATGATGTGAAAACATAATTATGTCTCCAAAACAGAATTATGTCCACCAACTATATTTATGTAAAACGTAAAAATCTTCTACTATTTGGTTATATGAAAATAAATCATTGGTATCAGTTAAAATATTTTGTAAAGGAGAAACTATTTATCGATCGCTTGATTTTATTTGATTTGAATCTTGCATTTGGAATAAACAAAATAATGTAAAAAAGTAGAGGTGCGGACACCTACTTTACATTTTTAACGTTTATAAAAATATGTATATCTTTTTATTTATTAATAATTACTAAATAACATTTTGATATTATATTCTAGTGCACTTGTTTTATATATTTATTATTTTAATGTTTTAAAATATCAATTATATAAGTTATAATAACACAAACAAGTATCCTATGAAAATAACCCAATCCAGCCACCTGATGGATGGATTGAAATTATAATGATTAATTATTATATATATTGGAAATTAATGATTAATCATGCATTTTGTTATTTTATAAATATTTCATATTTTGTTAAAAAGTTCATTTTAATGAGTTTTTACATATTTTTTTGAAATATTTAAATAAATAAAGAATTTATTTAGATTATAATTACATTTAAATATTGTACATTTAATTTAATAAAGATATGCTAAATATAGTTTAATTTGATTCAGGCGTCCGAGCTGCAAAAATCAATTTTAAAATCATAAACATTAATAACGATTTTTTTTCAATAAAAAATATTTATTAAAATATTAAGCAAATATCTTTTTATATTTATATGTATATCATAGATTATATAACTTTTAATAATATTATATATATTAAAAAATATTTAAAATAAATACAAACCATTAATAAACTTTATATAACTGTATATTCTAAATATTGAACAATTATAATTTCAAATCGTTTCTCATAAAATGTTAATTTGAGAGAAATGGAATAAATAATTTTCTTTATATATTTTGAAGTTTAATTAAAATTTAAATCAAATGTAGAAAGTTTTTTTTCATTAATTTTTTTTTCATAAATTTTGAATAAAAAAATCTTCGAGAATAAAATTGAGAATATAGAAAGGTCGTACAACTGAATTTAAACAGTAAAACTCAACGATTGGTTTGTTAAAACTAATTATATTTTATTATTATAATAATAATCAGTTTTATAAATATTTGCATCGTACAAAATTCAAATTAAAATAAAAACTAAAAGGATATAAGTATATATTAAATTTTCTTCAGAAAATAAATTTGAGTATTTTATCTCAATTTATTTTAATTATTTTTGATAAGAATTTTATAACACTTTATAAAAATTTAGAATAGCGATAACTTTTTATATAATTTATTCTAATCATTAATTCTTTTGATATCTTTTTATATGCTTTTAAAACATTAATTGTTATATAAAAATAGTTATTATTATTGAAAAAATAAAATTCATTTTTTAGCTAAAAATGCAGAAAAATTGAATTTGTTGAATTATTAAATGATGATTTTAAAAAAATTGGACGTTACAGGAGCCAAATGACGAATACAATTTTATTTATATGCATTTACTTTCTAATATATTTGAATTTCATTCTAAATCAAATGTCAGTTTTTTCTAAAAATGAAGATTTAGTTGATTGGTTTCATAAATATAAAAAGTTTAATATTTCAATTACTGAAGGATTTCGTCAAAAAGTAAAATATTATTTGTATAACACATAGTATATCCATTCAAATGACATCTATATTTTTTAAATGATGCAAATATATAAGAAATCGATATATATTGAATTTTAATTAAAGTCTTTATTTCAACCATTACATTTTATAATATTGGATATAAAATATATAAATTATATATTATAATTATTAAATAAATTATTTATTAAGATAAATATAAATTTATTTAATTTTATTTTTTATTCAATTTAGTTATACGACCTTTGAATATAGTAAATAATAATTGAGAGTCGTCACATTTAAAATCATATCTTAATATGTAATTTATTATTTTATTATATTATAATAATTATATAATATAAATAAAATATATAACAATTATATATTAATAATAAAATCTTAAAATACTTTTTTTTAATAAATTTGGCCCATTTTCATTTTCTCAAGGCTAGACTTGTTATTCTCCGATTATCGAGATCGATAATTGATTGACTTTTTGATATCGATGCATAAATATACACAGATTCTCGAGATCGATTTCAGAAATCGAGAATCATCTTTCTCAGCTTTTGATATCAGAATTTTCAATTAAACTTTTTGATAAAAATATGATCGTAATTCATTCTCAAATATTTCATAAAAAAAGAATGTATTTTTTGATTTTAATCTTAAATTAACATCAATGCATTATATTATTTATTTTTAGATATTATAAAATCACAAATACCAATTATAAAAGAAGATAAATCTGTTTGAGATCTCGAGATCTCGTTAATTGATATCAAGTTTTCAATTATTTTTATATCACATTTCATATCTGATATCTTGATAATCGATAATCTCGATATCAGATTTTTAAACTGATAATCGAGTATCAGATGCAAAAAAGTGACGTTTTTGATATCGATTCTCAAAATAACAAGTCTACTCAAGGCTCTATGTAGAAGTATTGAATTTTCGTGCCTGCTTTTTGAAAGGGTGTGTGCAAATATCATCAGAAAAAAAATTTAATAAGGACGATCAAAATCGACCAAATAAATACACAAAACCAAAATTGAATTAAAAACGATACAATGATTCAAAAAGTAGAAACGATAAGCATTTTTATTATTGTGGCGCCTTTTTTAACAAGAACTCTGGGACTTAGATTTTGAACTTCTTCTGCAGGGATGTTCTCAGTCTATATCTTGGAGGTTTAGCTTGTGAATTCCTACTGCAGGGGGATTTACCAGCTAAATTTCTGAGATTTAGAAATGTCGAACATTTTTTTGCGAGGAAGCTCATGTTTTAAGCTTCTGGAACATAAATTGTGAGATCTTCTGCAGAGATTTCATAAGCAATGAATTAGACAAAAATCAAAAATGATAAAAAACATTTAAAAGCAAAATCTAGAAAAGAAATAAATACACAGCAAATAATGGTTTATAGATTATAGCAGCTATTATTTTCCATCTCTAAGCTGTATTCCGTAAAACTTTAATCGCGATGATGAAATTGAAATTGTCAATCTGAAGTTTAAATGGTGAAATCTCTGCAGAAGATCTCACAATTTAAAAATTGATAAATTTCGAGTTCTTCCTCATGAAATATAAATTACTTATATAATTCTATTTAAAAATAATATAATGAAAAAAAATAAAAAAAAAATTGTTTTTTGAATTAAGATAACCAGATTAGGATTCAATTTTTTACAAAAAAATAATTTATTTTTATCTTAAATTCCTCTCGAAAAATATGTCTTTTTTATATTATATTTATCATTAAAACTGTCATTTAAAAATTATAATTTGAAAGAAAAATGATCTGTCGAGTGGATAGAAGTTTCCATACCTTTTTTTGAACAAAAAAAATATATATTTCAATTTTAAAGAAGGAACATATAATTGTATCTATGTTAAAATATAACTATTGCGATATATTATTTAATTATAAAAATGAAAGAACAGTTCTTTTCATTGCAATTATTTTTTGCATTAAATGAATCAAAATTTAAAACACAAAGTCTACCAAATCTTGGAATGCGTATTTTGCATCTTTTGAGTAGTTTGCTGATCAATATTAATATATATTAATTTGAGCTTGAATTATCCAATTTTCATAGATTTTTCCTTTTAAAAAAATTGAATACAAAAGAGTTTCCATACCTTTATATAATTGTGCAATATCTTGTATTATTTTTTGAATAATAAATATTGTCCATATATAATGATATTTAATTAATATTTAATTAATATTGAATTATTTTGCTGCAAATTCAATTGATAATATGATTTATTTATTATGTTTGTTGCTAGATTAAAATGTATTTAAAATATTATTTTGTTTCAGTCTAATAATTAGCAGCAATCTTTTTGTTCATTTTGCTTTTGTTTATCTTTTTGATTTATTTCAACAGTTTGTGGTTGCGGTATCGGTGTTGGTGATGGAGTTATTCTAGGAGCTAAAGCTAAATCTGCCAAAGTTTGAAATGCTTCATTTACTCCATTACCAGTCCTAGCACTCGTTATAAAGAATGGGCAATTTAACTCATCTGAAACTTGTTGTATTTCTTCATATTTAACAAAATCTTGGCATTGGCCTTGTTCAACTAGATCATATTTATTCGCAACGAATAAAAAAGGTACATCACTAGCAGAAGAATTAAGCACGTCTACCCATTGTCTAATATTTATAAATGATTGGCGTAAAGTAATATCACAAACAATCATTGCTGCTAAACTATCTTGAAAGTAAGAAGACACTAAAGCACGATATTTTTCTTGACCAGCTGTATCCCAAACTTGTAATATATAATTTTTTTCATCAATTTCTACATTTATGTTCACAATTCCAGCGTTAATTGTTGGTAATACGTTTTGATTAAATTGATCTTCATCCCATCGCGAGATCAATGTAGTTTTTCCAACTGATGAGTCACCGATAAGTATAACTTTTAATTTTTTAGGTTCCATGTTTATACCAATATAACAGATATAAAAGATTTATATAAAATTTTTTATTTTTCATTTCTATTCAAAATAAAATTTTGAAATTATAGTCCCCCCTTAAGGTACAAATCCAGTACGTTATTTTTTGAATAGGAGAACGTTTATTATTTGAATAGTTGCATGTCTCTGAAAAAGTTTAAATTGACTAGGTTTGTTTTTGACACTTATTTTACAATTTAAATAAACATTATGACATGTTATATGAAATGGATGAAAATAATCGTTTTTTTATTTAGCATGTCATTTTATTCTTTGAGAATGTCAAAAAAAATTGCGGTTACTAAACGTACTGGATTTGTACCTTAAAGATATTAATTAAATAATACAAAAAAACACGACATATATCAAATAGAAGATATATTGATTTCAAATATATTTTTATCCCAAGGCTCTTATAAAAAACGCCTATGATTGATTTGAAAAGTATCTTTGAACTAACGATGCCAAAAACATTTAAGTTTCATCATTATTATCAGACAACATTGTTTATTCTATATTATTCTAAATCTAATAAAATGACAATTAAGATGTCATTAAATTCTCCATTTTTTTATTATTATTATTAAATAATTCATTAATAATGCTGATAATTAAATGAATATAAATTATTCATTTTTTTAGCCTGCCTGTTACAGTCACTGTATTATGAAAAATTATTTTCATTAGGAATAATTTTATTATTTAATAAAGATGAGCTGAGAAAGTAATATTAGATATGTATAAGTTAAAAGTATATTTAAATTGATGTTACAATTATTCTTAATATGTATTATTATTCAAGTCCAAGGCGCCCATCCTGAATATGATACAGACAAATAGTAGTCACTTGTAGCGTGCTCGATTAGTTTTGACACATGATCATGAACAGTCATTGGTTCTTGAATTTTATTTTCAGATACTTTATCGTAAAAAATAGATTTATCAGTACCATTTAATTTCTGAGTAATTCTTTTCATTATGAAACTATCCTTTTCTCTCTTATCTTGAATTTCTCTAGTTTTTCTTGCCAAATCTTTAGATCTTCCATTTGTCTGAGTTGGAGAAGCAGCAAACACCTTCAGCACGTTGAAAATAATTTCTCTATTTTGCCTTATTAAAGCCAAAGTGTCTTCGCAAGTCACTCTAAATATGCCATTTGTTCCACAAGGACCAAGAGCATTGACAAAATTGCGAGTCAATCTAAATGGAACTTTTTCAGGGCTCCTCTCTCTTCTTTGGCAAGCCTCATATGAATCACAGAAATCGATATGAATTAAATCTCCACTTTCCTTGCAGAACAGTATGTTGTTGAGATGTCTATCTCCCAATCCAATGATGTAGCCAACGATAGAAGTTGTAGCGCAAGTTCTTGCAAAATTAGTAGTATATTTCACCCATTTTTCACTGTTAGGAGCGAAAAACCAAAGCGCGTCACGTAAGTGATTTTCATTCTCTTTAGTCTCATTCAATACTTTTCTATACACTTGTAAATGTTGAATGCTTGTTAATGATCCGTATGGAAGACATGCATTTCTTTGAATGATTTCATCCTCTTTTATTATCTTTTGGTTTGCTCCTCCTTTCTTACTAATTCCGTTAATCATTTCTGATAATGAAATCGACTGGTTAACGAACTGAATCATTCCAAAACGGCATGTTAATGGTGTGACCGAATAAGTTCTGATTTTGGTCTTTAGGAATTTGTTCAAAAGTCGGAAAAAGATCATTTGGCGTTGGTCTATTCGAAGGTCTTCAGAAGCCTTTAAAAAGAAGTCGTATTTATTACCATCACTGCCGATAATTGACAAATTTCTAGGACTCACATTCGATTTCTTTATTTTATATTTTTCATTGAAGTTTTTAATAAGAATTGCTTCTTGATTATATTGATAAGTTCCGAAGACAGGAAGGCACATGTCTCTCATATCAGCCATTTTTGGTTCATCTTCGAAGAGGTTGCGATCTAGTATAATTGTTTTAAAATATAATTCTATATTGCCTTTAATCGTTCTGAAGTTATCATCAAAATATTTATTAATTGCTGTTTGTTGATCTGAAATTGCTTTTCTCAGCATTTCTGTTTTACTTTCTGAGCGATTAATGATAACTTTTCTTGGGTCTGTATTGTTGCTTTCTTGCGTTGTGTTTTCTGGTGTGTTGCTGTCTACATTGTTGTTCACTTGTTTTGTGACTCTTGGTGTGCCACTATTTGCATTGCTGTTTCCCTGTGGTATGGTAGTTGCGATTTTCTGTATATCTGTGTTAATTTTAAACTTGCCTATAAGATACATGTTTTTATCGCCAAATCTAGTTGAAATAGGAGCAGTAATTACTTTTGAGGAAACTTCTTCATCTTCCGAAAATTGAGAAGTATCAAGATTTATTAAAGAACGTCGATTAGGAGTGGTTGACATTATTGCTCTATTACATTCGTCTTCCTCTAATTCTATTTCTTCTTCATTATTATTATTATTATTAGTATTATTATTATTAGTATTATTATTATTAGTATTATTATTATTAGTATTATTATTATTAGTATTATTATTATTAGTATTATTATTATTAGTATTATTATTATTAGTATTATTAATATTAGTATTATTATTATTAGTATTATTATGATTAGTATTATTATTATTAGTATTATTATTATTAGTATTATTATTATTAGTATTATTATTATTAGTATTATTATTATTAGTATTATTATTATTAGTATTATTAGTATTATTATTATTAGTATTATTATTATTAGTATTATTATTATTAGTATTAGTATTATTATTATTATTAGTATTATTATTATTAGTATTATTATTATTAGTATTAGTATTAGTATTATTATTATTATTATTAGTAGTAGTAATAGTAGTATTATCTATTTCTTGATCAATAATTATTCGGGTCGATTTTGGTGTTTGTGATGAATGTCTGCTAGGAAGTGTTTTTGGTAATAAAAGCGATCTACTTGAGCTTGAACTAAGATTTTGCTGATCGAATCTTAGTTTTGTTGATATTAATGAGATATTTTGTGATTTAAATTTCTTTATTAATTTTATCAATTCTTCCATGAGTTCAATCATTTTGGTAATATGATCATACAAATTACCAAGAGGTTTAAATTTTGTTTCATTTAAAGCAGCCTTCTCAGTAATTGTTGGTCTATAAATAATAATATCTCCATCATCATTATTATTGTTATTATTACTAGAATTCAATCTCTTATAGTAATTCTTAAGAGGAAGAGCATATTCTTTCTGATAAAATATCAATGAATCAGAAATAAAGTTTTTAATTTCATGTATTTTATGAGGTGTTTCTTTTTCTTCATTAATGAAATTATTCAAGAATGTCAAGAATTCTAATGTTATTGCTAAAATATCAGATGATACTTTATATAAATTATTAGTTAGATTCTCAACTTGATCGAATATGCCAATCGCATTATGTCTAGCTAACTCTTCTTGATGTTGATTGAAATGATAAATAACTTGATTAATTTTTGATTCAATTTTCTGACCTTTGTCATCTACACGAGTATCTGAAAAGAGAGAAAATGAATAATCATAAATTACACTATGTGGATAATTCTTCATTAAAGTAGTCAATAAATTAATAATATATTCACTAAATGAATTTTCAGTTGATTGTAAAAATGAAATAATTTGACTAACAGCATCAAGGAAATAATGAAGAGGAATCCTATTTAAATCATCATAGAATGAATTATTTGTGAATTCTTTATCTTTTGAGAAATGATTAAATAATAATGATATTATAAGTAACATATTAGAAACTCTCATCTTATCACTCTTTAATGAGCCTTTAATATAGCCTTCAATTGCTTTGTCTAAGTACGATCTTTGAATTGGATTCATTTGAAAGAGCATCAAATAAGACCAACTCCAAAGATTAATTGCATCAGCATTGTCGAAGTCATCACAAAGAGCTGTAACATTTACGAATTTATCAAAATTGTCATATAAATGTGAATAAAGCATCGCCTTTTGATATTTAATGAATTTAAGTAATGTCGGATAATCATTTAAATAACCACTTCTTTTAATTAATGGACTTGCATATCTAATTATTGAATCTGTATCTCTTTGAAGAAGATTTTGCGCTTCTATATTCCCATTTTCTGCTTGATTTCTAACTAATGAAAGGCATTCATTTTGTATAGTTGATTTAACATCATTATAAAGTTTATCTATTTCAATTTCTAGATTATTAACAAAGTCTTTGTCTTTAGCATCAATATTTGCAAGTTTGTAATAAATTACTTCATATCTCGTCTCAATAGATTGTACAAATTCAATTGATTCTGGAGAACTTGAAACATCAAAATTAGGTGAACTTGTTATATCCATTTTAGAGAAGTATTTATAGTAATCGCTCATTAATTTCCACTTATTTGATTCTCGACAAAGTGAAAGAAGAAGAGTTTTATCATTGAGTGAATCTTTATTGTTCCCTTTGGCAGCTATTCTTAGCAACAAAGTTGGATAAATGATATTTGATAATTCATTAGGATTAGTTAGTCTTAATAAGAAATTCTTATCATCTCCATTTGATGTAAACATTTCCTGAAGTTCAACTAATTGTTGACTGTAGGTTATTGATTGTGAAGCTGATGTAAAGCCATGGGAAAAGCTAGTTAAATTCTCGCTTGTTAATGAATTAAAAGCAGAACTAATTTCATTCATAACTTTGGAATAAGCATTATCATCATGTACATCAGTTGACCAATATTTTTTAATAAGTTTGGCTGATTCAAAGAGATGGAAAATTGTTTTTTGGTCACAATCTTTCATAAGTGTATCAAATTGACTCCAATTGCCATCATTGAAATAATCATTCGCTTCTTTAATGAAGTCAATCATCTCTATCTTGTTTGAATAAATTGGTACAATTGAATTATTACTGCTGTCATTTGATGAAAAGAGTCTTGAAAATTGATGATATTGATCAAGTAAGCCTACATTTAAAAATGCTTTTTCAAGATCTTGATCTTTTAACTTCTTTAATTCTTTTTCTTTTTCAAAATAAAGTTCTTCTGCTTCTTTAAGATTTTTAATAGCAATATCAAGTTCAGAACTATCTTCATCATTTTGTAATCTATGATTTTTTTCTATTTCCCTATGAATAATTATTTGGTCATCTAGATGTTTCTTGGCTATATTGAGATTTTCTTTTGCATTATTAACCATCGAGACGAAGTGAAGAAGGGCAAATCTAAGTGCCAATGGTGGAGTCGATGCGAAGATTGATGTAATAAGAGAATAACCAGAAAAATCAACTCTCGCATCTATGAGAGGTATAGAAGCGCGATCCATGAATTCAATCAGATTAGATATGACCAAATGGCAATAAGGAGAAATATTCATTCGTTTAAGAAGTTCTAGAAAAGTATTATGAATATCTTTTTCATATTCTATAAAAGGAATTTCCCTATTATTGTTATTATTATTGGTATTATTATCGTTATCATGATTTCTTTCTGGCATGTGTTCATGTTTATTGTTATTGTTATCATCGTTTATCTTTGATAAATGAGTTTTATATATGTCAAAGCAAAATGAATGAAATGCAATATTAAATATTGATAATGCATACAAAGGATTATTTTTGGCAACTTTAAGAACGCATTTAATTAATTTACTTGGTGTGTTTTCAATACAAAAGAGAATTAAATCATCAATCCATTGTTGAACATCAAATGATTTAATGTTAAAGCGTTTGAAAAAGAGCAAAAATCTATCATTTAGAAACATATCGGAAGAGAAAGGGTCTTCGGGTTGTGCTCTTTTTTTTACTGGATTCCTAACTTGACTTTTTGGTCTTCTTGCAGGAGCATTATTTAATTCATTATTATTAAATAATTGTACAAATTGATTAATATTAGGAAGTATTCTTTCAAATTCAGGTCTATATTCATTTATTATTGTTGCAAAATCAGCAGAAGAATTATTTCTTTCAACTAATTTCTTGAGAATATCAAACAATTTATTAAAAACGGTTTCTCTAACATTGTTGAAATTATTTAATTCATTTGGTAAAAGTACTCTTTGAAGATTAACAAGGCACATCTCTAATAATGATTGTCCATAAAGTTCTAAATCAGAAATATTTGGAATGAGATCATTTATGCAAGTAAGTGCTTGATATTCGCCATCATTAGCCATTTGTATAAGTATATCAATGATGTTAACAAAGTAATCATTATAATTTGAAATATTTCTTACGCAATTTAAATAAACTTCTTTTAGTGATTCAATAATAAAGCCATTATTATCTGAACTTTGAATCAATGGAATAATTTGATTTAAATAAGGAGTAAAGTTTTCCTTCAAACTTTTTAAAAATGTATTTAATATACTAGGAGATCTAAAGTTCCATAAAGATATTAACGATTGAACCATTTCAGGAATGCAAGCTTTAATATTATCATATTTATTTTGAATCATTGTTTCAAGTAATGGAACAAAACGTTCTTTTTCTTGATATGTACTTTCCATTCTCTTGAAATAATTGAAGCAACGTTTAAAATCGTTAGGGAAAGAGATATATAAATCTTTAGAAAATGTACTTGTTAATCTTGAGTAAACGCTCTGTAGATTTATTAATGATTCAAGAGCATCTAGATGGCTATTTGGCATCGATTGATCTTCAAGAATTTGGAAAAGTGGCCTAGAACAGAATAAATAATAGACTTGGACTTGATTTTTCTTAGTATAAGAAATGTCCCAAATGCAGTACATTAATTGATCACTATCTTGTGTGATTGTGTAAAGTGGTGTTGCCTTCTTATACAAAAGTTGAGAACCTATAAATCCGAGAATTCTATAGGCTAATTCACTAATTTTTTGGGATAAGAAATGCGATCCTGTATTAAAAACTATTTTATATAAATTGGTCTCGTCAAAAAGAATTTTTTGATTAATTTTAATCGTTTCTTCTAATCCAATTTGCTTAAGACTAAATTCAAGAATACTTAAAACGCTCTCTGTTTCAGATTCCGTTACTCCATGATAAAGAACGTCAATGCAAAAATCGATGATCTCTTTATAATGTTCTCTAAATAAGTTGGGATTTGATTTAAAGATACATTTTAATGATTGTATAAACGAACAAAATGTAATTTCAAAAAATTTTGCCTGAAAGAAAGTTTGTGAAGTAATATTCATTTGGAGTCTAGTTCGACTTCGATAATCTCTCCTATTTTCGTCATATATTGTAACATAATTCATGAAGTCCATTGCGAAATTATAGAAAGGTTGGAAATAATGCTGGCAAAAATCAGGGAATAAGCCAAAAATATGAGGAAGATATTCGGATATCTCTGCAAGTTTTAATGGAACTATGCTGTAATATTGATTATATGTTGCATTTGAATATTCTGAGAAACTATCAAAGAAAGTTAAATAATTTTCAATATATGATGAAAAATCATGTATTTGTCCTTTTGTTAATATGCATAAAAATTTAATAACTTCAATTCGAATGTTTTGCGGTGTTGAATCTATCAAAAGACTATCAAACACTTGTAGTGAGTCAGTTCCATCACTAATCAGAGATATAAGTTGATCCCTATAAATTTGGCACCTTTCTGGTGTTAAATGGTAATTAAAGCTCTGTAGAATGGATAGCTTAACTTGAGGTGATTGATCGCACAATAGCATTGTTAAAAAACTTGAAAAATGGTCAAAAACTTGACCTAAACTAATTTTGGTGAGAACGATTGGAACAAGTGATCTAATTCTTTGATCATTGCTATTTAAAAGTCTAAAAATTGTTTGTGAAAGATCTCTCTTATTTTGAGATGTAAAACTATTAATGATTGAATCACTCGATTCATTTCTTTCTGTAAATGATTGTCTTTCGCCATTATCATTATCGTTAAAAAGACTTGTTTTATTGTCGTTTAAAAAGAGAAGAATTTCAAGTTGGTCTTCAACTTTTGATCTTTCAGATAGTGAGATTTTTAAATCATTAATAAATTGATCTTGATCGTGTATAAATAAAAATTTGGCCAGGCTATCAAAGCTTAAATAATGTTTTCTATAAACTTTCTGAAAGATTATATCAAATCTTTCGCGATTATTATCTATTATTGAGCCAGCTTCTTCCTTAGAAAGAAGTGAGTCTAAAATAGAAAGAGCATTTGTACTAACATGAATACTTTCACTGTCAATAAATTGATCAATTGAATCAAGAACCTTGTCAATAGGTAGTGGAAACGTAAATAATTTACACGCAAGTGCTAAATTTTGAAGTTTGGTGCAAATTAAAAGTTCATTATTTTCTAGATTATCGAATTCAAAAAGTAAATCTGCAAAAGGAAAATCAAAACTTTCGATTATTTCAGCTTGAAGCAAAGAACTATATATAATATTTCGTATAGCTAAACACTGAATATTTTGGTCATCATGAAATAGATGTTCTCTTAAAAATGGTAAGAATTCATGAATATTTTTCATTAAAAATGAGTGATCGCAAGATTCGAGTAAAACCGATAGCGTATAAAGTGCATTATTTACCATATTATATCTTAAAATTTCATTAATATCAATTGCTTGATAATAAATTGATTTTATGTTAAGTAAAATCTTTCGCAAAAGGGAAATTGCAGTATTTGCAAAATATTGATCATCTGGATTAAATGTCTGATCATCAAAAATAAAATCAAGCGTGTAGTTGCAATTTTTAATAATATTAAATAAATTTTTAAATATTGTTTCTGAAAAATTGCAAGCAAAGTTAGGAGCATATTGGACTAAAAAATGTATATAAATTAAGGCATTTTGGATGAACTCTCTTTCGTCATTAGGTATATTTTGATTTGGCAAAATTTTGTTGATAAATTCTTTATTAAAAAGATCCCATGCAGAATTTATTTTTCTTCTGCATTTTTTGGCTATACATTTAAAGAAAAATAGTTTTTTCTGAATAGAACTTGGAATTGTTTCTGTAATTATTTTATAAAAATCGATGCATTTGTATTGATTTACTATTGTATATTTTGATAGAGTTCTAGCTCCAATCAATGCGCGCATTAAATTATTTTCTTCATTGTCATTTGGTTCTGAAAGAATTCTAGTTATTGCATCAATTAAATTGTTTTCTTCTGATGATAACGAATTTTCATTGCTTTCACACCATTCACGGTAAATATCTCGTTTAAAACGTTTAAATTCTGCATCAATTTGATTGAAATCGTCTGAAATTATTATAGATGGAATCATCAAAATTTTGATTAATTAGAATTTTGACAATAATTTGAGAAAAAAATAGATAATCTTCCTTTATTTTGTCATTTTCCAAATATTTTTTTATGGAGAATGTCAGAAGAACTTTATTTCAATAAATGTTTTGAGTATGATGAATGAGTTGTAATATAGATTGAAATAATATTTTATATAAAAAAAAATATCAATGATGAGAAAAGAATGCAAAGCCAGTATATAAACAGCTTTATGATTATTAGAATAAATGTTAATATTACGAAAAAAAAATATAAAAAACAAAGTCAATATAAAAAATTAATTTTTGGTGTATTTCAAGCCTTTAAAGTAAAATTAAACTTCTGCTTATGATATTTAAAATATTGATAAAATTAATTGAAAATAACTTATTTAAAAAATAATAATAATAATATTTTTATTGTTGCATTTTTTCTGCTTCCCCAATTACAAAATTCGAAGCAGTCAAAAATGTAGTTAGCACGTATTCTTCCTTATGATCAACAATTTTCACAGATTGAGTTAAAGAGCTCAAAAAGTGGTCAATATAATTAGTCACAGAAGCCAACTCAGGAATTTTGGCTCTAATTAATACATTAATAAACAGAGGAATAAGGTCATCAGCTGCAGCACTCTCACCAGCCTCAAATTTATAAATTTCTTGAGTAATTGTTAAAGTCTCATCAATTTGCTCTAGTCTTTCAAGTGGAGCTCCGGCAGAAATTCCTTTCTGAAGAGTATTTATTGCTGATTCAAAAGTCGAAGGAGCGCTAAATAATCTCAGAAGTACTTTTGAAAAAGATTCTTGAGGGTTATCAGGATTCAAATAATTATCTAGAATTTTATCATAGTTTTCTTGAAGAAGCTTATCCTGCCTTGAGTAGACATGATTTGTTAATTGCTTAAAATCGGAGAAAGAAAGAAATTTCGAGCATAATTCACTATGAAATTGTCTTGTTAAATTAAGTTTAATAGTTTTTAGTTCGTTATCATTGAATGATGTATTCAAATTATTTGTTTGATTTTTATATTCATCGGTTTCATTATTAAGACTAGTAGTTCTTTTAGCCTTACTTTTACTTTTGCTTTTGCTGCTTGTTTGGGAATCTTTTTCTGGTTCTTTTGGCGCTGGTGGATTTGTTGCTGATGCTAGAAAAGTGTCAACAAATTCATCAATTTGAGTAACACATTCGTTTTTGAAGAAATTAACCCATTCGTTGATTTGTGTGAATGTATTTAATCTAGAGACTATTTCTTCTTTGATTGTCTGCTTTGTACTTAAAAATTTACGAAGAAGTGCTTGACTAGATATTGGATCAAGTTGGGCTCTCAAGGAGTTTGTTGCTGCCAATCGATTATTAATGGAATCACAGATTTCTTCATGTTTAAATGAAGAAGCAAGAAGATCTGAAGAATTCTTTAAACCTGTATTAACAATATTAGAAAGTGTACTTAATATTTCACTCTCGTCCATATGGAAATTTTTAAGCTTGTTGGAAATGGCTTGTGTTCGAGTTACCCATTCTATGGATTTTATTTGAATAGCATGCTTTAATTGAATATCAAGGAAATCCATCAACTTAATATCATCATTACTTGATGAATATGGAGGAATTTCTTGCAGATAGCTTGCAAGATGATGAATTGTCTTTATATAGGGATCTTTTGGATCAAATGGTTGAACTTCGGGAACAATAATGATTGGAAGTAAAAGAGGAGGAATTGTTTTTTTAAAATAGCTTGAAATATCAAAATCTTCCTTTTCATCATGTAACTCAATATTTTTTTTATTATTTTCAACGGGTTGAGATGTTGGTATAGGATTTTTGAGGACAATCTGCTTTTTCCATGGTGGAATAATTCTACGTATTCCATTTGAGTTGGAAGATTTGAATTGAACATCTGGACTAGGAGGGTTTTGTTCATTATTATTTTCATTTCCATTGTCAATTGCCTCTTTTGTCTCATTTGGTACGTTTAATTCACTTGGTTTATCCTTTTCGTTTGTATCTTTCTTCTTTTCTCTTTTTGATTTTTTATCTTTATTCTTTCGCTTTTTCTTGTCTTTTTTGGAATGTTTCTTGGTACTAATGTTTGGAAGTCGGAATGATTGATACCAAAATTCGATTAATTCATTATTTTTCAATTCTGTTTTTTCTCCAAAAGCACATAAGCTTTTAATCTTCTTTTTCTCACTAATATGAACATGACCAAGGAACTTAGGTGGATCATTTGGATTTTCAGTTTCATCAAAACAGTCAATTTCATCAATTGTATCATTAATTATTTTTGTTATGAATTTCATGTCATTTACCGAAATCAAAAGCAAATTGTAATGAATACTAGTAACACTCTGTATGTTTAAGGCATTCAATCCATCTAAATTTCCATCAAAACAATCGTCAGATGATAATCTTTCAATGATTCTTTTAACATTCATTTCTTTGAATAATTCCATTGGTGACTTATCATTGTCGTCTTGATCCTGGTCTTTTCCAGTAAGGATGTCTCTATATTCTTCAGGTATTAAATGCTCGTGAATTGACGCTTTAAAAAGTTTTGTAAGAATTGTTAATTGGGTTGTTGACGAAAATACTGCAGTTTCAGGGATTAATGCAAAAAATTTGGGTTTAAGTAAAGCTGGCTTGAGAAGATAATCGATGAAAATTACTTCCACAAGAAGACCTGATTTATCGATTTCGGAAACTTTTTGGAAGAAATATCGTATAATAGTTGGCATATGTGAAATATTTTGAAGGAGACTTTCTGTAAACTGCTTTGCATATTTGAGAAGGCGAGTTAAAAATTGCTTTTTTGATAACTGTTTATCTTCATTTTGTTGTACTTCATCACTTTTGTTAACTTGTATTTCCCGCATTATCTGATTTGGTATAATTTTAGGTATTTGTTTCTTCGATTTTAGATGTTTCTTTTTTGATTGTTCTTTAGTACTAACCAGTGGAATTGAATGAACATTAATTGCGCTACTAGTAAGTGAGGTAGATGTCATTCTCGAAGTTAAATTATTTTCTTTTTCGTGTGAAATTATATCTTCGTCATTGATAAGAGTCCAAAAATCAGTAGAAAGAGCTGCTCTAAGATAATTTTGGATACCTGCCATATGAAGAAATTGAGTAATGAGCTTATTAATAAAGGAATAGAAAAAATCAGACGATCCTATGCTTTCCGCTTTATCTTTCTCCGAAAGTAAATCATATTCAGAATAAATTATATTATCATCTTCATTTTTATTTTGTAACTTTTCTGATTGAGTTGTGGAATTAGGATTAGATTTACATATACGAACAATTTGCAATTTGAGTATTTCAACCAAAGCATGAACATATGCTACACCTTGTTCGGCGCACCATCCATAGCCAAAAATTGCAGGAAAAGTTGAAGAATTAAAAAAAGAGATTTGGCTGTCGCAAGGATTGTATTCCAGTCGATTATTCAAAATATTTCTATTTCTAACGCTAAAGTATTTAACAATGCAATGAAGAAATACTGTCATAAATGATGTATAATTTGAAAGCCAATAAGAATTCTGAAATGGATTTGTAAATGTCGGCGGCGTTGCATAAATAAATTTTAAAAGGGAGTTGATTCCCATAGTAACATCTAAATTTAATGGAAGTGCGATTGGTGATTCATAAACAAGAGGATCTTTTTGTCGACGATAAATAGGGGATTGAAGAAAGGGCGCTATTCCTGTTAGAGAAAGACGGGAGTACCATGTATCTAGCATGCAAAAAGTACGAATATTTAAAATATATTTTCTTGTTAATTCATCAATATCTTCTCGATGACGAGATATTGAGCCAGAAAGCACTAAATTAAGTTGATGCTCTTGGATAACTTTTTTGTGGAGTTGAGTAAAAGATTGATTTTCACTTGTCTTCAGCATGACATGAAAGTGATTTGATATAAAGGTTAAAATATTGTAATAATCTTTTGAATTTTGATCGTAGCATTATATTTCAAATATTGAATTCTTTTAATATTTATCTTATTTCAGAAAAAGTTAAAATCTGGTTTTTCAAAAAGTTACTTGATGATGTCATCGTTTATTGAAGGTTTCATTATAAAATTCGAGTAAATTGATATTTATTGAGAATTTTCATATATGAAAAATTTGAACCAAAATAAATATTTATTAGAAACAAATACAAAAATTTTGATTGGATGTTAAAACTTTTTGTATCCTGAACTTTAAATCGTGAAGTAAAAAAAATTGCATTTAAAAATTTATGGATTTTTTACTTTTAAAAATTTAATTATTATTATTTCATGGAGGTGAAAGTCTAAGGAAGACTACGCCATGTGCTGGGATTTTAGATCCAGTATATGTATCTTGGAATGTGCCAAGGTCCTTCTTCTGATATAAGTCACGAAGTTTGAATGAGCTAGCTTTGTTTTGGAAATCTTTAAATGCAACAGTAATATCAACTGGTGATTCACCACGGTTGAAAAGTGCAACAGCCCAATTATCGTTAGAAAGTTGTCTATACCAAATCTGCTTATCTTCATCTTTATCTGTTAAACGAAATCCTTGTATTCCAAGCACGTCTTGATCTACTGCAATAACTTCTTTGTTTTGCAAAATTTCTTTGGCCCAATCTTCAATTTCTCTGAGGTCGTTTGACATTATAAGAGGAGCAGCAACAATTGACCAAATAGCCATTTGTGTTTCTGCCTCGATTTGTGTGATTTTTCCACCTTTCAAACCTATCATAAGCTGGTCTGGATCATTCCAGTGGCCTGGACCAGCGTATTTGGCCCATTCTGGTGTATTTCCCCATTTGTTGATAACGGCAAGAACAACAGGCCATGTTGATGTAATGTCTCCATAATTACGCCAAAGGTTGCAAAATTCTGGTAGGGGAGAATAGTCCATTTCAGAATCATATGCTGGCCATGAGCAAGAGTACATAATTGGCCTTCCAGTTCTATTAAGGAAATATGACATTGCTGGATAACCATCTCGTTGATTCAATAATTCAGAGTAGCATCCGTCCATCTTTAGCATATCTACTTCCCATTTAGCAAAAGTTTCAGCATCAATACGAAGATATCCTTCTGATCCAGTATAACCTCCACAAGTCAAAGTTCCGAAGTCATTGTAAATACCAAGTTTAACACCCCTTGAATGAGCATAACGAGAGAGCCATGTAATGTTGTGTGGAAAACGAGATTGGTCTGGGTATAATTCACCATTTACATCACGGCCTTTACCCATCCAACAGTCATCGATATTTACATATTCATATCCTGCCTCGAGCCATCCATCTTCAGCTATGCGATCAATCATATCAATAAAGAGATCTTCGCTGATACAATCTTTCGGCTTATTTTGGCAATCAGTTTCGCATTTGAATTGTTCCCATGCCATCCAACCCATTGGAGGTGTCAAGGCAAGTCCATTGTTCAGGCAGAAAACACCTGATAGAAGGAAAACCAGCATTTAATTCTTAAATTGAAATACTAAAACAATTCATTTTCAATTAATTGATATGCAATCAAATTGCTTCTCAAATTTTGTATAGAAGCTTTTAAAAATTTTCTGTTATGACTTCATTATTTTCAGTTTTTCTGTAAATCGGTTGAAAAATGTATTTTAATCATTCATCGAAAATGGCAAATGCTTTTGATATTTAAATTATATAGATGATCATTGTTAATGTTATTATTGATAATTATCATTATAATGATGATCATATTTGGAGCCTGTTAGTTCTTTTTTTATTTATTATATATTTTCATTAAATAATAAAGGATATTGGTGAATTTTTATAATACTCACGCTTATGTTTAACCAAATTATATAAATTCCAATAAATGTGTTTTCATTCAATTTGTTAATATATTATCTATTGATAAAAAATTGTTTTTTCAAAGCCAATCAAAAAATATTTGGCTTTTGTTTTTGGATATTTATCTTCATATTGATTGATTATCACAATTTTGGATTTTTCAAAGTTTAGGTAAATTTGATTTTGGTCAATTGACAAATTTCCTGAAATATAATAAAAATTGTAGCTTTTTACTATTTCATTTAATTTTTTATTTAGGAATCTAATTTTGTTATCTGTTAGATAGTTGTTGAAATCAAAATAATTCATTACAAGATATCAAATACTTAAATGTAAGGATATTTGGTCTGTTACTATTTAAAAAGCTTGACTATACAAAAAAAAAAAAAAAAGAAGAACTTTTGATTATGAAAAAGTTAATATATTACAGTTCAAATAAAGGAAAATGTTCAAGTTTGTGTATGAATTAAATGTAGGATAAACCTTGTTGTTTGGAGTTTTTTTGTCGCCAACTTTTTGAATGAACGAAAATGTTGGAACTTTTTGAAGGCTTTGGAAGGTGGGGTCCAGGGGTGGGAGCCCTTGGAGTAGTGGTAGGCTGGATCATTTTATATGGTCAAGCCCACCGTATACTACTGAAGGCATCAATTGTCGTTCAGGAAAAACAAATCCAATAAGAAGAATCGAAGTAATTAAAAACACTCAAATACTCTCTTTATTTCCTCTCTTTTCGGATGATGATTCCATCACGATGAATCTTATATCTCTTCTTTAATATTTAATGGTGCAAATTTATTGGACAAGGATATTAAGTTCTCCACATTCTGCTGTGTGAAGACTACATGAAACATTGGAAAGGTTAGCATTATTGGGAAAGTGGGTGGGAATTTAAAGCATGAAAACCTATACATAAGGGAGTTTAAGATAAGTGGGAAAGTGGGGAAATTTGAATCATAAAAAAATTAAACATAAGGATGTTTAGGATAAGTAGGAAAGTTGGAGGAAATTTGAAATAAAGATAACCTATACATAAGGAAGTTTAAGATAAGTGGGAAGTAGGATTAGGTCTGGTAGCAGTTAAATATTCGCAACCATAAGTGGAGTAAAAAATAATATTGAAAGTCTGACAATGATCAAAATAGAGCTACTTTCAGTTTGATATATACAGATAGTTTATATTATCAAAAAATAATGGAATACCAGTGGGTAAAAATCCATAATAGTACGTCATTTAGTAATATCAAATACAAATATAGTTACTTCCTAAACACACCTTTCTCAAAAAAAGGTAAAATAAAAAAATCAATTGTTTCCACGCGGAGATCAATGGAAATGGTATTAGTTTTTTGTTTTCTGAACGAAATTGATATTTTTCGTAGAGTTTGTAGAAGATTTTTAACATTAACAAAAGACGAAAATGATGTTGTCACTAAAAATTTGTGTATGCACACATTATATTCTAACTGTGAAAAATATCTCTTGCAATTAGCAACTAATGATGAAAAAAAGAGAAGAAGCTCTACATGAGATTCTAAATCTTGCTTTGAAATGACAAAAACACATTTTGAGATGCAGCGCTGGACGTTTCATCTAGGTTCCATGTTCCCCTAGGATTTCTGGATAAATAATCACCCTATTTTCTATAAAGTGATCTTACAATATTTATATTGAAATGCTTTTGACGGGCTTCTTCCAAACTTTGAGGAGTTTTTATAAAAATACCATTTTTATCACATATATTGTATAACCATGAAGATGATGGAGGATATTGAACTAAAGAACGAATGACTACTTTTATGCTTTTTGCTTTATTGAAATCAATTTTTATTGATGTAATTGAAAATCTTTTTTCTTTCAAAAGATAATAGTAATTACAAGCTATTAAAGTTTTTTGGCAATCAAAATCGACTCAAAAGTAGATCTCGAGAGGAAAAAGTTCAAAAAATAGACCATTGGAGAGATTTTTAAATTTTTTGTTGATCTTTTTTTATACTTAAAATACGTTTACTAAAAACGTATTTTTTACATAGAAAAAGTTCTGAATTTTATATAAAAAGAAAATGTCTCATTATGTTCCACCTCCAACGCGCGATTATTCAATATTAACACCTAGAATGCTTCGTACAATTCAACGTCGCTCAAAACCACCGCAACCCGATCTAGAAGCTGAAGCCGAAAGACAAAGGAGACTAGAACAACATAATACAACAAAGCAGTTAGCAGCTGCATGGCCAAACACGATTGTTCGCAACAGAATTGATCGCCAAACTCGATTACAGCGGGAAAAGGAGCAAGAAGAAAAAAGGAAAATAGCAATTGATGAAGAAGAGAAAAAAATTCAAAAACTTAAAAAACAGGCTGCAATAGCTGAAGCTAAAAAGCAAGCTTTTATGGAACGACCAGAAGTAAGAGCTGTTAATTCGCAACTTTTGTTAAACGAAGTTGTGCTTGAAAGACAAGAGCAAATTGCATTTAAGGAGCAACAGAAAATACGAAATATGAAAAAGCAAATAGAAGAAGATGAGCAATATCGAGAACGATACAGACAAATGTGTGAAAGAGAAGAACAGATCAAAAAAGAACGGCGTCTCAAAGCTATCAGAGTTGCTGAAGGCTTTAGGAAACAGAGGCAGGAAAAAATTGAACAGGCTCAAAGGCAGAAAGAGGAAGATATGATCGATGACTTTTTAATAACAAAACAAATGAAACTTGAATTAGCCAAAGAACAGAAAGAGATAGCAGAAAGAAAAGAAAAGGCACGGCGTGAAATGGAAGAAAATAAGCGTCAAAATGATTACATTATAACGTTTAAAGAAAAACAACAAAAATTAGAGGAACTTGAAGACCAAAGAATAAGAGATTTGGCAGAACGAGAAATGGATGAAAGTGATAGGAGGAGGAATGCAGAAATAAAGAGAAGGAACGACCGATTAGCTATGAGACAAAAACTGATTGATCGTGAAGCTCGAAGAAGAGAGGCTGAAAAGAAAGATCAAGAAGATTTTCTTGAAAAGCAAATTCAAGAACAATTTGCCAAAGAAAGTCTTGAAGTTCAAAGATTAACTGCAAAGAAACAGAGAATTCAAGAAGAAAGAAGGAGAGATTATCTTCAAACAGTAGCTTTAAAGGAGAAAAAATTAAAAGAAAAAAGAGACCTTAGTAGGAAAAAGAAAGAGATTTTCCCATATGACGGGAACACAAAATACGAGGATGAAATGAGGGCTCGCGATATTGAAAGAATGAAAAATAATCGTGATGTTTATCAATTTCATTTACAACAAATTAAAGAAAAACGAGAAAGAGAAGAAGCCGAAAAAGAAAGAG